>OX377205.1:65949200-66029326 GCA_947396885.1 Heligmosomoides polygyrus polygyrus | reverse complement strand
GGGGACGAGGGGGTAGAACGCTCGACCCCCGTTGATAATAGATTGTTGTCTTGGTGTAGTCTTCAGGACTACCTAACTAACGGACAATTAGGTCCTTTAGCTTTAAGTCGCGCAGTCCTTCCTGGCGGCTGTTATGGAACAGTGCCTGGAGGGCCATGATGCTTAGATTGCTATCTCTCGATTAAGCCTTCGCCTATCGAAGAGTTCCCGCAAAAATGGTTCCCCGTTGATTTGCGAATTTTCAGGCGATCGCTGCGGGACCGCTTGCATGCTGTGCTCGCCCGTAGCACCACAGATAACCCCCCCCCCTCTAGCCGAAGTTTGGGCGAAATCGGTGATCATGACCTTGGCAGCCCTGGTCACCCGCACCTACCGTAACCCACCGTACTCCAGCGTAAAACGAAAAGCGGATGTCATATTCGTGATCAGCGCTCCAAATAACCCCCCTAGAAGATGTTTGGGCGAAATCAGTGATCATGACCTTGGCAGCCTTAGTCACCCGTACCTACCGTAACCTACCGTACTCCAGCGTAAAACGAAAAACAGATGTCAAATTCGTGATCAGCACCCAAAATAACCGCCCTAAACAAAGTTTGGGCGAAATTTTTTTTTCGACCTCTCCTCGACCCGTGGAGTTGTGAAAGTACAATAGTGCCCTGATTTCTGTTTTCTGACGAAAGCGGTTTTCTGTCTTTTATTTTTTTTGGGAGGATTTTTAAAATTCCCCCATCACTGTTCCCGATTTAGGACTTGGACTGTAGAAAACGTTCTGGAGTAGCCTTTAGAGATATCAGTACTATGGTATTAGTGACGATGAATTTGCTGACTTAGCCGTGGACTTCTTCTGCAGCTTCTGGCTGAATCACACTTTCAGGAAGGAGTGATCCTATCCCCTGCAGCACGAAAGTGCTTGAGAGTTGTCTGGCTCCGCGTGACCTCCATGGTAATCGAATTGAGTAGAACGCAAAGGGCGATAGCCAACCCCACCACAGGTTCATTTTTGATTGGACTGAAGAAAATTCAAGTTGCCTTCGTTACTTCTATGGCAACCGTTGTGAAATGATGTTATTTAATATTTTCCCTATATTTTCGCATATAGCATTTAGTGTAGTAGCTTTTCATGAATTAAGGCCTATGCATAGGAAGGGCAGAAGCTGAACCTTCTCATGCTTCTTGGAAGTCACCTTGTTGATCACACCTGCATTCCTAATACCTCCACAACAAGGATGAGCGGAATAATGAAATTCTGAAACAAGATAGTAGAAAACGGACACTTTAACCCACAGCGGGAGGATAGCGGCAAAGCGGATGATTAGCAAACACCGCAGAGTGAAATCATATAAATCCATCTCTTGCTTCGTTTTTGTTTCTGTTTTCTACAACGCAGCACAGCACGTTTTCTACAACAAGGCAAACAATGTCGGTTTTGTCATGCTTTTGCTTTCATCAATTAACAATGGCTGAATAAATAAATAATTAAATAAATAAATAGAATATTGCTCAGGAGCCAGAGCCCCTTGGTCAGGCTTTCCTCGGCCGATGCGTTTGCCTACAATTGCAGTAAAAGCTCCACTACGGGATCTAGCCAATTCTGGCCATAAATGGAAGAAGCACAGTCACCTGGTGTGGTATTTATTTATACTATTTTCAAGTTGAAATGGACACTTTTCCAAACAAACTAGACACTCCTTCAAGCATAATACCTTTGAAATCAAAGCGAACTCTTCCCAATTGAAACGACCTTAACCAGGCTTAACTACAGACTCACTAAGAATAATTTTTGATTCAACGAAAATTTGGTATAACTTTCTTCGAAATTTTTTATTATAGTTCACATAAACCAGTACCAAGACTCGGGTAGATGTTGTCCTTGTGAGAGATTGTGACCGGAGTCTTGTCACATGCGCGAAGATAGCGCCATATGAGACGGTCGCCCTACAGCATCGACCGCTGATCTGCACCCTAAAGATCGCCCCTCCAAGAATAAAGCAGGTTGAGCGATGAGGTGCAACAGGGATCAAGTGGTGGCGCATGAGAGAGAAGGAAGCAGCTGTGATTTCTCGAGTGCTGTTACCGATAGTCACAACTGTCGATGAAACTTGAGCATGGCTGTGGACACGACGTGAAGCAAAAGTTCGAGGGAAGAGGTCGCTTTATCACGTGTTTCTCTACGAAAAGACAGTCGATAACTGGCGGAAGTACCAAGAAGCGAATAAAGCTGCAAAGAAGGCCGTGGCTGTTGCAAAAGCCACTCATTATGGAGATCTCAACGAGAAGCTCGAGTCACGCGATGGTGAGCGGTAGCTCACATACGCCCATACCTGTACCCATCTGCTAAGACCAGCCATCTATAGACCTGTGATATACTTTTCTTTGATACCTTGATGGTCCTTTTGTCGGCTGGAGGTCTTCTCAGCGGAGACCACAACTCTTCCAGACCGCTCGATCTCTGGCTGCTTGCATCCAGTGAGGCAGACTCCGCTCTCTGAAAGATCTTGAGAATGAGTCTGCCCATCGCGTTGGCGGTCGTCCCAGTGGTCTCTTATGGTCTCTCGGGAGCCATTCTATGACACGGAGACTTCATCTATCGTCCTTTCGTCGAAGCAGGTGTCCGGCCCAGCGATATTTGGACTTCTTCATGTACTGCAGCGGGTCTGCTAATTGCGACTTCTCCCGTAGCTCCGAGCTTCGTAGGCCTTCTTGCCATTGCTGACGAAGGCTTATCCTTAGAAGACATCTCTCCAGTGAACGGTGCGTAGTTTGCATCGCTCTGGCGATTGTCTTGTCGGGCCAAAATTCCGTCGCGTAGCACATCGCAGGCAGTACAGAGGCCTTGACCTGATCGGTGACTTCGCGAATCGAACTCAAGGCTGCCCATGCTGCGCGTCTCCTGCGGGCGATTTCACCGCTAATCCGATATCCGATAAGATTTGAAAAAGTTGTGGTAGTTCAAAGTGGAGCACTCAAAACTCTAAAAACTTTCTGTGCATATACTGCTTCGCACAACTGCCGTGGCATGTGGAACCGCTTCGAATCCAGCACCCTCAGAATCGTGTTTCTTGTGAACATGGTGGTGTGCTTGTCGCATAGAAGTCTGAGCTCATTCCATTTGATCCTGATCTCCTTAATGCCTCGATTCTGAAGTCGGAAGCAGGCTTCCTTGCTGGATGAGTTGATCTTGATGACTTCAGTGATGTCGACCTTGCAGACTTGACGATTGCTTTTTGACGTAGAACAAACTGTGGTTTTGTGCTCAAAGATGTCGACGTCCTGGCAGCTTTCCACTCGCGCTCGTAATCAGTGGACTGTTGGCAGTCCACTGATTACGAGCGCGAGTGGAACGAATCCTAGGCGTGATGCAGAACGATGCAGGCGACGATTCTGTCGTCTGGTTAGAGTCCGACAAAGGTATTTCACTATCGCCCACATAACTCGTAGAACGTGGAAGCATACGGTGAGCAGGACACGACATGGGCGTCCAATCACGACGGGTATGTAGCACAGTGTGTTGAGAAGAGCTCTGATCGTGTATATTGATCACTGCCAAAGCGATAATCGCTGCTCGAAGTCGACACTCCGGGTTGAAGATGTTCGCCGTGCAAAACCAGCTGTCGACCTGAGAGCAGAAAGGAACTGCTGGGCATTTCGTTTCCGTCGTCGTCACCTCCTCTCCATCAAAAATCTTCCATTGCACCTGATGCTCTTGAAAGGTAATCTCCGGCGGAAATCGAATTGCTTCCTCCGTCGGGGCTTCTCGCAAACCACGCAGAATCCTTCCGAGCAGAGTTCGTACTTCGCAATTTTTGTTGCAAAAATCCTTATTCCGCCTGGTGCACACTGGAGGTTTCCACTGGTCGTAGGCGTTTTAATGTTCCTTTCGTGTTTGGCGGTTTGTACGGATACAGAATTCGTGAGGGCCAGAAGGCCTATGACAGACAGCAAGGTGCCGTGATGTAACTGTCCATAGTCCATGCCAGGGGAGTGTTTACCGGTTAACGATTTACCGGTTTAACGAATTTACCGGCATTTTCGCGAAAATTCTTTTAACGAAAACTTCCGGTAAATTCCTAAATTTACCGAAAAATTTAACTTTTTTCAGACAAAGTCATGTTCCTATCTATTGAATGGAGAAGGAAACACGCTACTGCAGTTTAAAGTGATTGCTTCTATCTTCTCTGATAACTTGCTATTAGCGTTGGTGGTCCTCAACCTCATTAAAACATCCATGCCCGTACCAGGAGGCGGAGATGGTGCACTCCAGTGTGAAATGATCCCAAGTATTTAAACACCGAGATGGGAAGGTCAGTATCGCTAATGGAGCCGGACTTGTTTATGTTAGTCGTTAGGTACTCGGTCTTCTTGACGTTCAGTTGGAACGTGAGCATCTCCAAGCAGTCACACCAAGCCTTCAACTGCCGCTCGAGTTCATTTTTATCTTCACATGCGAGCATTACGTCGTCAGTATAAAGCAACGTCCGTGGGACTGGTTTCGGAAAATCTCGCGTAAGGACCCGCTTATACTTCCGACGCCGAGCGACGCGACGGCATGTATAGTGGCCGAATTGATCGATCGCGTCGCTCGATCAATGTGGCCAGAATACGTGGCGTCGCGTCGCTCGGCGGCGAAATATAAACGGGCCCTAATGGCATTCATGACAAAGACAAAAAGGAGTGGCGAAAGTGCAGAACCTTGATGCACCCCGACAGAGATGGGAAACTCCATCGAGGTGCCTACTGCAGCTTGAACTCGACTCTTTGGGCAAATGTAGAGAAATCGCATCCACTCTACAAGTTCGTCAAGAACGCTGTGTTGTAGTGGAGCGTACCATATAACCTCACGCGGTACTCGATCAAAGGCCTTCTCTAAGTCGAGAAAGGTAGGATGCATGGGCTTTTGATTCTCGCGATGCTTCTCCACCAGAAGGGGGTGGGAGGGATATAACATAGCATCAATGACACCACAACCAGCCACAAAGCCACACTGGTCGTCGAGAAATTGACGATTTCGTGAATTCGTCTATCGAGGATTCGCTCGAAGATGTCCATGCTGTGTGAAAGCATGTACATCTTCGAGCAAAATCGAACGATAATTTGAGGAAGCCAGGGTCGTATTTCTCCGCCAGCCATCATGCACCTCCTCCGCTACAACCTTGTTGAGAAACTTGGCGAACCACTTAGCAAAGCACCAGGCCTTCGTCTTCCATAAATTTGCTGGTAAATCATCTGAACCAGTCGTCTTGTCATGTGTCACCTTCTGTCCGGCCGTTTCAGTTTCCTCCACGGTGATATGAGGGACGGTATCTTGAAAAGGAGCCACAGAAGGGACGGCCGGATGAGGGAACTCTTCTGTTGAAATTCCCTCGAAATGATCTTCTTCGTGGCCCATAAGAAGGTGGCCGTTCTCATCATTGATGCCAAAGAACTTCTTTATATCCTCGGTTTGGCGGTTCTTAGCAAGACGTTACAAATTCTCCATCGCGCGACCCTTCGCCCTTCGTAGGTATCGTTGTAATGGGTGACTTCTGCAACGACCAATACCTTCTTAGGAGCTTTTTTTCGCTTTGTGGCACTTTTGTCAGTTATCGGCTGTCTTCAAGAAACACGGGCACTTTCTTCTCTCTAACCTTTTCTTTCACTCAATCGTGCAAGTTCGTATTTTAGGCTAAAAATAGCACTCAAGAAATTCAAAAGTCGAAAACGTACGCGAAATTCGTGGCCATCACCGCAATAACATTCCTAGACGAATGTGGTGGATGCTGCTATCCTGTCTCCAACCTTTCACTTACCCGTACCCTACCTACATCGTAGCGTACTGTAATCTGTAGTAGCACAAAAAATGGAGGACAGGTTCGTGATCAGGGTCTTAAATACCCCCCCCCCACGAGCTTTTGCGGAAAAAATTCCGACCCCTGTAGTCGTGAGAATACTTGGCCTGTATCTGTAACGACCCCTTCCCTAGAGTAGGGTAGAGTGATCGAGACAAGAAGAGGCAGCAACGTGACCAACAACGCAAGGCGGATGAGATTGCAGTTTTGGTCACAGTAAGAAGAATTAAAAGTCAGAACAAAAACGCTCTCCATAGAAATCCGAAGGACGAGCAGCACATCTTGGTGATGGATCAGAGCAATAGTTGCGATCATGTTCGCAGTGAAGTTGCTACGAGACACACTTCTAAAACTAATAGGAAACATTACTAACTTCATCCGTATTACTTAGCTATGTCTCTTGCAGATTTTGAATTAGTCGTTGTGACTGTCATTTTTTTCTTTACAAAGATCCCAATTCTTATTTATCCGACATTGAATGATACCCGGCTTTATTTCATATTTCACACAAGTAGCCTAAATAGGCATATTTCTCGCTATGAATTCCTTTATAACACAACGGTCCATCGGATACGCTGCTTTGATGTAGTCCGAGCTCATCAAGTCGTCTGCTTTCCACCGCTGCTGCACATCGTGTTGGAGACTAAAACGGAATTTTTGGATTCATGTATCATTGACGTGAACGTATGTATGATTGATTCAAGGGCAAAAGATGGCCATGATGATGGCCATGAACTACGACTTCTCCTCCCAGCTGGGTATAGCCGCGCAGGGTTCACATAACTGCGTTAAGTGATGAGGTGTATCTTTAGCGCGAGAGACTCACCATCCATAGATCAATTCTTGAAGCTCCTTCGGCAGATCAGTAATTTTGGTGGGACAGCTTCGAACGTCCGGCACATCTGAGAAGGCTGCTGTGGACAGCTCATCAGCACTGACGGTTGGAAATGGGAAACGCCCCAGTGCCAGTTCCCATAGCGACAGCCCGAAGCTCCATATGTCCGATTCGATCCTGAGTTGAACTATAACCGAGCGGAACTGGAGGAACAATTTCCTCGGTCACAACGGACGACAACGAACCCTCACCTATAGACGCCTCCACGGATTCGCTCAGGTGCCATATATCTCGTGGTACCGACGTAGGTCCGCGTTATGGAATGTTCCATAACCTTAGACAGACCGAAGTCAGAAAGCTTCACGTATCCCGAGGAGTTCACAAGGATGTTGCTGGGCTTCAAATATGAAATGGTTGTAATAAAGGCAACTGGACAGCCTATTAAAAGCCCATAAATAGGTCACTCAACTCGATGAATAATCTTAAGGCTCCATAGATAGGTTAGTCCATCGAGGATGCTGTGACTTACGAACTTCAGTACTTCAGCAGGTACTGGAGCTGAAAAAGCCTGCCATTTATTGACATAAGTCTTGCTTACTCTCAGTATAAGTTCTCCTTCAAGCTTCATCTTGTGGGGAATCGCCTATTTATTTATTTTTTCAAGGCATAGAGCATTGCCTAGCACACAAACTGTAAAGAAACACAAAAAAAAGAAAGGGAACAACATGAAACGAAATGAATTCAACCATCAGCCACGTAAGAAACCAAGCAGCGCATTTAGCGGCATACTAATACTGACAAATCTTCTGCAGGTCTGGGGAGAGTCTCCCTAGATCTTTACTCATTAAAGTATTAGAATGCGCATTAAAAACATTCATAGGAAAAATGAACCATGTTCCTTTCTAGTTAGGGAACTTGAAGAAACCAGTGAAAATTTTTATATCGTTCGCGTAATTCTTCAAAACATGCAACTGTAGAGATTTACGGTGTACGGTGCGCCCTAAAATTGTGCACAACGTTCATTTCCTGACTTTTACAAACTACTGAGAACTGAGAATGCGGTTGTTTGTTAAACCTTAGTGTTCTATCTCTATCTTTGGAGTGGCTCAACTTACTCATGGTATGCTTGCTATGGAAAGGCTGCTCTTCACACATTCAAGACAGTTCGTCATCACAGGTCAAACACGAAAAGGTCACTAGGCATTTTAAATTTTGCGAAAGAATGTGTGTGCAATCGTCAAGCAAAGCGTTCGACACTTCAACTGACCGCACCAGAAAATGGAGATCTTTTGGTACAAGTTCATAGGGAAATTTTGAAATGTAAGCAGTGGAAGGAGTTAAACTTATAGAGAGCCCGTCAAAAAGTTGCGGATGATCTGCACCGAAACATTGAAATTACAACGGAAGGTACCTGAATACTTGAGTTTCCGAAGGTGATACTGTTTATGACTGAAAACGTGGGAAGAACTCAAAAAGAGCTATGTGCTTCAATAGCTATAGACGCTGGCGCGTTATAGTTTCTTTCATAGAATTCTGCTTAAAGTCGAATAAGTGCCTAGTGGTAAGACTGGTGGTGGGCATTCGACAACAGCTGCTAATCAGGGAAGTGGCGGAAATGAATGGCGGAAATGGATAGCACTGCGAGAATTCCCACCTTTCATACCGCAGAAAAATATGCCTCGTTTCTGCTGAGCCTTTGGAGCGAGGGGAATCCAAGTTCCGCACCGTCAGCGTAAACCAATGGGCGGAGAGTCGCTGGATATACCGCCCTCAGAAAGGGGTGGGGCGAAAGGCGCGCCGAGGACAAGATTTCTGGGTTCCCTGCCATCACATGGAGGCATCGCATTTCTAATCACTTCCCTTGGCCCTGCAGCTCTATCCTGCACTGATTTCGTGGGGATTGAGTAACGCCGTCCTTTATTCTTATTCATCAAAATGCCAACTTTTCTTGGGCCTATATTTCACTATAGACTCCCAAATCCGTGTTGAGTAAGAGGTCTTCATTAGTTGCCCCTCCTACGCTACCTTCCGTATTTTGCTGCAAATTTTTGTGGGATCTTTGACTAAATGGGGTATGAACCTTCCATACTATCGACATAAGTGAAGTAGCAGCAATCACGTGCAGCTCATGATGGTACTAGGCCACAAGTAGAGACTGAGTGTCCAATCGTCGTTGCCTGACATGTGCCACACATGCTCAAGGAACGACAGCCGATTGTTGTCCGGTGGTACTCTACCCGTCCTCGAAGGGATACAACTAGACGCACTGTTGTTGGCAGGCAGGTTCCATTATATCAGCGACCATGACTCTCTGTCATCTTCTTCGGTAGGAAGCCTACCTTCTTTGCTGGACGGCACATTGAGTGGTCTTGAAAGGCATCTAGTGAGTCGAGCTTTTAAAAGTTGCTAGGGATATATCTTTTCTTAAAGATGGCGGCGGAGAGATATCTGCGAAAAGTTTGTCACGTTGATTCGCCGCGACATAGGTTTACGATGTTCTGACCAAACGGTAACATGAGTAAATCTGGAGCGGCTTTATTCTACTTTCACCACCTAAGTGGTCTAGACGAAGGTGAAAAATCATTCACCCATACTCCACCCAGAGGTTATATGGAGTGCTGATCACGAATATCTTATCCGTTTTTGAAATTTCGGTGGACAATAGTTGCAAGAGGGTTACAGTCGGCTTGCTTCCCTTGAGCATCGTGGACTGGTGCCATCATGAGCTGCTCGTGATTGCTGCCCATTCGTTTATCTCGATAGTTGGGACTGTTCATACTTCACCTAGTCATTAGTCCTAAAAATTTTCAGCAAAATACGTAAGGTTTATATAAGGAGGGGACTAATAAAAAGCTCCTACTCAACAGCCTATAGTGAAATATAGGCCCACAAAAAGTTGGGAAACTGATAAATACTAAAAAAAGAATTGACAATAAAATTGGAAAGATCCGGCAATGGACGCGAATCGAACACCTGGCCTTCCACCTACGAAGTAGCCTCTCTCACCCCTGCGCCACCGACCCAATTACAGTCGACTCTTTCGCTGCCTCTCTTGAATCAACGCATTGGCACACACTGCGTATGCTCCGCTGACGATCCCGAAGTGAACTGGGAGGGGGGGGGGACTAGCTCCCTGTGTTCAAGGACTCAGCAAAACTAGAATCTACTTCTTTACTATACGAAGGATGGAGATGTTCTTAGTGCTATCCATTCCCGCCGTTCAGCCATACAACTTCCCTGGTAAAACTTTTGTAAATCGACATTTATCCCACACTCACACCAAGTGTTGAAAGAAATTAACTTCAGTGCAGAGGTGATCGCGAACACCGTATCAAAAAACTGCAAAGAGCCAATAGCAGAATGCCAATTTCTATTTAAGCTCATCGCCCTTCAACATGGTGCAGCAGTGATTTTTTTTGTCAAAGGTGGCATTGAGATGATCCACCGGTCTTTACTCGAATTAACTACTACTTCTGTCTTAGCACTGATTTTAAACGAAAAAGCGTCTTGTACGATGTGATAATGTGCAGAATTTCAAGTACACGGAAAGAAACACTTACGAAGTACATGGGCTCTACAACTGGCTGCATCACATATCATCCAAAGGCGTTCTTTGAAGCGGGTTTGTAACGACATAGTATTGGCAAATTGTAGGGGCAAATCCTTTGCTAACAGTTGTGCATTTGTCATTTGTCGTGCTTTGTTACATTTTTATCATTATAAGGTCTTATACGTAACAAGACCAACTCCGGCCCATTTCCTTGTTTTCACTATTGACTCCCTTACTGGTCTCTTCTTGCTGGTTTCCCCTTTCTGCTCCCTCCTCCAGGTTGTTCCTTTCCTTCCTGGTAACCCTCCTAGTACACCCTAGGGGTCCTCCCTACTTCCCTCGTCCCCGTACTGGTCCTCCCATGCACACGGCAGACGTCCGCGACACGTATGCGGAATCAGGACGCTCAGAAGCGCGCGCAATTGCCGCTGTGTCAAGCAGGAGGAGTGCAGCAGCACCCCATGTTGAATTCTGAATGCGGCCGCTCGTCGTACGACGACGGCGTCACCCCTTCTGACTCCAGACGCTTGTTGCGCAACTTAGGTGACCCGTTTTTCGTATCCAGACGCTTAGAAACTCGCGCCTATGCCGCTGGGTCAAGTAGGAGGAGGCTGCGCTTCTCTGCTGCAGCAGCATCCCATGTTGAACGGCACATTTTGTCCGCGCGGGGTTCGATGAGGCGTATCTCACGCAGATTTCTGTGCAGTAATACCAGTGTTTCTGAGAAAATGATAAATCTCGTAGAATCTTGTATACTGATGCTAGTCGTACGCTGATAGCGCTATTACTGTGTCCAGTGGTCGGATTCATCAACGACTTACAAAACTTTAACAGAAAATTCACCGCGGATTACCCAGGTAACGCGGCTTATCGCTCACCATACAGCTTGATAAGCTGCGCTATCGGGGATTTCGGCTGTAATTTTCTTTGCTAAATTGCTGTAAGTCGTTGATGAATCCTGTTTGGTGCTTTTTTCAGTGGTGCTTTCGCTCCGTACTGCTAACCGATCCGCCATGCACCACGAATTCTTCATCGATTGATTATCCACTCCAAATTGGAGTCGGAGGGGGTACAATACTGTGACAACAACGAATACGCGTTTTCTAGCCAATGAGTACCAGCGCAGAGAAACTGCTATGAGAGGAGCACCTGTATCGTTTCTGTTGGGCATACGGTGTTACAAAGGAGTTGAGGTAAATTGTATCAGGACTTTTTTTCGTAAAGCTGTACAGTTCTAACATCAAATGGCATCCCCCACCTGACAACTCACCCCTACAGCACCGCGCCAAAGCAAGGCAATACCTGAGACCAATGAGGATTCTTTGAATTTGGACTACGTTCCTCAACAAAAGTGCCCGTGGAAGTGTAATCTTATTCTATTTTTCCGGTGAGTGAGAATCACAGAAAGCATACCATATCGCCCAATGGTGCCTCCATCCATGTATTCCAGGCAGATGTACAGAACCTGTGAGTCCACACATGCTCCTAGAAGCGCAACGACAGATTCACAAGCGGAGCACTGAAAGCACTTCAAGGACTGAATTTCAAGATAGCTTAAAAAGTAAACGTTATTAAAGGCGGTACTGAAGACTATCCATTATGTGTGTCGACTAGTTATCGCGAAGACGTTTCTGTTTTTCTCCGCCAAATTTTATACTCGTACGCTGGGAAGGCAAAACGAACCTTCTTCATAAGAGCCAGTTCCTTAAATACGCTATCCCGCTGCTCGTCGTACTCATCCAGAGATATGCATTTCACGGCAAGAACACGATCGGTGGGCGTGTGAATACTCCTTGAACGGTTGCTTTAAATGTACTGGCAGGCAGATATACCACTTTCAGGTGAATTGGACACCTTTCACGTCAAATTGGACACTTTTCTAAGCTAGCCTAAGACTTGGAATCAAAACCAACTCTTCCAAATCGAAGCGAGCTTCTTCAACATCAAATTAAAGGCTACCCAAAATGGTCAGAATAATTTTTTTGTACAAGCAAAATTTTAGTGCGATTTCTTTGAAGTTTTAATTCACTTAACCAATAAATGAAAATTGTACAAAATTGTATTTGTTCGTTTGAAATTGTACAAAATTCTCAACTTTCTGTGGAAAAATAATGGTTTGTAGGCTGCTTTAAAGAGCAGAATGACGTTATTTTTCTGTGGAAAAAATGCGCCAGGCACTCGTCTAAGACGTCGCTGTTTTTATTCGATTGATAGTAAATTGCTGTATGCATGGAGTTTCACATCTGTAAACGGTGCAACATAAACAAGTGTAAAAACACACATATCCTAGATTTCTTTCTGCATGCAAGCAGTATTTACACTATCAATCAAATAAACTTTACGACTTGGTTTTCGAGTGCATGGCGTGATCCAGTCTTTTAATGCATTACATGATTGCTGCCTTGCTGCGCTTAAAAACAAAATTTAATTTATTATCGTCCCTTGAAAAATAAAATTTTTATAAAATTATTACACATCTTGGAGCATGTGAACTAAAAAATTTCAAAAAAAGTTTTACCAAATTTTTCTTGGACAAAAAATTATTCTAACCGTCTTAGTGACCTGCTTAAGGGTCATTTCGATTTGGAAGAGTTCGCTTTGATTTCAAAAATCTAAGGCTAGCTTAGAAGAGTGTCCAGTTTGACGTGAAAATGGTATGTAATAGATGAACAAAGCACAACGTGCTCTACTACGGAGTTCTCGTATAACACAGAAGAATCAAGGCAAGACACCAGATAAAAATAGCCGATATCAATTAGCTTACATTACAGGAGAGATGGGCTTTCTATGATAAGTTATAGTGGACATAGCGGTACTTGTAGAATTTCAGCAATATGTACCTGTAGACGCTGCCCATTTGTCCATGAGATATCAGATTTAGGCGCTTGAGATCCGTAGGAAGAATTACTGGTATGTCATCGAGTATCACTGGTGGCGCTCTAACTAAAAACTGAAAGTATTTGCATCGAATTTATTGACAAGAAATGGCCGCGTTCATAGTAAGACTTTTTGCACCGAATGTGGAATGGTAGGTGGCACGAGTCAGTGTACTTCTTCAGGTAGCAGGGTATCTAACTAGGAAAACCGGTGTCTGAAAGCAACACATCCCGGGTAATCTCTAGCAACCTTTAAAAGACAAGAGCACTTATGGACATATGACAAAACGGTAATGAGCCATATTTCAAACAGTTAAATGTAATCTAACCAGAGAAGAGTCTCAAGTGTATGTCTGAACGGCGGAAATGAATGCCACTGGTAAAATCTCCAGTCTCTAAATAGTAGAAAAGTACGATTTTTGCTGAGACCTTGGACTCAAGGAGCTAGGGACCCTCGAAGTTCACGTTTTATGTCTCGTAGTACCAGGGACTTGCGCAACAGTCGGTTGTCCTTCCTTGGGCATGTGCGGCACATATCAGGTGACGACAAAAGGACACTCTTTCTCGTGGGCTGTTTTCTTATGTCGATAGTTGGGAGGGTTAGCAGTCGATTTAGTTAAGGGTGCTGCCAAAAACTTCCAGAAAATTACAAGGTGTCGTATATAGGGAGGGCGGAAACTCATTAAAGGCTTTTACTAAACACGCACTTGGGAGCATTTAGCGGAATTTATTCCTTCGAAAAGCTCAGAAGGTAAAGAAACAACGCTAGAAATGCAAAGGTTTGACTGGAGACGTGGTCGACCACCTGACCTCTCACCTACGTATATAAAGCAGCACCGCTCACCCCTGAGCAACAGATCAACTTGCAGTAGCCTCTCTTAAATCAACACGCAGCACGCATGCGTGTGTACAAGCGCTGACGATGCGATCCCATACTAAACTTCGACGGCCTCTAGCTCCTCGTGTTCAAGGACTAGGCAAAAAATAAACAGTCACTATTTGGAGGGTGGGATTCTCGCGGTGCTATCCATTTACGACATACACCTGAGACCTCGAAAGCCCAAACTTCAAGGAAAAGTCGATTGCATGACAGTCGATGCCACAATGTTCAAAAGCTCATCTTTCCTTTAGAACACACCGCATGCTTGATGACGTAACTACCTCACCTAGCCAGATAATAGCGGCTTGTTCTTTTTCCAAGAACGTCACAAAGGCAGACATGTCATCGTCACTTCGTATGGCTATCCGATCGCCGTCCTCGTCTTCATCTGAACACCACAGGCTGACACAAAGCGACAAGCACGCAGGAAAGGGAGGCAGCTTAATGACGAATATAAAGGAGGACTGCCAGGAGGCTCATTCACAAAACAGAAAAGTTGTTCCAAGAACAGAATAGCATACTTCAGCGTTTACGGGAGCAGAGCTTTTGTCGTCCGCTCTACATGTTACCGTCATACGATGAAGATGCGATACCAGAAGCGCTGAAATCTTCAGAGAACCTACACTCGAAGTACTCGAAGGCGCCACAGTTGCGCGACATCTCAGCCACGACCGTGTCAAAAAACATCAACGTGACAGGGCTGATGTCCGTTCGATAGGCGATGCCATCATCTGAGCGGACATCCAGATGAAAGAGCGACATGCTGAAAGGCTGCCGTATTTGATGCAGTTATATGTTATTCTTTACTCGGAAGCTCACCGCCGTTAGACATTTGATGTCCAGCGCTTGACTTATTGGGAGTGCTTTATCTCAAAAATGGCTGTCACAGTACTTCGGTGAGGAGAAAATGCTTCAATTCATATAGCACCGCAAAACAAAGGATTCTCAGGAAATGAAAGCTGTTGAGACTAAACCGAGCAGCAAAAATGTGACGGCATGAAAAATACAAATGAAATCTTACGGATATGTTCCAACTCCAAGCAAAGCTCTTAACTGCTCGAAAGAAACCCTGCCCAGTTAAGGACCTTGGTTCGGGCTTAACATGATTGTCGGCGCCTTTCCCAACTGGGCTGTCACGCCCTGAAGCAGACAGTCGCTGTCAGTTGACAACTGGCCTCAGGAAGCATCACATTTAAGCAGTGTTTGGCTAACAACTGCTTGAAATTACACATTTGAAACATAATGAGGCGACCTTGAGCTGTGCTACTTGATCTATGTATATGTGAAAAATTAGCGAAATAGCGTCGATATCGAACGGCTAGATATGGAATTGAGCAAGCCACCTCTAGTGAACCAACGCTAAACAATTATTTGAAGTCATTGCCGTTATTGGTGTATAAATTGGCAACTTGGGGTGACCTACGATCCACATCGGAGTGCTTGCAATAGCGAAGATTAGTGCTTTGTGGCGCCGCAGGTGACCTCAATTGTTAAAAAACATTGGTTAACGGGGGAAATGCGCATACCTCCTCGCTAAGCTATTCAGCTGGAATAAAGCTTCCCTTCCTGGAGGAGCAGAGGTTCCGGAAGTGAATGCAATCAGCTGCCTAATGGTCAGCCGAGGTCATGTGAACAAGACGGCACATCTCTGGTCACCAACCGCTTCAAAAGACGACGGAGCAGATCGGCGTGCTTCGTTGGCAGAGCCTAGGGCGGTGCAGCCAGTGAGTTCGCCGGTCGACCGAGTCAAACGAAGGACATAAGTGTGTACGACGGCGACACCACTTCGCGATACCGGTTCTCGCACCGACCGCACAGTCCCCTCAATACATTGATTAGATAACACACCAGGTGCCCATTCAAGCCGTTCACTGCTTGTTGTGACGACTGCTTCGACGGTGCCGCTACCTGTGCACAAGCACTACCTAGTGCTGTGTCCTTGACCCTACTGAGTAGCCTCCATTGCGCTTTCGGCAGCTCACACGATCTTTATACCGCTCATTTTTGTGGTTGTATAGCAGTTTACTAACATGGTTCGCTCAAGAAAATGTTGAGAGTATGATCACTCACATAGTAGATGCGCGATACTTCTTCTACATCAGCAACCTCAGCATCCAGGAAGTCGGTTTAGAGTGGTCAGGGAGGCAGTATGAAGCTTAGGGTAGAACATCATATGATCACGAGAAGTTTGCTTCGGAACAAGTGACAGACTTGCCTGAACGGGTATCTCAATGACTTAATATTGAAGTCGCTACTCACGCTCCGTGCCTTCGAATGCACAGAAAAATCGAGGTGGAATTGGAAAGCATGGCGTAACTCAAATGGACAAAAGCGTCTTGATCATAGGTCAAATCAATAATTGTCGATCGTGTTCGCAAATGAGGTGAAAGCGAAAAACACTTTCAAAATGGATTGAGAACATTCCAAAGAGGTCATATGGGGACAGCATCTGACGAGAGGTTCCTCAGCGAGAAAGGCGTGGTTTAATGAACGCGCGACATTACTCTACGACAAGACCACCTTCCTCGACGACAGCAGGCTGAAGGCAGGTTTATGAAGCGAATACCGTATCCTGACGATGCCAAAATGCACTCTCCTTTTGTAAAAAGGGGAATAGACCGCCTAGCAAATCTCATTACCACCACCGGAATCGAACCCTGGACCCCTTCCCCCGTAAGTCCGCATCGCTACCCACTCATCCACTCAGTCGCTAACACCATCGATGCGAATGAATCACTTAAATGTACCCTGCAGCTTCGTCTGGGAAACGTCGTAAATTATCATATTACTATAATCAAACCTTGATTTGAGCTCTGAAGCTTTCGTAGGATAGGTTCTGAGCACAACAGGGCCGTTCCAGGTGTCACCTGGAATGGGTCCTGTTGTGCTCAGAACCTAAGCCTTGTCAGCCCGCTCTGAGAGCTCTGTAATCCTTGTCTGATGCCTACAATACCATATAGGTAAGTTGAGAATCTTTGGGGAAGTTCCTGAGATTTCCTTGTTAGATCAGCTGAGGGTCAGCCTGATTTTGCTGCAGCTGTTCTCTGTTATTCTCTTTCTTTTTGACCCTTTTTTGACGCTTATGGCACAGCTCTCACATAAATAGTCTGCTCTCGCGTCTTTCTCTGTTTTCGGAGTTTTAACATTAATGCATAGATCTTCTTGTTGCAGACAGACATGATAGCTAATGGCATGGTCACTTTGACGGCAGTGGCTCTTTCAGCACATGCTGTATACCAGTATAAGGTAAGTCATCCATTCTTCGTATAGAACCAGGGCGTATTTCGGTAGCCTAATCCAGAGCAACACTACATGCATGCTCTAAATGACCATAATTAAACTGTTTCATCATTGTAGCTCCACCCTAAAGTTAGCCTATCGAAGCTTATTTTATGGTTAGACTTTTGAAAATTTTCGTTGGATCGTCATACATTTCGTTTGGGAAAGCTCGGTGCATATCATTTAGAGGCAATTAAGGCTTGCAATAATTTTTAAACATTTGTGTCAATACGTTTCGACCATGTCACAGTTATAGGTCTACTTTAAATAAACTACCTTTTCTTCATCGAATGAACAATAGCCAAGATTTAAAAAAGAAAATAATAATTGGTACAATCCAGGCCGTTCAAGATCATTGCAAAATTCACTACGTATTCTATTGACCAAATTGTTACCATCGGCCGGCTAAAAACTTGTCCACCCTTATAAGTTCACCCTGGATGAATATTGTGTTGAACGTTGAACAGAGTAGCTGAGGGGGTATCGTTTTCTTCTGACCATTTTGAGTTCGAGACCATCAACAGCGGCGCCAATTTGCAGCAACTTCTGACTAGGGTTAACATTTTACGATAATACCAGCGATTCTGGGCCGTGACTAACTGCTGGTAAGCAGCTCAGCATGTTCTCGAAACTTGAACCGCACTCGAAATCATCTATTAGCTTGTAGGGGAAGTTTCTCGCCACTCTGGCGTTCCACCAAACTTTTGAAAAGTGTTCTGGAACCTTCTCCCATTAACGCATATATAGGCTGAACTATGACCTACATTTACCGTTTTGTCGCCATATTCCGTTCCGACTATGACAGAGAAAATCGTTCTCGACTGCAAGCTTCGACTGTTTCTGCTTTATGACTTCAAAAAGCAAAGCAGTGCAAAAGTCACGGTGGATAACAGATGTGGAATGATGGTCCTACCACTGTTTCTCACGACAGTGCGAAAGTATGGTTCCGTAAGTTCAAGAACGGAACTTTTGCTTGGATAACCAACCATGTCTTGGAAGGGCAGTCGCAGTAAATGAGGAGCGCCATCTGGAACTGGTTCAGGAGTGTCCCCAGCGTTGCACCCCTCCCCCCCCCCCCCCCCCAGAGGAACTCGAGTGCAGTCACACCACCATAGCTGAACACCTGCGTGGCAAGGGGAAGACACATGGATTTGGTGCATGGATACCGCACGAACTTAGCGGCCACCAGCTAAAGGTGCGTCAGGATGCGTGCATAAACTTTTTGACTTTACGGCGGAATTTTTCTTGGCTCAAGAACCTGACCACTGGCGACGGAAAGTGGGTATTTTACGTCAACGAAACGCGAAGACATCAGTGGCTCAGTCGCGGCGAAGAAGAAATTCCCACGCCAAGAGCGGAAATTCAATAAAGTAAAGTAAAGTAAAATTCAATTCAATAAAGTAAAGTAAAGTAAAATTCACCCAAAAAAGGGGAGGGGGACGTCCTGCCTGAAAGCGGCGCGGGCAGAGACGCGGGACAGTGCCTACGGAGACAATTAGCGTCGACTCGCGCAGTGACACCCGCCGTTTCGCACTCAGCCATACAGCCCTCGCCGCGGAGGCGATGCTGACCCAGCCAACCACAGGATTTGGTGTGACCACAATCGATAGAGGGATAAGAGGCTCAGACGGCTTGCATTGGCAGTCCAGAAATTGGGATTGATCTGAACCCTACCATCTCCTACATTGGAATTTCGAGCTCTATCGAATGAGTCAGGAAGAAATCTTGCCTCAATAACCCTTAGAACGATTTTTTAGGCCCTGTTTCAGTTTCTTTAAATATCAGTTTTTATTCATATCAGAATTAACTACGAGGCATACATCCAGACTACTGATATGAACTCTACCATCTCCTGTATTAGAATTTCGATCTCTATCGAATGAGCCAGAAATTATCCTGCCTAAACAACCCTTAAGGCGACTTTTAGGCGTTGTTTATTTTCGTTAAATATCAGTTTTTATTTATATCAGAATTAATTGCGAGGCATGCTTCCAGGCTGAAATTGCGCGAGGAATATAATTAGATAGACGAGAGACCTAAGAGCACCACAAGTGCTCGACCTTTTTGAAAACGGCATTATGATCCTTCAGTGCGTAGAGCATGTTCACAGTCTGAAATTGTGCGACGAGTTCGATTTGATAGCAGGTAGACCTCCTAAGAACACTGAAGTACTCTAGTTTTCTCAAAGCATTTCATTAGTGTACCCTAACCCGTTAATTGGTGAAGGTGACACTGGCTATGCATGCAGGTGCACTGCCTGTGGGACGCGATGTCGAAAAACTGCTAGAAGCCACAAATGACTGGACGAGCAATTCGAAGTATTGTGTGATGGAATTTATTCTCGGTGAACCTCAGATTTGATGAACTACTTACCAACCTCTTAGTCTCGATACATATGATCTGTGCATGATATAGTACCATAGACAAATTAGTTACGAAATGCTAGAGAGATTTCATGTTGAAACTAACGCTTTAAACTTCTTTTAAAAGATCTTTCGTCTATCTAATTGGAATCCTCGTGCAATTTTAGCCTGGAAGCATGCCTTTAATCATGATATATGTGAATTAAAACCGATATCTCGCAAAAAATAGACAGCGCCTGAAAAAATGGCTTTAATGGGTGAAGGGTTCTCTTCTGGATCATTCGATAGAGCTCGGAATTCTAGTACAGGAGATGGTGGGCCTACATCAGTAGTATGGAAGCATGCCTCGCAATTAATCCTGGTATAAGAAACTGATATTTAACGAAAATAAACAACGCCTAAAAAGTCGCCTTAAAGGTTATCTAGGCAGGGTAATTTCTGGCTCATTCGATAGGGATCGAAATTCTAATACAGAAGATGATAGAGTTCACATCACAAGCCTGGAAGCACGCGTCGTAGCTAATTCTGATATAAATAAAAACTGATATTTAACGAAAGTTAAACAGCGCCTGAAAAAAATTGTTGTAAGGGTTCTTGAGGCAAGATTCTTTCCTGGCTCATACGATAGAGAGCTCGATATTCTGATATAGAAGATGGTAGGGTTCAGATCAATCCCATATTCTGCTCTGCCAGTGCAAGCCGTCTGAGCCTCCTATCCCTCTATCGATTGTAATCACACCAAATCTGGTCGACCTACAGGCTCCCGTGGTTGGCTGGGTCAGCATCGCCTCCAGGGGTGCACATTTAACGGTTAACGATTTAACGAATTTAACGATTTAACGGCATTTCTCGTTAAAAACTGGCTTAACGACTTAACGGAAATTTTTAGAAATTTAACGAAATTTTTACGGACTTCCTACTCAGTCGTTTTATCACCTTTACCCTTAGTCTTCACGATTATTGCAGGTCTCACCCTCCCGATAAGGATTGTTCCTGAAAAAAACTATTGAAATTGGCGAAAACATTTTGATGTTTTCATGAATTTCTTTTGAATTGTTGGTTTAATGCATTTTGGGGCTCAGGTAGCGCAGCCGGGGGAGGTGCCGGCTGTCACCCGATACCAGGTTCCTGGTTGGATTTCCCGCCCCAGTCAACCAAGTCCTCCATCCCTCCGGGGACCGTGAATTGGTACCAGACTTGTCTGGAAAGGATAAAGCGCTGACTTGTTCATCGGCTCAACGCAAGTAGGTATAGGCCAAACACGTATTCAAATCGCCTCCGCATCTCATAGAAGTAGAATGCGTGGCGCATCCCAAAAGAGATCGAGTAACGCCTTCCTTTATCCTTATCCTTTAATGCCTTTTGAAACTAGAAATTTCTTCGCCGAGCCCCCAAGTACGTCAACGAATCGACAAAAATATACTGGTCTAACCTCCTCGTAAGATATGCCACTCCTCACCTGGCGCTGCTTATCCCAGAATACTTTTGCCCGCCACCTGGAACAGCCAAGACGGAGAGAATATTTTTTAGGTCGCTGGAAGTATTTTAAACGATTTTAGAAAAGCGCTAACAACAAAGGCTAGGCTTTGGGAGGCTACTTTTCCTGGGCGTTAACACATTAACGATGTGTCACACCTATTCAGCAGTGTGGGACGTGTGACACGATGCCATGTCATGGCCACGACGTTGCAAAAAATGGATGGTCCCTCGCATCGAGCACTCGAAAATCGTGCGTCCGATAACGTGGAAACATTCCTCTGACTGACTTTTAATTGTATCTTTATTTGATCTTATTGTACTTAGTGGCCTGTGCCCGCATCGAAATTGTATATAGTCGTAGAACAGTCAGACAAAACGGTTTCGCAAAGATCTAGGAAGGGAGGGAACTCCGGATTCTGCCTGATCGCACATTTTAAGGTGCCTTGTCAGTGATCATCTTCCATGGTAATTCCATAGCTGTTCTTATTTCACACTCTGTAGATAATTTGTTACCGAAGGCGTGTTTATTTTTCTACGTTTGTTGATCTTGAATTGTTTGTATTACTGCTGTTGAAGCTGTTGAACTCTTGAAGTGGAAACCTATACAATTTCCTTGATTTTTTCACTCGAAATAAGGGTTAGCATCTATTATGTATTTTTAACGAAATTTAACGATTTACCGGAAATTTAACGAAAATTTTCCGTTAAAAATTTCGTTAAAAAAATTTAACGCACAGAATTTTGTGTGCACCCCTGATCGCCTCCGCGGCGAGGGCTGTCTGGCTGAGCGCGAAGCGGCGGGCGTCACTGCGCGAGTCGACGCCAATTGGCTCCGCAGGCACTGTCCCGCGACTTTGCCCGCGACGCTTTCAGGCAGAACGTCCCTCACCCGGCTCGAGGACCTAACTCCAACGCGACGTCGCGCGCTATCCGCGTGCGACATCGCGGCGCTGAAAGGCGGACGTGCGCTGGTTAGCCCCGGAGCACGAGCATGTTCTCAGTGTTTAAGCTCTCAGACCACATTTCTAGCAAGGAACTTGAAATCACACAGAATGTGGTAGGCAACAATCTGCAGTAGGACAATTGATCCGGGAATGGGTGGTAGTGACCTTTTCCCGTAGTATAACCATAATCACTGGTAAAAATTGACGGAAGAAGTTGTAGACGGCAAATACTGACGCTAGAAACCATCCACCTGACCAGGATTCCTGTATAAACTGTCGCTGATCATCCTGTTGAAACCACATTCATATACCATTTCCAAGAAACGTTGAAATAAGGCAAAGGCGTGCCCCATCTCGGAAGCATCGGACCGCGACAACTCGTCCAATTTCGCCGCGCACCGTACGCGACGCCAGGTGGTTCGCGCGGCGTTGGAGTTGTGTCTGCCCCCGCCCTCACCCAAAAAAAGGTAGTGCTCAGTGTCTGGTGGAACTGCAAAGGAGTCATTCACTGGGAGAGCTAGATGCAAGGAATGGGATGAAGGTTATTATGCAGTGCTGACTGCGTGGCTTATATTATAATAAACCATCTTAAACATTAGACTTAGGACTATTTTCAGTTAAACCCTGAGCGTCATTGGTAGAAACTAGATAGAAAATTAAGTTGAAAATGTGCAATCAAAAAGAGCGCTGTCGGCATATTTTTTTACTCTCGAAAAGGCAAAAATGCGGGGAAGGCTCGGAAGAGATTGTGAGAAGTTTACGGTGAGGACTGCCTTTCTGAATGCCAGCATCAGCGCTGGTTCGCTCGCTTTCTCTCTGGAAATTTTAATGTGCAAGATGCACCACATATCGGTCGTACTCGGTCACTACTGATGACGACAAAATAAGAGCGTTGATCGAAAACAACCGGCGTATGACAGCTCGAAAGACCACAGAGAAGCTTGACATATTGAGTTCAGCCGCTTACTTGCACTTACGACAGCTTGGTTACGTAGTCTAACTGTATTTGGATTCCTCACCTAATTGAATGAAATCCATCTTACCAGATGCATTAGCACATGCAATTCTTTGATGGATCGTAACCCTTTCTGTATGGTGGGATTAGAAGGATATAGTCTACTTTGAGCTGTTTGCAAGAAAACAAACTATTGATTCGAATGTCTGCTGATGTAAACTATCGAAATTGAACGTAGAAATCAAGAAAAGACGTCTTGAACTGGTCAATCACAAAGGCGTGATGTTCCTTCATGATAACACCAGACCCCACTCCTCTTGGATGGCCCGTCAAAAATTCATAATGCTCAATTGGGAACTGATGCCACATCCACCTTATAGCCCTGACTCAGCGCCATCAAATTATCGTTAGTCTCTCTCGCTTCAAAACCACTCGAATGGCAAAACTTTTGATTCCGATCAAGCTGTTAAAAGTGAGTTGCACCAATCCTTCGCTTCCAAAAACTGAGTTCAACTTACTGAAAGATGGCAAAAGGTCATCCAACAAGATGCCCAATGTATGCGAAAGCTAACAGAATTTCCTTTCAGTGTAACACTAAGAAAATTACGCATAATTGAGAGCACACTGTGGGAATTGTTATAGAAACCGAAGGCCTCTTTAGAAAAAGCTTCCGTCAGCACTTGCGAGACGGATCTCAAAAATGTTTCCGCCGCGCAGCACTTCACAGGTGGTTGGAATACGGCTGCCTTGGTAAGAAGCCGTTTTTGGCTTTTAGTGAGGGAACAAATGCGCCGCTGTGCGCGGCAGCAGCTTCCTTTTCAGGCTAAGGAAAGGATAATCGCAAAACCAAGCAATCATTGCGCAATGAGGCTGTTTCCAGAACGACCCTTACTGGTGGATGTACGCGCCGGCGTATGGCCTTGCCAGTGTCGTCTGCATCATGCCAGTGCCCTTGCTTTGGCTGTGGCGATTCCTCTCGTCCGTCGCCGTCGTGGGAGGCGCCGCTCTCATGCTCTTCCTCGCATGGACATTTCACAGCGCCGAGGATGCTGGCGGTTTGGAACTGCGGGAGGCCAGAAATCTACTGCCGGTAGTTGTTTCCGACGCCACGGATAGGAAGGCGTATTTCTAATTTGCTGTCTAACCTTCAGATAGCCATCGGCGTTGCGCTGGCCAGCTCCACTAGGCTGATGACGGACACACGGACCACGCTGATGTCATATCCCCGACATCTCATCCTCCTGTTGACGGTGGCAAGCAGTGTGCTTACTATTGCTTATTCTATAAAGTACTACTTACAATAAACCATTCCTATTTATCACCGACACTAGCACAACACATCCCCTGCGCGTTTGTAAGCCGATTAATTTTGGGCCCGTGCTCAGACCAGGCTCGTTATATCTCTCCTCCAGCCTCTTTGAATCTGCGAATTATTTATTAACACCTTTGGGTCCAGGTCGAGAACATAATCAAGGCCCTTGAGTCTCCCGATAGTTGATTAAGCAAAGACCTACACCTATTCGACACTACGTTTTTCGTTCCTTAGTAATAGTTGTTCAGCGCAAGACTTTCCGAAAACGGAAAAAACAAGTTGGATGCCAATCTTGCTGTGCCAAACGACGTTGTGAGGTACATCACTTCATTGACGTTCCAACCCGCTCGTCGTCTTCAGAGGCCCATTGAACCACCGTTTGTGCGGAGCGACATCGCTACCGCTCCTGTTGGTAACCGAGTGGTGACATGTGGACAGTAGTGACATGAGCATTAGGTTGAATGCTTGTTTCCGCGACCCATTCCAGGGATAAAGAAGATATTCATTCTGCTCCTAAAAAGGCACCTGGAAAAGTGAGGACATGCGGACATTTTCGAGAGAATTCCACTGCCCCCCCCCTCCCCTTCTAAACGTTGTGATTACGAGTGTGCATGAGGTTTTACGAATAAAAAAGATGAAGAAGAGAGCAGTTAGTAGATCAAAAGGATGACCACCGACATCTTCATTCGCCTGCATAGTAGCGAGCAGAACGTTCTTCCAGTAAGAGAAGAGCGTCATACCTCTTGTTAAAGCATCAAGTTGAGGTCGACGATGGTCGGCGATCGTAAAGCACAACGGCAGCTTGTTCTCTCGCGATACTTCGACGAGCTTCGTTACGGTGCATGTGGTCCATCGTTCTGAATTCTCTCCGGAATCCTGCTTGTTCACATCGCTGTTCGTCCAGCGTTCGGCTGATCCTATTTAGGATGACTAGAGTGAACGGCATCTTGACTACGCACAGCAGGCAGACCGGAAAATAGTTGTCAATGTTGTGCACGTTTCCCTTCTTGTACAGCAAGACGGTCGCGCTGTTCTTCCACTCAGATGAAACCTTGTTGATGAGCCCTGGCGGAAGGTTCTTAAGGTGTTCAGGTCCGATCCGGGTCTGTTCGTTTCTTCACTGGCGAGATGGCGTGTCGGATCTCGGAAAGGAGAACAGAGGGCACACGCATTCATCCTGCGGAAGATGGCTTAGGTGGACTTGGCTCTCGAAGAGATCAAGGTAGAAGTCACGGACGACTTTCTGCATTGCCATTTTGGAAGAAATGGCCTTTCTATCAGGACGCAAGAGAACAGTTGTCTTGATCTTGAAGTTGGCTAATGGGGGCGTTGCGGACGCTCATACCAGCCTTCACAGCTTCCGCTAATTAATGCGCTTTTCCCTGCTGAAAATCTCCTATATCGCCCATCTGCATAGTTTGGCAATTCATTTCGTGGTTGCCTGAAGGCCGTGGTGCTCCGCGCGGCGTATCACCTCGAGAGTTTCCGAAGGCTGGCGTTTTTTGGCGGTCTGCGAGCCCTCAGCTATAAGCTGTTATAACGATATATGGGGGGGGGGATTTTGTTGCGATCAAACCTCTAGCGCAGGCGTGCCGCCTCTTGAGGCTTGAGGAAGCTGACTTGTCATTTCTATCAAGACCTTCAGCTTAATTGGTTCCATGCTGATATCAGCGGTCGGCTCATTCCGGTACACGGTGAGTGCTGGGGAGTACCACGAGGTGTGGATCAGGGATGGGCGGAAATTTTGAAAATTTTCTCGATAAACAGAAAACAGAAAATCGCTTTCGTCAGAAAACAGAAATCAGAAAACAGAAAGGCCAAAAACGCCAGAAAATCAGAAAACAGAAATCAGAAAACAGAAAATTTCAAAATTATGACACGACCTAATTATTATACCCAAAAATCTATATTTCCAGTAGCAAAATGCTTTTGTATGACTAGAAATGTAGTCGTAAACCAGCGTTTTAATTTGCAAGCGTTTATAAAAATTTCTATTACACTCCAGTGCACTGCAAGCAGCAAGTTGTAAATGTGGACTGATAGAACCTAGGAATCTCGACCCTTGAAGTATACAACATTACTCATCAGCTTCGTTTCACCGCTAACGCCTCAATTACATAATGGTCCTACTAGTAAGAAACTGGCCTTTTAGAGTACCGAACACGATGAAGGCTTAATGATCACTGTTCGCATCAACTCAATTGCTAGAATCTGTAGACACACTCTCGCAACTTACTCTAAAGCTGTGCAGAGATTCGTTGGTATTACTGGCCCCGCCAGAATCTGTATTCCTAGTTCGTTTCGTTCCTCGGGAATACCTTTCCTCTTAACTGGCCTAGCTGAAAATTTTCAGGCCAACATAAATGCTCTTTACAGCACCTTACTACTTAGCCGACTAAAGATTTGAATTTCACAGAACAACACGAGATTGTGTCTGAGGGGGCTGTCAGCATAGCAGGTCTTGGGCGGAGGTGCTTTCTTGAATGCGTAGACACCATATAATGAAGACCGAGCATATACCCTCTCCATCACATTGTTATTATTATTATTTCTCCTTATATCTACATATCATATTACATCTCAGTGGAAGACCAAAGAACCGCTTTGGTGTACAGAGGAGTGCACGGCATTAGCAACAATCGCGCGATCTGCCTGATGCTCGTAGTCTACAAGCTCTTCACTCGAGTCATCCTGAATAGGATCAGCAGAACGCTGGACGAAGGACAGCCACACGAACAAGCAGGATTTCGGAGAGGATTCAGCACGATCGACCACATACACACCATTACGAAGCTCATCGAAGTGTCGCGAGAGTACAAGCTGCCGCTGTGCCTTACGTTCGTCGATCTGAAGAAGGCATTCGACTCTGTCGAGACTGAAGCGGTCCTCGAAGCCCTGCTCACTCAGAGCGTTCCTACTCTGTACGTCAGAATCCTTCGAGAGCTGTACAGTGGATTCACGACAAAGGTTTCGCCATTCTACAACAAGTCGTTGCCAACGTGAACAGAGAGGTACGATGAGGTTCGATGAGAGGGTATCCCCGGTTCTCTTCAGCGCCACCCTCAAAAACGTCATTCGCGAACTAGAATGGGAAGACACGGAAGTGAAAGACGACGGATGGCAGCTACACCACCTAACACCGAGCGCTAGCCAGGCGGAGCGAATGCTGGCCAACTTCGATCGTTTACATATGTGGGAACGTTAGACTGCAGTTGAATCTTACGAAGACGATGTTCATGAGGAACGGACAAGTTTCTGATGCCCCATTCTCGCTCAACGGAACGAACATCTCCGAATGCTCCAGCTACGTGTATCTGGGTCGCGAAGTGAACATGACCAACTAACTAGCGCCGGAGTTGAGCAGGAGGAAACGAGCGGGTTGAGGAGCTGTCAAGAGTGTCGAAAGAGAAGTGGGGAAGACGAAGAACGTCGGGGCTCCGTACCTACCTTTTCGACTTCACTGTCCTTCCTGCCTATACGTATCAGAGACCTGGGCTCTACAAAGGCAGGATGAACAAGCAATCAGTATCGCGGAATCAAGAGGGCAACGCTCGGAGTGACACGACTCATGCAAGTAAGAGAAGGCTTCGAGACTTCCGAGCTTCGCCGACGTTCGAAGATCAGAGATGCTGTCGCATGTCCAAGTCGTCGAAAATTAGATGGGCCACGTAATGCGCTTCGCAGACACCGACTAGATTCCGCGGCATGTCAAGAGAACACCAGGATGCCCAACAACGCGTTGGTCGGACTTCTTCGCCAAAGCCCTGAACAAACAATATGACGCTCTTCGTGTCCCTCGAGCGAAAAGGATCCATGGAGCACCCTGGCACGCGGCATGGACGTATGGAGACGCTGCTGGTGCCCACCCTTCCCACAGTAACTCTAGGACAAGTGGTTAGTTAATACGTAATTAAATGCCCCTCAGAGTACTAGTTTTATAGTTTTAAAATAAAATTTTTAGTGATCGTAGACGGTCCAAACTACTGTTAAAATCGAAAGAATAGGAAGCCAAATTATGAAAGTCGAAAAATGCCCTACGATATACTCCTATACTGCTTGCCAGCAGCACTTACACAATCAATCAAGCAAACAAAGCGGCATAGTTCGTGAGCATATGGCGCAATTACTACATGAGCACATCCAAAAAATGCCACATGCTTACCATGTAAGATACTCTAGAAACACTATTTTGGAATAAAGCTCACTATTCTACGATACCTTTTGATATCCTTTTTCTTTTTTTCGATATCCTTTTTATTGGATTTCTTTGATAAAATTTTGTTCGCAACTCCATTTTCTGTTTTCTGGCCAATTTTTGGCCATTTTCCCAGAAAACAGAAAACAGAAAAAATTTGCCCAAAATGGCCAGAAAATCAGAAAACAGAAAACAGAAATTCCGCCCATCCCTGGTGTGGATGTTGCGTTCGATCAAACAGCGCAGGTGGCGAAGAGCATTCCCTCCCATGGTCAGCAGGTGTGTGTTGGAGTCCATTCTGGCGCTAGTGTTTTGATCCCAACAAAACATTCCCTTCTTGAATTTTGCGGTCGTCCCCCTTTCTTGTGAAGGAGCGGTGGTTCGTGTGGAACTTGGGAACAATAGATACGTCGTATAGGCAGTACTTGCGGTTGAAATTGTTGTGGTTGATCTCGTTGTGGAAGTTGCCACCACATTCCCGGTCCATCGTAGGACGCAAGGCCTCTGGGACTGCTAGATTCCATGGATGGTCGAGGTTGACACTCAGACAGCCTTTCGCCTTGCTCTTTTTTTACAGTAATTGGTGGTAATCTCTCAATGTTGATCATTCCTTTGTGTTGTCTATCCACAGAACAACACGCTCACGTGACTCTCATGTCAAATTCTTGTCCGATTAAAAGACTACTTGTAATGCCAAGCATATTCACTTGATATTAAGAGAAGTTGGAGGAGGACGTGCCAGAACCGTAAACTCGGCGAAGTCTATCCTCGAAAGTCGTTCGTTCGATGTCACTTCTGAACGCTCAGTTCCTCGAAAATTTAAGAAGTCGATCTAATCGTTCGCTTGATTAATCGGAGTTTTAAAATCGATTTCGTTCATTTGTTCGTTATAGAAGTTCAAAAACCTCGATTCTCCATGCATTCCACCTGCGTTTCTGAGCTGTACGCGGTCACATTCGCTTCTAGAGTCGTTCCCCTATCCACCTCTCAGGAACGACACGTAACCGTGCGACAAGCGAGCAGTGGTCCCTCTAACAAGAGAGCCCGAAGACTCTCTAAAGGGATCCGTTATAGCGCATGAGCTACCCACCAGAAAGTACTCCTTTCTTTACCATATCTTATGAGCTATACTGTCGCATTTCGAAAGGCCTTACGGCAGCAGAGCGTTTCGAATATTCAATCCGTGGATGTCCTCTTTCCATAGTTCTGATGGTGTGGAAGGAGGAACACGATAACGGAAACCAAACGTGCGGTTATAGTCGCCTTTGCACATGTGGCTTTGCACATAGCTTCCTTTCATGTGACATTTAGAATGACATCGATCTTCATGCCTTCTAAATGTATGTTCCGAGTGATGAACGTCTACTCCTACACTTCGTCTTTCAGAGAGCAAAAGTCAAAACCTCGAAACCAGGGATAAATATCTGTGGTACAACACAGTCATAACAGCAACAATTTATCTCTACTCCACTTGCGAACAATCTCCCAAACCATAACAGAGTAACCACACACTGACTACACATCATGGCTTGCCTTCCCCAAACAGGATTTGGACGGTTTAAAAACTCCAAACAAAGATGTGGAACAACATAGACGAGAGGACAAAGCATTCATGCATGAACCCAAGTGCTATCCAAATCACCGAAACGTAACGAAGTTTGAGAAACAATGCTGATCAGGAAAATTTGACATCAGTAATCATACTTAAACTCCAGGTAGTCGTCATCAAACTCCTGCACTCGAATGTAGCCGTCCTCTCCTCCGGTAGCGATGATGTTTCCAGATGGATGCCATGCCATTGTGTTGATTGGACCGAAATGACCCTGTAAACTGGGAGCGATGACCTCGCCCAAAACCAACCGAAAATATAAGAATTCCTGGACAAATAAAACCAATTCGAACCCCGTTTTGACTGAAACTTACGTCCGATTCGAAAGTCAAGTACCATTAAAACCTCAAGCTTATATTAGGATGGTAGGAAGATCTTCATATGATTTTTTAAAACTCCTCAACTCTCCATTATTGATCGGTACCCATGACCTAACACATGCCGCTTGAAGACCATTCTCGCAACTTCTCCATGATAGGAATATATAGAAATGTTGATTCCACAACTTTAATCACGATGTCAATTCCACAAGACTACGACTGCGACTGCGCTAGTCTTTTATCCACGGTGTCGTGGCACCGCAGAGACGGTAACCGTTAGAAACATCAAGTGAGAGGACACCGCTTTCATCAACACTGTCAAACGTTGATTCACTCGCTTCAGAGGAGACCGGACTTCAAGGATACACCTCGGTCGGACGCCCACACACAGTGGAAAACTCCGTCGTTCTCAACACTGTCAGAAGATCCGGAGATTAGCATCTGCAGTCTTACGGCAAGACTCGGATGCAGCCATCCAACAGTCTTCAGTCACCTTCAGTCCCTCTGCTACAGAAAATTGCTGACTCGATGGATCCCCCATGTCTCGGACGATAGTATGCGGTTCACCTGGGCATCCATTTGACGGTCGCTCCTTCTGCGCTCGCACCGAAACCAACTCCTGGAACACCTGATAACTGGATATGAGAGATGGGTCCTCAACGATTCTAACACGCATCGTGCGGTGTGGTTCGGTCGAGGAGAAGACCCGCCAACACAAGCCAAAATGGGCCTTCATTCCAAGAAGTGTCTCCTTTGCTGCCTCTGGGACTCGCGAATATTAGGGTGGGCCAAATTAATGAGACTCTTCATGCCTTGCCCATATATGTCGTGACCGGAGTCCGGTTTCGTGCTTCTCGTATTTGTATGTTTGTTTGCTAACTACTGAAGGCCACCTGAGGAGTGACCACTTTCGCCTTTTCCAGAAGCATGCCAAAACTGCAGTCTGTCTCATACCGAAACCCCAGCCTGACGAGTCGACCTGTGGCGCGCAAATCTCCCCCAATTCCCAACCCCGAGCAGCCTGGGCTCAATATTCACGCAAGATGAGAAGCACGTCTTCTACCTTAACACTACCAAGCAGCGAGTCTGGGTGAGGCCTGGTGACCTGTTGCCCACTTTCGTTCGCCGGATGTTCACGGCGAGAAGCACCTTCTGAGCTTTTGAGTCTGCGCCCATGGACCGGTATACTGGAAGCTGTTTTCCAAAAGATCGACGATGGACTCCAAGGCCATGGTGAACGAAATAGAAGAGATGGACCAGCGATTCACACTTTTTCGGTCTTTGCACTTCAAGAAGGTCGACAACGCCGCGCCCATCGGGCAAAGGTGACCACGGATAGGCTTGCTCAGCTGGGCTACGTTCACACGCCTTACCCACCGTATTCGCCGGACATCTCTCCATGCGACTACCACTACTTTTGAGCCTTTAAGACTTCATGGTAGGAAGGGACACAAGGACCCAAGTAGACCTTGAGCGAGCAGTGAATCAGCACCAGTCCCAAGCAGTTCTGGAAGGATGGGATCAGGAAGCTGGCTGATCGATGGCAGCTGGGACATTGACCTTAATGGCAAATACATTCCTCATCACCGTTGAGTTGTAACTGTGTTATAAAGGGATACAGGAATTTGTTGAATTTGTCACATTAGTTTAGGCCCACCCTAATGGTGTTGTACCACGACTTGCCCCACAGGGACACAAAGTCACCAGCAGTATTTACGCCAATCAACTTTAGAAACTGAGGAACGCTGCTCGAGGAGAACGGCCATGATGTGCTTTTGTCCACCTCTCTCGCGACAACGCTAGGCCGCATGTAGCTAAAGAGACGTGAAAAATTGGCCGAGCTTGGCTTGAACACGAAAAATTGGCCGAGCTTGGCATCCCCACCCACCCTATTCCCTTGATATTGCCGCTCTGAGTATCACTTATTTCACCCCTTCAGACATCCCTAGCGAAGAACAAAATCACCAACATTGAAGATGTTTAAAGGGCGGTCAGCGAATTCTTTGACTCCCAGTCTCTCCTATTAGGTGGTATATTATAACGTAGGAGCAACGGCTGTTGCGCACGTTACTGCCCCCTCCCCCCTGCGGTCCGTCCTCCCGACCAGGGGTGTGCGTAAATGAAATCCGAAATTTCGTAAATCGTAAATCGTAATTACGAAAAAATCGCCGTAATTCGTAAATCGTAAACCGTAAATCGTAAGAGGTGCCTGACTTATAATGCATCTAATTTCTTTGTTTTTTCTATTATGTTAAACCTAATCGAAGCTACGTTTTGTTGGGACGTTTTCACCTCGAGCTGGACACTTTTCTAATTAAGATGGAAGCCATTAAAATCAACTAGCACCTTTCAAATCAAGCTGGACAAGTTTTTGGAGGACCAAAAACCGCTTGTTCAAAAACGCTATCTTAAAAGGCACCTATCCAGGGTGCCCGAATAAAAAGCTTACACTGCTTGGACGATCAAAAAAGTTTATCATTCTACTAACCATTGGCTTGCATATAAAACTATGACTTTGTAGAAGCAACCGCAACAACTCCGATAAATCAACAAAAACCATTCCAAAACCAAAACAAAACTTGATCGCTGGCCAACTCGACGAAAACAGTGTTTGCACAAATAATCCAACAAGCATCCCCTACTGAGTGAGCGCATGGCACATTTCTATGGTATGACACATCTAAAGTTCTAAGCCTTCTCACATTTTGAATTGTACCCAACAGCATTTTTGTAGCAGACGGGAAGGAATTGTGCGACGATTGAAAGAGCATGATCACATTTTTGGACACTCACCATAGCCGGATTTTTGACTTATAATTACAAGAGAAGATAGTTGTGTGGCAATGTTTAGACGTAAAGTAGGAAAGCAAGGTGGATCTTGAATTGAAAGTGATTTAAATGATTCATACAAGGTGCATTTTAAAAATATAGGGGGACCCATGGTAGAGAAGTCGGAAGAGGATGACAATCGCGTGCTCCAGAATAGTTTTTGATTAGGATCCTACCACGGGCAATCAAGTCTTCCATGCCTGATGGATTGTGAATTGGCACCTGATTTGTCTGGGAAGGATAAAGCACTGACCTCTACATCGGCGGCAACCGCAATTCATTCTATAAGGCAAACCCACAGTCAAATGACCCCTACGATATCCCACAGAGGTAGAAAGGATGGATGGCGCATCTCAAACAGGAACCGATTAACGTCGTGCTTTGTCCTCTATCATTTTTGAAGGCAACCACATCTTCTGAAATGAAAGATCGTCGTTCGACGATACCAGGCAATTACTTTCGGCATTTACTTCGCTCGCAGGTTTGCTTGCACTTGCTAAATTTCGGAAACTCCAAAATATTGCATTGCTAATTAATGACTGCTTGCATTCGCCAGTGCTGCTCTCCACTACCTTTGTAGCAAACGCTATCGTATCTTTCGCCCAGTCCTCAGCATTCAACGGATCGCCTAGGGCGAACGCAACAACACTAATCAGACCACTGAAAACGAGACCAAAAGTGTCGAACTTTTTCACTTTCATCATGAAGATGTCAGACGCTCTGCTTAAGGCGCACCTCATACGTAAATAGACTCCGCGCCATGACGTGCAGTGATAATCAGATTGAAACATGATTGTTTTACTCTTTCCAACAGTTTAGCTGTTATTCCACAGCCTCCAATCAAGTCCAATATTCCTTGATGGCTCTGCATGAGTTCTACTCGTGTGCATTAGAAAGAGTCGTCTATGTGCGAACAAGTGGTGGAAAGTTACAAGTTGACGAGGTGGTGGTTGCAGCATAGAACATGGTTCAGCAAGTGATCATCTCCATTCCAGTGCAAGGATTATTTCCATGTTTTTCTGTGGACAGGAACGAAATGCTTTCAGGCCATTCGAATGTAAGATGTTGTGCTATAGTGCAACCAGAAAATTAGGCTAGCCCAGTTCCATTGCCAGGAATTAACTAGAGCGACCTATACACAATTCTGCGTTTTTCTGTCACAGCGCCACAGCAGAACATAAAAAATAAATAGGTAATAGAAACGAGCTATGAGGAAAGTCCTTAAAAGTGGGTACATCGTCATAATCCAAATTATATCACGTTATGTGAACGTTTCTCATCCGTGGACAGAAGATCACATTTTCTAAAATTTACGATTTACGACCCAAAATGTCGTAAATCGTAAATCGTAAAAAAATTGCCAAAAATCACCGTAAATCGTAATTACGCACACCCCTGCTCCCGACATACCCTCACTGCACTGACTAACGATGGTTCATTTCCTTTAAGGCGACGATGTTTTGTTGCGACCACCACTCTAGCCTCAGGCCATACTCGAACCCGCACCTCCTGCTGACCGGGCGAGAATGCTCTAGACCATCACGCCATCGGCGCTCTTTGAACAAAAAACGTTGGACACCCCAAGACTTTACTACCACCTTATCACACATCTCCTTTTCATTATGAATGTTCTATACGCTCACGGACCCCCCGTTAAGCATTGTTTAATCGCGAAGATGTTCCTCTGAGTCTTTGCCTTTCCTTCGGGAAGTGTTTGCTTGAGCTTGAATAATCTGTACGACACAGATGGAATGGGTAAACAATGCAAACAAATAAGCGGACCCTAAGGGCAGCATTTTACTTATAATTTTCTTTGAAAAAGCACTTGGAAGCCAACCACCAAAGTCTGAATAGTTTCACAACATGTCCAAAGTCTGAATAGTTCCACAACATGTTATGTCCGCGAAGAAGAAAGCTGACGGAGGGAAAATTTGATTTGCCTTTCAATCTCCTTCCTCTTAATTGACCCTTAGTCCCAGTCTACCTCACATTTCCTCTTTCATAGAACTTTCTAGAAGATGTTCTCACTACAGATGTCGACTGAATGACCGACCTTAAACCGCGCAAACTCCTCCTCAAACACCATGTGGTAGAGTTTCGCCTCGAAATGACCGGCGGAAACAGAAGTTTGTGTGACTTGCATAGCATCCTCTCCTCCTCCAAGACAGATGTGGTCACGAATTGGCGACACACATGCAGAGTTAACAGGTCGCTCCGATCTGAAAGCTTCACAATTTCCTTGCGCCCAGCTATCTGAACGTCGTTGAGAATCTTAGCGCGCGCACCGATACTGCTTCAAGTTCTCCAGCGTGTAGACGTCAAGAAGGGCAGCGGTCTTGTCCTTTGAAGACGAAATGACGAAAGCTCCATCCGGCGACAATTGCAGATCCGTTATGGCGTACTAAACATGTGGCACTAAAAGAACAGAATCGTAAAGCCATAATAGCAATAAGAAAAGCTCACCCTGTGAACCTTATCGTTGGAAAGGATTGGTTCTTCATTGCTCTTAAGATCGTACTGCTGTATATGACCATTCTCAAAACCAACAGTGACCTAAAACTCACAGAAATTCAGTCTATAAATGGATGGAATCACAGGAAGGAATCAAATTTCAATGTAAGATGGAGTAGACGAATTAATTCTAGCTCAAAACAACTCACGTACACTTTTTTGATGAATGAGGAAACGAAGGAAAATACGACAAAAACAAGCCAACAAGCGCTTACACAATCGGAAGCGCCGCTGAAAACACAGGTCGTTGCTGAGTTATCGAACTCGAAGTGAGTCCGGAACAGCGGATTATCGGCGGCAATCTGTTGATCGTCACGTGTGTCAATAACACATAGTACTGATGGATTTTTCGTCATCTTCTGCGTGGTGTAGGCTAACAAGTGACCTAAAGCAATAGCCTTAAACCAACTGAACAGCTTAGAAGGCAGGACAGGAAACGCTAAGATAGACCACATCTTGGACGGCATGCCAAATTCAGCAAAGATGAGCTCATAATGTCTTTTATCTCCTTTAAAAAGGTTACTTTTAAGTGTAGTCACTCGTCCTCCTGAACTAGTAAGATGCACGAATAAAGATTCTACATCGACCCAATGTAAAGTTGACACCTCGAAATAGCTGGACCAAACTGGTCGTTTAATTTTTCTCGGTGAAGAATTTCGTCAAAGAAAATGAGCGAATTTAGCAAATAGCTGAAAAACAGTTTTGGATGAACGATTGATGAAGGGATTGTTCTAATCTGTACTGCCTCTACAAAACGTACCAGAAAATGAGATATTGACCGATTTCGCGGGAGTTGGAGTGTTGATGGTATGAAGTGAAACACCGGTCTCACAATCCCAGAACTGAAAGAGAATACTTGAAGAAAAAATCGTCCACGAACTGAATAATTTCCACTATTTTGATGAGGAACTTTTGCTACAAGTATATTTTTAGCTCTACGGCGTAACGTGGCCGAGGTGGACACACTTCGTGCAACCGCATACTGTGAGTTGTATGTTTTGCATGCTTTGTATGGTCTGCTGGTGTTTCAGGAAACTCGTGTATATGCATCGCCTCCGAATCAGGGGTGTGCGCTGACTTGCCACCGGTAAATTTTTTACCGCATATTTTTAACGCGGAAAATTCGCCGGTAAATTCCGGTGAATTCAGTAAATCCTATAATTTCTCAAAATTTAATATCCCCCAAAAGTAACTAGTTTTAAGCGACGGTGATGAAAAAAGCGTAAAGCTTTCACCGAAACCTCATCACTTTCAGAAAAACCATATCACCTTCATTTTATCATGCATACTTCATCCTAAAGCAAGCGACGCCCTGAAAGCAATATGCATCCTACAACAAACAAAGCAAGCGGAAGCCTAATAACGCAACAAGTATAACGATCTATATTGTGTATGCTTTAAAAATATAAAAACTTAATTGAAACTCTACAAAAACATTTCTGGAAGATCCGACATTCAATCGAATACTGCCATATTTCCCTTGGATTAGCCGTCTAACTGCTTTTTGAAGTTATCACAATTATCATATTTTCATTCGAAGAAAGAAGGATTTACACCTTACACTACTCTTTTTTTGAACTATTAAGCTATACTTTGGAGCAAAGCCAGACACTTCAGAATAACAACGGAATGTGACATGATAACGAACTTCTTTCTTTTCTTATATCGGAAAACAGCTTAAGAGCCCACAAGGAGATCAGGTAGACTAGCTGAGTACATTCCGATGCCTTACATCTTGGACTAAGTTACGGGAACAAGACATAAGCGTATCTCCTCCCTATTCCTCTTGCGATTATCTAGTCTGAGAGCTTCTATATCTCTAGTTCAACCTGTCTCATGTCGCGTGGGAATCATAGCGCGAGGTGCTACCCCAGTGGAGCGCGTTTTTAACACTCGAGGGCGCCATCTCCGCCTCGTGATGTGGACATGGATGTTTTAATGAGGTTGAGGACCACGAACGCTAATAGCAAATTATCAGAGAAGTTAGAAGCAATCACTTCGAAGCTAAGATCAGTAGTATGTTTCCTTTTCCTTTCGAAGGATAGAAACATGACTTTATATGAAGAAAATCGTTAAACTTTCCGGTAAATTTGGGAACTTACCGAAAAATTTCGTTAAGAGAATTTATCGCGAAATGCCGGTAAATCCGTTAAACCGGTAAATCGTTAACCATTAAACGCACACCCCTGCTCCGAATCCCATCTTTCGTCCAACAGTGTGAGTCTGTCACCACTGAGTTCACTGTCGTTATTCCTGCCGTAAACATTCTAATCAATTTTTATTTTTTAAAAAGCGGTTCCTCTCTAGTGCCCCTCCATTCATATCTAAATTCGCTTAGTTGGGAAAAACAAATAACTCTCTTAAAAGCCTTCCAACTGAAAACGGTCTGAATAATGTGAGAGTGCTTTTAAGAGCGCATAAACTAAAACGTGCTGAAAAAAAGCTACGCAGTGATGACTAAGAAATCTATAATAATGGGGAAAATTTCTCAACCTCTGACAAAACAATGAAAATAAAGATTTATCTAGAAAGGAAATCATTTAAACACTGGAGCTTTTTGACAATAAAAAACTAACCCTAATTGAGTTGTCTCCTGAAGCTGTTCCTAACTTCGTTGTATCCCATGAGACATCAACATCCCATACTACTCCATTGTGTCCGTCGTAGGTACCTTAAGATGAAAATGTACAGCTGGCTACTGCAGGATAATTGTCCCTGTGTCTTTCCAGTCCCAGTTCTCACATCAGATCGTTTTGTAATGCTTCAAACCAGAACAGTGTATTCTAAGTAGAGTCCTATCATCGACGTGCATAATCGGAATACAACGACGACGATCGCTAGAAAAAGTACCCTCGAGAAAGGGTGTTGGTGTGTTCTACGCTGGAATACGACGTAAGCGAATGAAGTTGGTGACCTCGCTTCAGCCATTTTATTTGGGAGGGTATTTCCCTCCTGTATTCACTTATTCTTGTGCCTCCTGAAACTATAGAACAGCAATTAGGCGAGCCCACTCTCTACGCTACACTGTTGTCGTTTTCCCATCTCATATTCCTTATCTATCGATTAATCTAACGCAATACACAGTTCCATCTACGGCCTAAATTGCCTTTGTAAGGGATCCCGCCGCTCTAAAAGTGGTCCCTCGAACACTACGGAACAGCTAATTTTGTCGCTTAGGCACTGCCTATTACGAGGGAACGATGAATTATGTGATCAACAATTGTGGCGTCGGTGGTGATTCATTCATTAGAACAAAGATTTAGCGTAACAGGAAAACTTCCACGGCAGCGACTCCTTCCGCTACTGTGCAGCGATTCTGAGAAGAACAGGCGTGCAGAACCTCGAACTCTTCCTGTGTTGCAGGCTTTGAATTTAACTATTATATATTTCCTTCTCACTCTCTCACACCCCACCGGGTCCTCTACGAAAGCCCAAGTTCTTTCCAGTTCTTGTAGCATATGATGCTTCAAGTGTTCTACGAATGCTTACTGTAACGACACCGAGTCTGAGTATGAGCTTATGTTCAGAGTGTAACCCCGATGTGTTACACTAGAATGAACTCTATTATATTCGACTAATATTTTTCTTCGTCCTCCCACTATTTTGTTACTACTCTTCTCAGGAACGTCTCACTATTCTACGAACGGGACATTCATTGTGGATCCCAGATGCATGTATGACACTACCTTTGTATGTGTGTTCGTGTAATTCTATTTCCTTGCGATTGCTGCGAACTGAAGTCATATTGTTGTGGGTCGAAAATGCTAGAGTGGTTAAGGCAGTGGAGTAGAAGCTTAGACCATCACACCTCTGAAGACAACGGAACGTCGAAACGTCGGTCTCTGCTGAATAAAGCGTGCACCTAAAAACCTCGTGTGCCACTGCTAATACTAAACACCAGTGTTGAAGCTGTATTAATTCCTTGTGTGCCGGACGAGGATTTGATGATGGACCTTTTATTACCGGGCCTCATATTTCTACGCGCTCCTTCAGATGCGATATGCAGTCTACCGAGATTGATCTAGCACTCCACTATGGTAAGCATGACAAAGCAAGTGATGAATTTGAATGAAAAACAAAACGTCCCCAAAGCCTCTCATAACGTCAAACTTCGTACTAGAACGTGCTGAAAAGAAAAGGGAAAACCAGCGGTCTTACCAATGCGTTCGCCATTCTCAGTGTACCACAGGCATGGCTGCTTGTTCTTTGCGGCGCTGATCAACAGATCTCCTTCGCGATTGAATCGTACACGTGTTAGAGCACGGTCGTGACCTTTCAGTGACAGCGGCCTCATCTCGCAACCTAGAATAGGCATTACACACCCATCTTGGCATACTACACTGTAGCACCGTCATAAGCTCGTAAGAAGCAAATAAAAGGAGCACTTAGTACATCCTGCAGCAACGTGGACGAACAAGCCACCTGTCTATGAACAGTACTGATTAATTTAGGGAGAAAATGAAGAAAGCCACAAAAAGCGACTTCGTCAATCAATGTGTATCCATGCAAATCGCGTACGACACACTGCAAAACACGCCGTAAGTAATTTGACCGCATTCGATTGCGGTCATCGACCGATGAATCCCGGAAGGTCCTCCGCTTTGTAGGGCAACATGACCGATGTAGCTGTGGTTTTGCTGATCTTCCTCGTGCAGGCAGTATGCACGAATCGGATGAGCTCTGTCGTCAACACAGCGAGGTCGAACAGTCGCGCCCAGTGAGTCCAGTCCTCCATATTTTCATTCGCGACACTGGTCCCAGTCCTATCAGTAGATGTTTGAATTATAGAACCGCTGCTGTTGAATACACCGTTGTTCCTCCAAATGGTCTTTTCTCCAGCACTTAGTATGCTGGTGCCCATATCAAGATTGCGTTTGCCCGTGGAATTCAACACGGTTTTTTCTTTCCTTCCCTGACACTGAAGAAAGCTCAGAACTAGTAAGGGAAGAACTACGGATCTAGCTAATCTGACGTGCCCGTTTTAAGATACGTTGGCGGTGCGAACGGGCACCAGCCCGCTAAGGACCTTTTAACCTTCTTGTTTTGTATTCTTCGCCCACTTTCTTCAGGTCTTTCGAGTCCGTTGAACGAAAAGCAGAATAAGCGCGGCGGAAATAAACAGAGAACAGAGGACGTGGAGGAAACTGAAGAAGATTACGAGAGAAAATGCTCGAACCGCGCCGCGCGTGTTTCGGTGCGAGAAAATGCTCGCGACCGGGGGAGAAAATGTCCACAGCCAGGGGAGAAAATATCTGTGGCCACTGAACGGTTTTCGATAGTGTCCACTACAACAACCACTACAACAAAACACATGGTAATCACGTGGACAGGGACGCGGTATTTTTCTCATGACGTCGAGTAAAGGATCGCCATTATTCGGCACCGGCGGCTGCCGCGCCGCGACTTCGCGTGCGGCACATTGCGGCGTTGCGCTTGCTGCGCTGCGCGCTCTTTTCACAGCACTGCTGCTTCGAGACCGTTGAATCTGCCGCAATGAGAGTAACTCCATTCAATAATTACCAAATTGGTTCCAAGTAGGCTAACGCTCATTCAAGAAAAGGAGAACGGGTGGTCACGGCACTTTGAGGTGATGCGTGTCAGCGGATGCAGCTTTGAACATTATGGATGTTTATTTCCTCCCTGAAACAAAGTTTGGGAAAAAGAATGACGAAATGTACTTCCACAGACTATTGTGAGGCGGTAATGGATGCGTATTCAGATTACTACACAGACAGCTAACCAAAAAATCTGTGCTTTAGTTTTTCAGAGAAATCTGGTACGAATTCACCGCCCTCAGAGCGATAGATGACTAAGTTTGCCTGGGTGGGTAACGAAACTTGGATCAAACTGAGGTATACGCGACTGCCGGCGCTTCTTTCTACATTGCTGCACGCTCCTTGATTCCAGGAATCTTTGTTATGCTCTCGCCCCTTCGTAAAATCACTGTACATATTACCTCCAAGTGTCACTGCGACCTGGTGTGTCCTTCTCTCATTAGTACAAATATGGGTATAGGTTTCTGGTGTGATTGTTGTAGTATTCGCTGACGATTTCACGAGTATTCGACGGTTGCTCATGCTTAACAATTACGAACAACCCCTTCGAAAAGACGATTAGTTGATCATGGACCCAAAGTCGCTGATTATCTCAGCTGGACTACAGCTATTTTCCCAATACAATATACTGCTGGTTCGAGCTCTTATGGACTGAAATTTCGTACTTCAGTTATCGACCAGTTAGTCAGCCAGCAAGCAAGGGCGGTAGCCACCATTCTGACAACCGTGGTATAGATGCGTAATGTTTTCGTGTAATCCACGCATTGTAATTTCCACCAATGTAGAGAGAGGTTTAGCCCAATGTTCAATTAACGGGTCAGAGTACTCGAGTGTCGGTGGATCGCGCGCACGAAACAGCTGAGTCATTGCGCGGCGCTTTTGCGTCGCGGCAGCCGCCGGTGTCAAATAATTGGGACCCGAGTAAAGGGCATGAGAAATCGTGGGCGTGGCAACTGAAACTGTGGCACATCACTTGGATTCCCTAGCAGACTTTATGGCCTTACAGGGATAGAGAAGCTTTGGAGAATATGAGGAAATATTCTCGTTATAACAGGTGTACTCAACGGTTAAATTAGTACCAACGGTGTTTTATGTGAAAAGAACACTTGAAAACACTGAAAGGAGCCAAAGAAGCGTTTTCGCCCAAATCTCAATTTCTAGAACGTAAAACTAGAAAACAAGCACATCAACGGAACCTGGTAAAGAATTACTTTTCGAAGCATTGAGCTGCGGAACTGTGGGCCACCTCAATTTTTGAGTTTGTTTTTGAGCCACATGGAGTGAACTGTAAGGTACATGCACTTCAAAGTCATGAGAAGTAGAAAATGAAAAAATGGCAGAACTTGTTTGAGAATTTATTTACAAATTGGTTTTTAGGTTTTACTGAGGTTTTGCTGAGTCTTTCTGATAAAGTCTTCATTTTTGAGCAATCATTTCCTTCTTCACCAAAACAGGATTTGAACATAGATATTTCAACATTCATTGCTTTTCAAGTGATTTTCATCTGATACACCGTTGGTATAGTAAATACTTGTTGTGCTCTTTTTTATCAAAGTATTTCTCAGTATAGGACTTCTATTTTGATTCGCTTTGTTGCTGTTTTTCTGATATTTCCACATATCTGAATAAAGGATTCTTCTCGTCAACCCGGGAGTTTTCTCCCCTGGTCGTGGGCAATGGTTAGTTGCAATTTAAGTTTTACCAAAAACGTTATTAAAATGACCAGAACCTTTGGTGTAGCACCTCGCCAGAAATCTCTCAAGGCATCTTCTCGAAATATAGAGTGTTTTTCGAACATGAAATTTTGCGATCAACTTCTTATTAGAGCTCTGATACGAATGGAACGTTGCGGAAATAGACCATTGTATAATAATAACGATACGTTCGGTTAAGGCTCTCCTAATGTACGGTTTTTTCCACAGTTTCAAAGTTTTCTTAGTTTCCTAAGTGGTGTTTACCGCTCGAAGTTGTTTTCTTTATTACGGCGCTTTTGCTATTCACCACATGATGGTGTGCAATAGATTCTTCTCGTCGACCCGGGAATTTTCTTCCCTGATCGCGGGCATTTTCTCCCCTGGTCGCCGGCATTTTCTCCGCACGCAACGCGCGCCGTGAGATTCGGCATTTTCTCCATAGACCACTGAAGAAGTGATGGAAGAAAAAGCGCATAGCTATTCCTATGCCTGAATTACTGCCGAATTACAGGTGCAAAACGCATGCTGCGGCCACAGATTAGTTTTGAGACGTGCAAGACGGCGAAGGAAATCTATTCACACCTTACATCAAATTCTATTTTCACCTAAAGCTGACCGTGCTTTGAACAAACTGTAATTTTGAGAGCTCATCGGTCTCTGCATGAGCTTTGTAGGCACGCGATCTTTTAGATGTCGCGCTGTATGGACAACTTGGTTTCACGCATCTGCAACGATTCATGACAGCGACTAGACTGGTCCGAATTTGACTTCGACGGTCGAAATGTTTCACGATGCTATATTATTGGCTTTGACCTCTCATCATCAATTCCCTTTTAATTTGGTGAAGTCACTGGTGCAGGAGGCGCTCTTTCTGCACTCCATTAGGTGCTGAGTGCTGCGAGAAGTAAATCCCACCTCCGGACTGAACTCTACCTGAAAAGTTGCCAGCCTTTAGAAGCGTTTAGTGTGCACGCGACGCGATGTAATGATAAGCGTCCATATGGCCTTGCTTAGTGTGCACGCGACGCGCGACGCGATGCATGTGTAGTGGCCAAATTGATTGAGCGATGCGATTGATCAATTCGGTCACTACGCATGGCATCGCGTCGCGCGTCGCGCGCACACTAAGCAAGGCCTATCGATTCATCGCGCCGCGCGACCAATATGGGAGCTTATCGTTACGTCGCGTGCACACTAGACGCTCCGTCCTATAATTGGAATGAATGGCACATATTTTCCTGAAGTATTGCTTGCACTGTCCACAGAAGTTGCCGTATGTGGTGATTGCGCTGCATAATCTGATTTTTTTGTTACTGTTCAGAATTCTCACATGGGTGGGTAACCACCTGTGTGATAAACATAACATAACATATTTCTATGTTAAAGTGCCGCAGTGCGTGGCAACCCGCGCAAACTGTCGAGGGTTGCCACGTACTGCAGGTTGCGACGGGTTGCCGCGTCGCCGACAGGCCGCAAAAGTACAACATATGTCAAAGCAATCAGGAATAGCGACGAGTTGTTCGACGAGAATTAGACGAGTTTGCCACGGACGATCGCCGCGGGGCCATGTGAAAGTCCCCAGTAAAATGTACGGGCGGTTGTGTTGAATACGCCGTCGTCATTCATTCAAATTTTGTCTTCCCTTTCGCGTCTTTTGTGTTTTTTGGCGCTTCTCTTCAAGTCCAAACTTTTCGATCGTAAAACATAAGAAATGCGTAGGAAGCAGCAAAACAACAGTATTCGGACTGAACATCGGTATCTGTACGTCCACAAAGTTTTAATGCTGTACCTGAAGAAGAGAAGTACCTAGATGGCAGTGTGACACCACATCTCGATGCATTTACAAGGATTACGCCGCTGCGTAAAGTGGATTCTGACTCGAAGACGCATAATGCTTCTAGGTCAAAAAACTAGACTTTCTGTTTTAAGAAAATAGCTATCAACAACGTATCTTCATTCCATGTACGTCAGCATGATCGCAGTGGAAATAAGTTTGAAAGTCAACTAACAAAAAGTGCAGACTATCGTGGAAACTTGGAAATTGGTACAGGGATTTATTTATTTATTGACTTCAAGGCATAGATCATAGTCGAGCGTAAGCGAACAAAGCAATACAAAGAGAGCAACAAACGAGCAAACTTTTGTTTAAAAATAGGAATTGTAATGACAATTAAGCAACCGTCAACAGAGAAATCACTATATCATATTCCTGGAGTCCAACCAGCAATAGGACGTTTACAGGCTTGCACAGACAGCTTCTCCAGGTCATCATACTTTCCAATCAACAAATTGAATTCCTTCAGAATTCTGTAAGTAAGAAAGTCAGATCTTATTCGTGATTAAGCAACCGGAACTCGAAGCTTAAGCTTCCCTCTAACGGTCCTCGTCAGTACATCACCAAAAAAGATAATTGGGTCGATGGGCGCCTTACCAGGAAGTATTTTGTGCATAATGACCAGATATGAGAGTTTCCTCCTATTTTCCAGTGAAGGAAGATGAAGGCGAACAGAATGTTCCGGACCAGGCGGTATCAGGCTATAATCCACCGAGAAACACCTCATCATAAGTTTTCTAGTGAAGTTGTTTCGTACGCTCTCTAAACCCTCCTTTTCGTAGAATCCCTCTTTTTCGTAGAATTGAACACGATTATTCCAGATTCCACAACTGAACGAACATAGGTTTTGTAAGCTCTTAGATAATCCTCTGGTAGATTTTCTTTCAGAACTTTGAAATGATTGTAAATGCTACGGTTGGCTTTATTCACCAGGACCCTCCAGTGATTGGAGAAGGACAGGTTACTCGTGATGAGGAAACTTAAATCACGAGCTTCTTGGACTTCCTTTAAAGCTTTGTCATTGGTCCTATATGACGGCACCGTAGTATGGCTTCTAGACCCATTCGTCAGAAAGTGAGTCTGCTCAGAGGCGATTGGCAGCGGTTCCCATTTTACTGCCCAACAACTGATAAAATCAATTGCTGACTGAAGGCAGTTTGAGTCTCCGGCTTGCTCAATTTTCTTGTAAATTTTGACATCATCGGCGTGCATTTTGCACGTAAGCCCCAAATTATTAACGTAGCTTAGGAGCTCATAGGTGTGCAACAGGAATAAGATCGGAGACAACACCTTGAGGTATACCGCTGAATGCAGAAAAGACGTCAGAGTATTAACTTCTCACCATTACCTGATACGTTCCCCTGATAAAAACTGTCGAAGCCAATCAATGATTAAGGGATGAATTCTCACTGCCTTCATTTTGATCATTAATTTCTCGACCGCTACCTTATCAAAAGCCTTTGAGAAGTCAAAATATACAACATCAGTGCGTTTTTTCTCTTCAGTCGCCTTCGACCAGTCATTCAGTGACGTAAGCGCAGCTGTCTCCACCGATCGACCTTTCATAAAGCCATGCTGGTCGTTGGAGATCACACTGTGGGTTTCAAGGTGCGACAATATGTGCTTCTTCAGGATCTTTTCGAAAGCCCTTGCAAATACTGAGGTGATGCTAACGGGTCTGTAGTTCATCATTTCATTTAGTGGAGGTTTCTTTGAAATGGCAGTTACAAACGCATGTTTCCACCTAACTGGAACTTACGATCTCATATAGCTGAGATTGAAAACGTGTTCTAGAGGATAAGCTATGTGGTAAACAACCTTCTTTATGAAATTGATAGGAATGAAGTCTGATGATACTGAGAAAGAGTTTTCCTCATTGGACAAAGTGTCAGCGATCTCATCCTTATGGAACCGTAGACTAGAGCTCATTTGGGGGAAATGAGGCAATTCATTAGTGTCATTGACTAATGTACTGTCCCCATCAATCTGATTTCTGTTGTAAACCTTCTGAAACGCTTCAGCCATTAGGTCGGCTTTATCCTTGTCCGTTTAGATAAGCTCTCCATTAGAAACGAGTAAGTTATGAATTACATTGTCCTTACCTGAATGCGAACCCATTTTGTTCTTAGATAAAATTATTTTCCTTTTGAGATACAAGTTGTAACGATGAAGTGCCTTGCCAGGTTAAGATAACAAGTACTCTTATAAAGACCAGTCTCGTTGACTTCCAGTAGCAGGTGCCTTCTTCTAGCAGTTGTGACGACGACGGCTTAGTCTTCTCAGATGCTCAGGAAGGCTCTTTTCCTCCGCGTTGAGTTTTCGCAAAGGCACATATAACTAAATTGTATGATGAAAAACTGCAAACAACGTTTCATACAACTGATTGACTGTACCGCCAGAGTTCGTAATTCCTACCCAATCAATCCCTACCAGGTATGTACCGATTTTGTAATCGCGAACCCATCTAATTTCTCCGCATTTACGATTCAAACTAACTGAAACGTGACCGAAGCATGATCACTACTACCGGATGAAGGAGAAGGCGTATATTTATTCCCTTACATGAATTGCAGTCGAATTACACATGCGGAACGCAAGTAGCAACCATGGATGGAGATGAGTTTCAATCCTAATCCCAATAATACGCAAGAAAATCTACTGGAGCGCTTTGCAGCTATTTGTTTTCACCCTTGGGTGAGTATGCTTTCAAAAAGAATTGTAATTTTGACAGCTCACGGTCCTTTCCATTGATGCTGTAATATTAACGCAACGGCGGTCCGGGTTCTGTGGAAGAACTCTTCCAATTCTTGTCGGACATCTCGCCGGTACCTTTGACTGTTTAGTCGCGAGTTTTCATCAGGATGAATTGCTTTCTTAGGAAAGAAATAAAATTGTTTGACTTGTGTACGAGGACAAGGCATTTGTCTTGTCGTTTCAGCTGTTCTCGGGTGGATTGTCAGCTGGACGCTTCGTGTTTGTCCTGCAAGTTTCCCATTGGCTGCGAAATGGACGAACCAGTTCAAGTGAACTGTACGTCAGTTAAGGAGTGTGGATCAAACCAAATGAGTACGAAGAGGGAGACGTTTTGCCGGTAGGCTTTCTTGTTGTGAGAGATTTTCTTTGAATTTCATTTGCTACTACTTTCGAGGTTCATTCAGTTAAGCGTAGTGGCGTAGCTTTACAATATCAGGAAGGCCATATCGCTAGGTAAAGTACGAGGACTAGGAAGCTAGCTAGAATTGACAGGAACTCGATTTGGCTAGGCGAGATAGACAATGCTCTCGGTTGGACAGAGCTGCCGACGGGGCAGGCTGGCCATAAAATTTTCTTACTTCCGTTCTATAATGGGTTTGCCTACTGGACCCAACGCTGGGCTGTGTGTTATGTTCAGCTAGGCAACAATATGTGATAGATACATATTTCAACGAGTGCAACATTAACCCAGTTTCGGGGCCTGCGTAGCCGGTAAGGCTGGCGTACCACACACGCCCGGCGTCGGATGCTGCAAATGCGCGAGAAAGCGAACGAATTTCTCACGCACTTGCTTTATGTATTGCTGGATGTGCTAAGAATTTATCGTGCCCTTTCATTAGTGAGTAATGGTGATGCTGTATCAAATGCAACACTGTGAGGATTTCCTATTGAGAAAATATTCACTGCTCTTATTCTTGTTCAAGTTTTGAACTAGAATAATTTGGAATGAATCCAAGGCTACATACTCAGTCACCAAAAATAAATAATAAGAAAAAGAAGCGAACAATGTGAATAGCGCGCAGAGGTCTAAAGGACTGCGCACAAGTCAAGCACCCGATTGTGGTGGCAAAATCAGGAGTAGGTTCTTTTTATTTATTTATTATAGTGTTCAGCTGACTGTGGCTATGAAGTGTTTTGCGTAAACGTTGTCAGCCGAGGTGTTTTATCCTCCTCCACCTTAACAAAGTATCCATTCTCACCTTTCCTTTTTACGTTTTCGGAGCGATGTTTTCATTTTCTGGATTATCGGAAAAACTTAAACAAGGTAGTGAAAGGTGCAACCGCATATAACTAGTTTAAGCTTGCCGACGGGTTGATTAGGGGGATGGAAACCAAGTAAACAAGGAGCGTTAGTATGTGCAATCGAAAGAAGGCAGTATTAGATAAGAATTGTTCCCTTCTTCTAGTAAATTTTGGCGAAGACAATTGTTATTGGCCTCCTCTGCGGTCGTGACACTACCCTGTTTAGGTATTGCTGGCAATCGTCACCAGCGGACTATGACTGTCTGCCGCAGTCAAATTGTTCTACAACAAGCTCGCAGCTGGTACTCACCGAATGCACTGTAGGATTAGCTTTCAAGATAGTTCTGTATAGGACGAGTAATCCATTCCGATAAATTTAGGTTCACCCAAACGTCATCTGTAAGGGTCGCAGGTCATTCAACAGGCGTGTGAGGTATCTTTCATACTTTAATTGTATCTCGTACGAAATCCTGGGACCGTATGCTCCCTTGGATCTGCAGTTCAGGTACTCATGAAATTCTGCAATTTACAGATGTAACTGGTCGTCAGGCATAAGCTGGGCAAAGGCAATGTTTCTGTCCGTCACACTAGGTACACTACTTGTTTCGTATTTTCTACCAATTTTAGTGTTCTCTCGTTTCAGGTGGTTTTGGCGCTGACCGATTTTATCTCGGTCTCTGGAAGTCCGCAATCGGCAAATTGTTCAGCTTCGGAGGGCTTGGAATCTGGACAATAATCGACGTCGTGTTGATAGCTACTGGGTATATTCGTCCGGCCGATGGATCTCTTTACATATAAGCATTGCCTTCGTTGGACTCCAACTTCCAAATCGGGTACAGCTTCAGGTAGACCTGTGATATTGTTGTTCAGACGTTGGTATGCTGCGCTATAAATAATTTCACTGCTTGAACATAATAGACGGCTTGGACACTTGTAGAAGCGTTCATATATCCATCCCAATGAGGGATGTGGGGGGTCGAGCGTTCTACCCCCTCGCCCCTGGCCCGTCCACCCAAAACCCCCTGGGCTTGCTCGAAAGTCCAGTGGCTGCCTTACGAGATAGTGGAGACGCAGGTATTTGCCACGCCTCTGTTTAAAGGGCGGGTTGGGGTAGAACGCCACTCCGCCAAGGATGTGTTTAGATTGCTCAAGAATGGTCTTGGAATGCGAAACGGAAATAAGGATGCCGACTTGCTATATGTTCAAAGGTCGTATTAAACAATTTTCAAGCCAAGCAGGCTTGAACAGCGTACAGTTCTTAATGAAGATGGTATGTACTATTGAACTCTCGATGGTGTTCAGTGTTTCAGTAGTTTCCGAACATAGTTTAATGAGAGATGCGATTGTCCACCATTGTCACAAGCTTTACCTCAGCGTCGACTTCTTCGCAGCCGAAATGCGAACAAACGTAACTGCTTCCGCTGACATATCTACATTCAATATGGATAGTTTCTCGAAAGTCTTATGCTTCAGTGTTTGTTGTTCATTCTCACAACCGGTAATACATCACATAGGGCCTGTTCATACTTCGCGAGGAGAGCGACTCATCGCCCATGCAAAACAACAATCGCCGCCGAATCAGTTCATATTCGAGCGTATCGCTTACGCCCTTGTCGCTGCGAAGTATGAACAAGCCCAAAGCTGGCATCTATTCAGTTGAAACAAGCACAGTATTCCGAATGTGAACAAGCGAAACGTCAAAATAGAAGTGTGAGGTTCTAGTTATGAGGCTTTGAGTTCTTCCTCAGGAGAGTAAGTAACAGCAGTAAATGTGTATAACACAAATACAGTCGGCTCCCATTTTGCTGTACTTCGTTGCTTAAACTGCTCTTCTGAACAAACCGGCAACTGAGGTCGATCCATTGAAGAGTGCTTTACCATCACTCCATCGCGTTATGGCAAAAATTATTTCTACAGTCACTGTGCTAATCGATTCCAGTAATAGTTATTGTAAGCTACACGGGAGAAGATTGTGCGCTAAGCTGCTCGGGATGGGGTCATCATGAAATGCATATCTACAATCCGTATTGTATCGCACAAAACTTTCATTACCTGGTGCCACTACCCCCCCCCCCCCTCCCGAGCCCCTTTGCGCCGAAAATTGTGCTCTGTTTCCTCCTTGTCCGGTACGGTTCCGTATTAAGGTGAATGGAATATTGGCCTTTGAACCAAATAACGTGATTTCTTAAAACGAACTCCTCACCTTCGCTAACTCAATGATGATCATTCAAAACTGTCTACCAAAGCGCCCCTGGCTTATTATTCGGCCTCGCAGCATAGGTCTTGATTGTCTAAACAAGGCGGGTAGTTGCCAAACAGCAGTCAGTACCGCTCCTAACACATTTTTTTAGTAGTTTGTTAGCCTGTGGAGTATAACGAGGGTACGTGGTTTTCCATAGGTGCATGCACAGATGCGTTTAGCCGTGATTTCAAATCCAACACTGCTCGTCAACCGGAACAAGTGCTGCACAGCACCGTAACTAACCAACCAATCATTAAAGGAGACTGTCCCATACCATACCTCTGATATATTCATAACTCTGATCGCCCCTAAACACAAAAAAGCGTCTTAATTGGTTTCAAAGAAGATTCTTATAACATTTATAACGAAACAACGTGAACCAAAAACAGTTTAGAGCTCGGCAGGCTTGACATGCTGGCGGAGTTCTGTGGCGATTCGGTCCAAATCCTTCCTTCCCTGAAAACAAAGTTTAGTTACTTGTGAGCTCTTCAAATCCTACCGTTAAAGTATACATGTCACATAACGAAAGCACGCCAAGCAAGAACCTTCAAACGAGCATTTCTAGCACACACAATGAAAACGGTGTAGCAATGTGCCTATACAACCATAGAATCTTCTCATTCACATACACACCGCCGTGTACGCTAGTGACTGCCTCATAAAACCAACACGATTAGAATTGGAATGAAGTTAGAGTGAAAAACTATGGAGGAGTAACACTCAGCAAATATTAATCAGTAGATGGAATCTACCTGCTTCGAGAGGACACGTCCCTTTCCGTCAGCGTGTTTCTCTACCCACTTGATCGCCTCGAGGGTCTGTAGAGCCTTGCGGACAACGGATCCGGAGCCCTTCTTGAAGTGGTTTGGTCGAGATCCACGACCGTTCTTTCCTCCGAAGACAGTTCGCAGAGCGCCAACTCCTTAAGAGAATCTTTTTGTTTGAAAGAAATCGCAGAGTCTAATAAAACAAAACTAGGGGCAACCATAGTAAGCTTCGAGTAGCCCCACATGGCAGGTTCTGAAAAAGTGGCTACAAGTAAAGCAAGACAGCAGATGAGAACACGATGGACACCTTGCCTCCATGAACTCACTTTAGCAACAAAAAAAAAAGGAATTCCGTGGATGCCTAGTGCTCCTTTGCTAGACTCATTTGGCTAAAATGCTGCCCTCCTCACCAAAAAAATATAAATCTTTCTCGAGACTCGTGGCTGCACCACGTTGTACATTATGTTCAACTATTATTTAAATGTGTGTATAAGATGGACCCCCTCCCCTGGGATTGCACCTGAAACTGCAAGTACCCTAACTTCCTCAGTCAGGTTAAGATTTCTACTATTTGATTTCGCATCTGCCTATCATACCATTTTTCACCGTTTCCAATGATCTGAGGATGCCCACATTCCATCGTGTCGGCATGTTGAAAAAAAACGTAAGAGTTACTGTTTAGACGCTCTTACCAGCAGGAGATCGAATGTACAGACGTCTGGCAATGCTGGCCGTGCGAATGTAATACCAGTCGGGATCGACGGGTGCTAGCTGTCTGTTGGAGCCGAGCTTGACAATATCGGCCCACTCAGGAACCTTAACCTTGCCGCTCTTTTTGAGGAAGTGGGCAATCTGCTTCACAGCCTCGTGCTGATCCACGTCTTTGACACTGGTGGCCTTGACCATATTACCTGCAACAACAGCAGAACTGAAAAAAGATGCCACATACTGGCAGACGACGGCCCAAAACAAAAACAATGGATCAGACGTGCCAAGCAGTAGCGAACAAAAGCATGTCGGCAAAGGCCCATGGAGCAGCCAATGCCTTGTGCTCTCAAGACACGAGACAATTCAGTAACTGCAAAAGGAATAAAAGGTGGCGTCACCTGTCAGCTGACAAGCAGGGAAGGATAAGAGGTAAAGTAATACGTCCAGATTGTCCAGACTTCTCTAGACATACGCGTGAACAGAAGGCGAAGGCCGTATTTTCAACAAATTCGTTCATTACTGGAACGTGATCGCCTTCCTGAGACAACGACACTATAATCCTAACGTGAGTGAAGGCCTCCTTATATTGTCGTTCTCCCCCTCTTCTAAGGGCGAAAACCTAACACACACCAACGGCGATAGAAATGTAACCCATCCAATAAGGGAATAATAGCACAAAAGGAGAGCACTAGGCTAGGTTGAAGTGCACTCTCAAACATCACATCATCGGATTCCCTATCCTACAAGCGACGAGGACCCACTGAGTGACTCCGGCACGCAATAAAAAACAAAACTAAACGCCGCTCGATCTGCATTCAGAATTCGACGCCAATGCTGCAAGTGATGTAAGCGTGACAGCTAGGCCGCAGGCTGTCCAGTGTTGAACGATGGCATAGAGTCGGACACAGCGATAAAACATGCAGACGGACCCAGCCATAGGGCCTACTAATACTTCGCGACAGCATCGCGGCGGAAGTATGAACAGGCGACAGCAGCGACTAGAGCGACAAAAGCGGCTGGAGTGACAACGCCGGCGCTTGAATATGAACACTTTTCGGCAGAGCGCGCTGTTTTAGGGCCTGTTCATACTTCGCGACAAGAGCGGCTCGTCGCCCGTGCCAAACATGCATATCGATTAAAACTGAGCGCGCGCCGCCGAAAAGTGTTCATACTCGAGCGCTGTCGCTCTTGTTGCCTGTTCATACTTTGCGCCGGCGCCGGGAGCGACGATCGCGGCTATTTGCAGTTGGTCTTTTGCTGTATGCGCCCTCCTAGCTTAGAGATCGCGCGTCGGCGCTGACGTTGCCACGGTCGATCAATGTCTTGTGCGCTCGCGATGGCAATCCCGGCGAGCAGATCGTGGCGCAATGGGCAGCGCGTCGATTAACGCCAGAGAGGTCGGTGGTTCGGTTATCACCTTGTGGCAGTGATTGCATCTCAGCTGATTGCTTGGGATTTAGGGGGTTCTAACCTGTGCAACTTTTTTGTGCAATTTTTGCGCATTTTTCCAGCCGTATATATTTCGACGCTCGAAGAGCGCAGAACCCAGCCGCGGATTCTCCCTGGGCGACGAAGCAGCGAAGCGTTTCCACACGAGCAGCTTGATGGCACCCACCCTGGAGTCCCTTCCCTAGCCTGCTGTGCGCTCGAAGAGCGCAGAACTTAGCCGCGGACTCCCCCTGAGCGAGGAATGCAGTTTCCACACGAGCAGCTTGGATGGCACCCACCCTGGAGTCCCTTCCCTAGCCCGGTTCTGCTCTAGCTCAGTTCACCACCGGGAAACACAGCTGCGGACTCACGCGTAGCCAGCCCCGTTGCTGGCAGTGCGCGCTCCAGCCACCATGGCGCGCTCCAATCAAACGGACCCCCGCTGCAAATAGCCGCGATCGGGAGCGACTGGAGCGACGAACGGAGTGTGGAGTACGTAATTACACCGCACTACTGCTGGAAGGCGGACTAGTGCTAGAAGCAAACGGATCTGCCGTGTTCTTCGGATAGGCAGGTCACGCTCCAACGACGGCAAGGTAGCCCGGTAGGATTATTCATATAAGAAACCGATTCCAACGACGAGAACCTCTCTGCACAACTCTCCAGGAGCTCTCGAACTCTACACTTCCTTATGCTCTTTTGTTAATAAGCTGCTCTCCAAGTAGTGTTCATTGTTAACGCAGAATAGTGTCCATTAGTCTCCACTTCAAAGATACACTGGAAATACCAGTAGCTAACTAAGCGTCAACGGAGACATTGAAAAGCACAGAATAAACAACCATTTGAGAAGGTGAACAAAAACGGCACTGCCTTGATCTCGGAGGACGGCAGGTTTACTCAATCCCGAGTGCGCCGCGATGTACGTGTACGTCGCGTTGCTAGCCAGTCGCTGCCAGAAGGGACGAGAATGTTGCGTCGAACGATTTTCTTGCCTCACTCGACCTTCGGCGGACTTGGTTAAGAGCATAGCCGAAGGTTCTCAACACAGGGCAAGGAGATCCAACAAGCAGTAGCTGGAGTACGGTAGGTTACGGTGGGTACCGGTGAGTAAGGTGATGGTCACCGATTGCGCCCAAACTCCAGCGTAAAACGAAAAACGGATGTCATATTCGTGATCAGCACCTCAAATAACCCCCTAGCCGAAGTTTGGGCGAAATCGGTGATCATGACTTTGGCAGCCTTAGTCACCGGTACCTACCGTAACCTACCGTAATCGGCCGTAATTTTGAAAACGGATCCCAGATTCGTGATCAGCACCCCAAATAACCCCCCTAACCGAAGTTTGGGCGAAAAATTTTTTTTCGACCTCTCCTCGACTCGTGGAGTTGTGAAAGTACAATAGTGCCGCCACTTCTACTGTGGGAACATTTCCAAAATTTTCGCTCTCAAATAACCCCGGGTTACGGGGCTCACCCATTTTTTGCCAACATTTCGCTCTTAATTTCCATATAGCTCCCCTCCTGGGAGTCTTTCAATGCTTGAAGCAACATTCTCACAACCACATTTTTCTCACAGGACGCGTGGATAGCATTAGCGATATATTTTTTTAAAAAATGAATAAATGTCGACCTTTGTATAATCATGTTGCATGTAATGCTGAAATTACGTTAATACTTCTTGTACTAGACAACTTGCTTCCTATGGGCTGAATTAAACACAACCAAACATTTAGGAAACCACATCTGAAAGTAACAGAAACACCACTAAAAATAAAGAATAAGGTGAAGATTTGCAGCTATTAAGGAATCAGTCACGTACCTTTTATTTTGGTTCAAAAGTCGGATTTGAGTCACGACATTCAGATTAATGCATCTGTCCTGAGAAAGGTTTGTTAAAACATCACAAAAGGCATTCTACATACCGTGGTATAATAGTAGGATTTGTTCAAAATTTCTCAGACACGAAACCAATGCCTCTGCCGTCGCCGTCGATTTCTACACTAATTCACGATGCAACCCCAATAAGGGGTAACTATCTTATAATGGGAGATGCGTTCTACCCCTCGTTCTCTTGGCGCGTCCACCTCAACACCCAGGGCTTCCCCAACAGTCTAGAGGCTGCCTTACGCTGTACATTATGTTGCATGTGTTTCCACTTCAACTGTTATTTAAATGCGTGTATAGAAGGAGCAACACATCAAGTCCTTTGCTTTTCTACACTTCCTTAGTCTGCGACAGTTTCACAGAGTTCGTTCAGGCCACGTTCTCTTGTCAACTTTCCCTATGTGCTTTCTTTTGCTTGTTTTATAGTTTCTTAGCTGAGTACACTCTTCAATACCACGTGGATGCGGCTTTCAATAGCATGTTGATGCGGCTAATTCGACCAGGAGTCACTCAGCGCCCCAAAGAATGTGAAAACTAGAAGGGGAAGAGAAAGAAGGGCAAAAACAAAGTCCTCAGTCGCCACATACGACAATATTCTGCTCCGCAGCGCATAGTCTACTCTCTTCATCTGTCATACCCCGCCACGCTACCGTAACCCAGAGACACCTGAGAAGGAAGGGGAGGGGGTGGAGGAGTCCCTGATACTCATGAAAATCATGGTAGGAATATAAAAACAAAGCACAACCATGCCAACCTTATGTGCTGGAGCCCTGATAATTGCTCGAATGGATCCGAAAGGAACACTCCTAGTTAAGGGCGGAAAGGAGAAAAACAGAATCCGATTGATGAGACCACTAGGTCCGGGAGGTCGAGCAGAGTAAAGACGGCCAAGAAGTGTGCAGAATTACAGCGCTATTAATGACAAGTTATAGCTTCATATTCTCTCTTCGCATAAATCGAAGAGAGAATATGAAGCTCAGGGAACCATCCATTTTGAGCTATTAATGACATTGGGCACTGAACAGAATGAAACGATACTTGGAATAAATCCGAACAACTCTGTCTACCATCACACTCAGTCGACGAGCGCTCGTGTTGTCAGAAGACGCGTAAGCACATGACGTTACAGCAAGAATGTGATGACGCCAAGGAGTACGAAGAAATATTGCCCTTTTTTAAATGAGAATGTCAGGTAGTCCTCAATCCGGCGCAAAACGGGTCGGGGGGGGGGGGGGGGGGTCACGCGGCGGGCAGCCCCGGCGAGTAGCTACATACAGAGAACGTAAATGCAGTCTTGTCTCCTTGTTTCGATTACATATTCGTGTTTTATATGCTTCCGTATTGGGACTCCAGGATGTAGGCAATTTTAACATGGGCGCGTCACTCGAGCCACACCCTAGAGTCCCTTCCCCTGCCCAAATCTGTGCTCTCCTCCGCGTCAGAGGAGAGCACCGAACAGAGCTATAGCATTATTTTACCTATTCTTTACTATCACTATGGTTTGTCGCTTTGCTTTTGTGTTGATGACACTTTTTAGGAGGTGACCCCCCCCGACCCGATTTGCGCCCCCAATTCCCCTCCATTCGGTGAAAAACGGGTTGGGGGAGGGATAGGCTTACGGGGTAGGGTTTTCTGTAGACTAGACTACACTACTCTAAAGCAGTCTTGGTTCGGAGGTGGGTCGCGGCCACAAAAACGCTCCATTCCGCTCCCTCCCGTAGCTTGTATTCCGCAATACTCTTGCCCATGAGAGGTAGAAGGGCAACCCACACCGTTCCTTTCGCTCATTAAATTTTAACTAGTCTAAATAACAGTAAAATAATAAAGACGGCGAAAATAAAGGGGAACCTTACCAATGATGATTTACCCAACAACGAATTCCATTACATTGCACCAATGTCGTAACACGGCCCTGGCGCCTAAATTTGCGTGTGACTGGTGTTGTCTTTTTTCCCTCACGCTTCATCACATGTCGAGTGGGTTACGAAAAGAGCTGGAAACAGAGCTTCACAGATCACTTGTGTCTAGAATTTCGACTTGCTACATGGGTTTTGTTCTCGAACTGAACATAGTGGAATGGAAACGAAGCACCACACATCATTTGTCTCCAGAACCTGACTAGGGAAGGGACTCTAGGGTGTGTGCCATGCAAGCTGCTCGTGGAAACTGCTTCTGTCGCCCAAGGGGAGTCCGCGGCTGGGTTCTGCGCTCATCGAGCGGCGAAGCGATACGGGTGGAAAAATACGCAAAAAATGCCTCAAAACTGCTTACACGTCAAAGTCCCTCAAAAACCAAGTAGAGAGTTGAAATGCAAGTAAGCAATTACGCAAGAGGGCCGAAGACCTGACCTCCCTCGCAGAAGCGACGCCACTACCCAATGCACCATGACCTGCTTGCCGCGAGGGCCATCGCGGGCGCACAAGACATCGACCAAACGTGGCAACGTGGACGCCGACACGCGATCTCTAAGCTAGGAGGGCGCAGACAGCAAGATTACAGTGCAGAAAATCATTTCTGTGCAGCTGCGCCAGCTACACGCAAATTTACGTGCAAGGGCGTGGGTGCAATCCCTATCGGGGGAGGGGGGAGTCCATTTCAATTTCTAAAGTAATGCAACATGCACGGCAACATATAAATATGTATAAATATGCCTACCTTATAAAATACTATCCTTCCAATACCAAAATCGGATTTCTAATTTGCTTTCCTAATCTGGGGGAGGGAGGAGGAGGAAGTAATGGAAACACAGTAAATTGAACAGAACCCTGGAACAATCACAGTACTACAAAACCACGAAAACTCGTTAAAGCAGCGCTATTACCTTAATCAATTGGTGGATAGCGGTTTGCGATTTCTTTCCAAAGCAAATAGAGTTTGTGCTGCCGTGCATAGTGCTGTACAAAGTACAAAGCTGAGCTAAGCAGCTCGGGGATGTAATTGTAAAGACGACATAAATAGCACGAAATTCAGGCCTTTCCAAAGTGTGGTATATTCGCGCTAGAGGGTGCTGGACCACTCTTAACCAAGAAGTATGTTCATCTTTTGCTGCAGTTCACCCGTACCATTCCATAAGCGCTAGCTTCACCTCAGCAGCAGGAGACTTGGGAGCCCTTCCAAAATTACAATACATAATCGTGTTCAACGTTTTCGTTTCATAAAATTCTGGGTACAAATCTAGTGAGGGGTGCACCTCGCACCTTTTTTACGTCTCGCAGTCTCACGCTACACAAACGGGGCAACAGTCAACAGTTCATGTGTCGTTGCTTAGTGATCTCATTTTAAAATCTTTAGATAAGTTAAGGATGTGATCGCAGTTGGTGCTGGCCGCTCTTATGGGATTTGTCAACATAACGAGACACAATAAACGCGGCACAACAAAGAAATGGGTAAGCTATACCAGCCTGGTTGCCCAGACAGTTTCAGATTTCGACTTCCTAGTCTGAAGAGATCAGCCTAAAAATGACGTTCTCGGTGGAAATATAAGGAGGACTCCCTTCCTGGATTTGACCGAGAACAGGATCATCTTCTGCCAGATGAAAGTGATAACATTAGTAAAATAAAAAATCAAACCAAGACTTCATCAATCAACGTTTTTAACGCAGACAAAACAATGTACTTACTTCCAATCATTCGCAACCTAGCTCACAAATGTTATATTCTCTCATGCTTTTTATTTTGGTTTCGTTAGTGCAGACGTTTTAAGTGGAATGGGTGAGTTCAATGTATTTCAATGCTGAAAACATTCACTTCCTTCAAACTAGTTTAAGAAAGGTCACCACCAACTAGGACTGCACCGAACAGTTTATGAAGGAAAACGGAAGCGGCTGCATTCTAGACTTACCAACTTTGTACCAACGTTGTGAATGTTGTGAAGAGTGGAGAAAAAGACGATCGACGTCCACTCTGACATGGACCCATTTTTCTTCTAGCGAAGGCGGATGGATATCGTGTGCCTGCAAGGTGACCCCCAGAAGTCACCAATCGCTGATAAGACAAATCTCGGTGCAATCCTAGTTGGTGGTGGCCACTCTTAAACAATTTCCCGACACCAGGAAAAACAATGAGCAGCAAGATGTAGAAATAGGTAAACTACGCCAACCTGTTGCCTAGATAGACTCAATTTCCGAGTTCCTAGTCGGGAGGGGGCAACATAAAAAGAACTATTATCGGTGCAATTCTAGTAAAGGAGGACTTCTTACTAGATTTGCACAGAGAGCGGATCACCTCCAAGTAGCTAAAACAGATAACATTAGCAAAATAAAATAAAGGTGGGCCAAGACACTATCAATTTACTTTTGGACAGAGGAAAGACAGTGTACTTCACGTTTCAATCATCTGCAAACCCCCGTCGTAGTCCACAAATCCGTTCTGTTTTCTGCATTGTTTATTTTGCTTCGTTAGTGCAGTTGTCTAAAGAACGAGTAAGCTCGATATATTTCAACACTGAACACATTCAGTTCTTATGAAATCGTTTAAGAGTGGCCACCATCAACTAGGATTGCATACAACCTCATTTCGTCTGATAGTATAGTACACTATAAGGATAAAGGACGGCGTTACTCAATTCCTTCTGGGACGCGCCACGAATTCCCCTTCTACGAGATATCGTGGAGCCTTTGAATGCGTATCGGGCCATACAATGATGCGGCAGGCAGCCGAGGAACAAGTCAGCGCGGCTCAAATAGAGTCCGGGGGGGGGGGGGGGAAGTCACCTTATAAAAAGTGTCACCAACACCAAGAAAACGAGACAAGGCACACTGGTAGTAAAGAAAATAAACAAATAATGCTGTTTTCTGTGCTCTCCTCCGCGTAAGCGGTCCTTTGTCCAATTGGGAAGCACATAAGATGCGGATCTATAATCGAAACGAAGAGGTAAGACAGCATTTACATTCACTGTATGTAGCTACTCGCCACGCCGGGCCGCCGCGTCATGCTGTGGCGACCCCCCCCCCGGACCCTATTTGCGCCGTCAACGCTTTACCCTTACCACGCAACTGGGACCAATTCACGGAACCCATAGATATATGGCGTGGTTAGCTTCAGCGAGAAATTTGAACCGGTAACCTGGGAACAGGCGCGACAACCGGTGCTTCCTGCGACTGCACTCTACGTGCCCACTCAGACACTTGTTGCGTCCGAGCCGCGTCCCATTACCGTCTCGTGAATTTCCTACATCGCGAACAGGACGCTAGTCGGACGCGGACGGGACGCTAGTCGGACGAGGACGGGACGCTAGTGGAACGCGGGCGGGACGCAAGATGCGGATGAGCTCGCGCGGATTCATTGCTCCCAATCACGTCCCACTGTGCCATGTGCTCTTGTATCGGACGAGGTTCGCATGTGGGCCAACAACTGCCGGCTTGACGCGTGCTTCGACGTTTTTGTCGGCTCGGTGGCTCAGGAATTCACCGTTAAAGCGACATGACGTCGGTACCAGCTCCATTGAGTATTATTGTGCGATAACAGTTTAGTAGCAAATGTTATGTTGTTCTCTAGTGCTATACCAATAATTCTGTTAATACTATGAAACACTCCATCAAATTTTTGTTTTCCAGCACGTTAGAAGCAATCAAAGACAATTTCCTGAGGTCAAATAATGAACATCTCAACTCATTAGCAAAACATCCAAATTAATTCTACACTTGTCCAATTTTAAATTAAGTGAGTGTCTAGTTTAACATGAAAAATGTCCGGTTTAAAGCGAAAAATGTCCACTATGAAGTGAAAACATACGTATACTAGACACTGGAAAACAATGAATTTGCTGGAGTGTTTAATAGTATTAACCGTATTAGTGGTATAGCACTAGAGAACATTATAAGAAAGTGCTATTAAACTGTTGTCGCACAATAATACTCAATGGAGCTGGTACCGACGTCCTGTTGCTCTAACGGTGAATTCCGGAGCCACCGGAGACGACGAAAACGTCAAAGCACGCGCCAAGCCGGCAGTTGTTGACCCACGTGCGAACCTCTTCGATCGAGGTTTCCTCGTGCATAAAGTATGCACGCTGTTCAGATCAAAATCTATCTGAGATATCGCTATCAATTCGACATGAAAACTAACTCCCGGCTAGATGGATCCCTTGCCTTAGTAATAACAAATGCTCGCAATTGCGTAAACACTCTCTGAATTGTCCAGTAACGCCATCGATTTGTGCTGTGCAGTACTCCTGCCCTCAGGTTGCTCCTCCGCACGTCCAACGGTTTGTGTTGCCGGATATCATTGAAACGCCTTCCGAATCCGGACACCAGGTTCCCCTAGTTTCTCTTTACTGGATCTAATTGTTGGTCCGCCTTTACTGGTCTTCCCCTTCCCTGCTCCACCTTCCTGGTCCTAACTCCTGGCCAACTTCCTTGTTTCCACTATTGACCCCCACTGGTCTCTTCTTGATGGATTCCCGTCCTGGCCCCTCCTCCAGGTTGTTCCTTTCCTTCCTAGTAGCTCTCCTGGTCCACGCTAGGGTTCCCCTTACTCCCCTTCTCCACCACCCCTTACGATTAGTGGTCCTCCCATGCTTACGGCAGACGTCGATGACATTCGGAATCAGGACGCCCAGAAACGCGCAAAGGCCGCTGTGTGAGAAAGGCCGCGCTTCCTCTGCTACGGCAGCATTCCATGTTGAAAGGCACATTGTGTCCGCGCGGAGGCATATCTCACGCAGGTTTGACCACTCAAACGTCATCGAAGGCTAACTCAATTATATAGTGGTAGATATCCTGAAAATTCACGTGTATTACACCGAGGACATCTGAGGTTACCGGCTGATATTCGGGGTACTGAGTGGTTATCCGCCTTGGTAGGAAGACACATGATTGCCAAACTTCATTGGAAATGGCCAATGTAGTTTGGCAATCACCCCTATGGTAAAACATAGCAGTTCTGTGTAGAATCGTTAATTTCGTGCAAAACAGAATGTATAGGCCTGCCATACTTCCGAAAACTTCTCTTGTGGGACGAGGATGGGACGCAAGAGAAGGTCTCACCACGAAAACTACCTTTGTGGGACGGAGCTGATACGCAACGCCGCTAATAGGAACGCGGATGGGACGTAACGGTCCTAATAGGTACGCGGCTGAGACGCAACAGCTGTTATGGGACGCGGCTCGGACGCAACGAGTGTCTGAGCAAGTACACCATAACCAAGCTGAATATATTCATGCGGAGCAATTCTATGCAGGACTTTGGAGTGAAATTGATGTCTGCACAAAAAATGGCGAAAGCAAAACGCTTTAGAAGTTACGCCACGCAGCAAAACAATTTCGGCATATAATTAAAAACTGTAGAGTATGAGCCTAGGTGTGATCTCACAATCCAAAATAGTACAAAGCCCTACTCGAATGACTTCAAGTTGGAGTTTACACACCATTATCGTCCCCAAGACGCGTAAAAATCATCACGAAACGAAGTCGACAAACGGAAAACAGCTCCATGCCGGGACCTTCGCAACCAAGGCGAATCGAAAGCGACCAAACGAAAACAAAAGCGTGAATATTGCACGCCAAAAAATTTGGGCCAAAAATGAAACGCGTTTACATCCGCTACCGTAGTCAGTTGGGGCGCAGTAGGTCCCGCCTCGACGCTGGACCTCCCTTTAATTTGGCACGCGTTGTGGTCGCGTGCGGCATTTTTGAACAGCGGCGTGAGACGTGCGAGGATTCGTCCCTTCCTCTGTTCCCGCACTCGGTGTTCGTTGTTTTCTTCGTTCTTTTATTTTTCTGGTGCTTGCCATGTGTTGTAGTAGAACAACTGACTGTGGAGCGAACGACGGTGTCACTGTTGTGAGTCGTCAAGTGAATTCGAACTGTTGGAGACGTCCCAGTCGGGAGCACCATTCACCCGATTTGTCTCGAAAGGACGTTCGATGGGAAAACGATGGTTCAGGCCATAGCCGACCACTGCTAAAAACGTCAAGCTTGTGGCAGTCGGGGCCATACTATCGGAAAAGTAATGGTTGGCGCTGTCTTCAGTGAACCATGAACGTGTGACTAGTTGTGAAAGTACCTGGACGCTTAGGAAAAGTCTAAACAGCTGAACTATTCCGATGATGTGTTGTTGTTGTGAGTATAGAAACAAATGTTCTTCTGATTCTTTACGAAGACAGCGGTCCGATCGGCGTAACCTCATTTCAACCCCTTCGCGACAATATTCTCCGACGCTTTGCAGCATGGGGCAACTTCTTGCGATCGTAACGCGTAACAGTATTTCGTAGAAGAAATCTTTTCCGTTCCGATGCCATGGATAGACTATTTAGCAGGTGGTGTAGTTTCTTGATTTAGTTTCGTCCACCAAGAGACTAACCAGCAAGAATTACGGGCGCACTGACCATCGTCGAAAGCAAAGAGGTTAAAGTCCCATCAGTGTTACGTGTCGTTAAAGTATTGACTTACCAGTTGGATGAGGTGAAGGTTACGCCAAGGACATACGTATTAGAAGGGTATTGCGCCGGATCCGGTCGCGGTCTGTTCCTTCATGCGCCTTGACGAAGCACATCGCTTAGGCGACAGATTCGTCAAAACAAAACCTGTGGTATTATGTGTCTAATAGTCATTAGTTTGATGTTTATTGCACTTTCATTTCGTGTGACATTTCTTATTAGACAGCGCAGTGCATCATAAAACTCTTGAGGGATTTCTCACTAAAAACTAAGCTCTTTGCACTTTAATAGGTGGCAATATTTTTAGTAATATGTTGACCACTATCATTTTTGTTGGGGTCGGACCATTTTGGAAATTGCAAAAACATGTTTGTTGTCGCTTCGGCGATACTTTGCCAAATCGATGACCACGTGTTGTGCGATGTCTCCAATTTTTTGCTGTGTCATCGACTAGCTCTTCTTTAGACTCTCCTGAAACTATGTTACTTTAATTCAAACCTACCAAGGATATCGAACTTCTGGAGGACATCAAAGCAGCTCCACTAGACAGCTGTCAATCGAGGTCTTTCTTGATGACGTATAATATCGCACCAACTGGTTTGAGATTTTGTCTGTCATCACTGAGACAGCGGTTGGAAAATGGTCTTGTTATAATGTTTAGAGTTCTTGGAGTGCTGATGAGAACTAGGAGGGAGGCTAAAAATGCGTTTATAAGACACAAAGTCAAAAATTGAAAGAGGTCTTGGCACTATTGTACTTTACGGACTCCCGAGGACGAGGAGAGGTCGAAAAAAAATTCTTCAAAATTTCGCCGAGGGGGATTATTTGAGGTGCTGATCACGAATCTGACATCCGTTTTTGAAATTTTGGCCGATTACGGTAGATTACGATAGGTACCGGTGACTAAGGCTGTCGAGGTCATAATCACCGATTTCGCCCAAACTTCGCCTAGGGGGATTGTTTGGGGTGCTGATCACGAATCTGACGTCCGTTTTTCTTTGGTTTACGCTGGAGTACGGTAGATTACGGTAGGTACCGCTGACTAAGGCTGCCAAGGTTGCGGTCATTGTCACCGATTTCGTCCAAACTTCGGCTATAGGGGTTATCTGTGGTGCTACAGGTGAGCAGAGCATGTAGGCGGTCCCGAAGCGATCGCCTAAAAGTTCGCAAATCAGCGAGAAACCATTTTTGTGGGAAACTCATCGATAGGCGAAGACTTAATCGAGAGATAGCAGTCTAAGCATCATGGCCCTCCAGGCACTGTTCCACAACCGCCGTCAGGAACTGCGCGACTTCAAGGTGAATGACGTCGATGAACAGCTGATGGTGAACATGGACGCAGCCGATTTCCAGGAATGGCTTAGAAGGATGTGTTTGCTCGCAATCGGTGACCATGACCTTGGCAGCCTTAGTCACCCGCACCTACCGTAACCTACCGTACTCCAGCGTAGAACGAAAAACTGATGTCAGATTCGTGATCAGCACCCAAATAACCCCCTAGACGAAGCTTGGGCGAAAATTTTTTTCGACCTTTCCTCGTCCACTGGAGTCCGTAAAGTACAATAGTGCCGAGGTCTCCTAACCTACGGTACTCTTCCGGAGCTCACTTTGCTTAGTAAATGCAATTGAATGAATTTGTAAGTTTATGATGGCTCGGTATCTTCTGCCCGGCTCTGCATCCGGTGGTTACGCCTGTTGGTTTTTTGCGGGATGCTGGAGCCGTGCTAGATTGTAACCCATCTAGATAATTTGTGTCGAAGTTGGTTCCATCCTGGAGTCTCTTCACTTTACTTTGTGCTCTTTTCGCCGGAAGAGATCGAAAAAAGGAACCGAAGCATCGCCTGTAACCGCACGGGCCCGCATTTCACTAACTAGATCAGAAGAAACGTGTTAGAATATACGATCAGATGTTTCCTTGTTTGTTCGTTTGACTTCAGCGATTTAACTCGCTTCAGGGTGTTATGGGATCGTAATCGTCTGTGTTTCCCGTTTGTTTATCGTTCGCTAAAAGCAACAGTTCTAGAAAAGTCGTTCATTTAAATACGGCTCCTGAAAGAAGACACCACTCTTCAAGTTGACCTGTTCTCAAGCCCAGTATTAACAGGTATAGTGGAGTTTTTGTTTTACCAGGGCAATACTATCGTTTTGCTTTTACAGAACTCATTGAAGACATGGATACAGATATCTCTAATGGGTGGGTTTGTTTTCCGTCTACATTAATGCTTCTCTTAAACATTTGATATTTGTACATTTTTAAAGTACTGCTTCATCATTAAAGCGTTTCGTAGCAGAAAGATGGCTTGTTTAGGTCTTCCGACTCAGCCGCTAGCGGCACTGCTCTTCTTTCAAGAAAAGGCCTGTTTGGAAAATCAGGAGTTTTGGTAACATTTCGAGCTTCTCTTGGAGTTTGTTCTTCAACGGTTTGAAGTCCACTTTTAGAATCAAAATTTGGACGCGTCTATTGCAATACATCAGGATCCTTCGAAGTTGGAACACGCTAAGGCAGAGATGGATGCCGACGAGCCCTCAACTATGGAGCTTGGCGAACGTGAGTTCAGCGGTTTGGTAATCCAAAGAAGTCATGCTCAGGGACAGGGTGGTATGTAACAATTCTGGTCTGGCGTGAATTATCTACTCAGACTCGAGTATTGTGGCGTCTTAATTAGGGCAAGCGATGCGATCCAAAAGCTCCGCTCGAAAATATGTGTGCGCTAACACCGCAACTATTGGTCGCCGAATAGTACGCACGAGAGTACCAAGAGAAGACGATGAAGGCTGTTTAGAGGAAAGCTTGCTGCTGGGGTAGAAGGGTGGGCCCAAGGGAATCGCGAAAAGTCGTCGATCGAAGACCCAATAGAACGACTAAGGAGGGCTGCAATCATGCAACTAGGTGAACAATAACAGTGAACTGAAAGAGGACTAGACTACTGAAGGGGTTCGCAATCCCGGCATAGTGCTACTCGTTGACACGCGGTAATCCACACTAATCCACTCACAGCGTGTTGCTGACAGGTAATGCTCCAGCAGTACTATTTAGGAGGGTAGTGATCGAAGCAACTTATCTATATCTGTAAATCCAGCTCGCAGGCAAGTTTTGTACGGCTCCTAACACAAGATCATATCTCGATTTTGGCGTTGATTTTGTTTAGCGCGCGACAAACAGCACGTGAGTTGGAGAAACGACCTCGTCGATGGCGTTTTCAGTGGAACATTTATTTATTTGCTGAAGGGATAGAACATGTATAGCATAGAGTGTGAGAGAACAAACTGAAAAAAAAAACAAAGTGAGGTGAAGTAAACCCTCAGCCATGTAAACAACACTCTTTACATCTCAATGTTTAACATTTGACAAATCTACAGGTTTGAGGACGACGCCATGTTTTTCCTTTAGTCAGAGAGTCAGTATCAAACAGTTACGAGGTTCTGGTTTGTGACCCGAAGCGATGGTTGATTATATGTCGCCTCGTGCGCGTCTCAGTTTCGCATCAGTTAGTAAAGCTACTAGTAGTTTCTGTGCAGTTAGCTTTTCCATCCATCTACTGGGGATGCGTCAGTGATCAGGCGATTGGGGTTTTATATGTTTTTGATTTAGAGAACACCTCGAGCATGGAGCCCAGCGCTCCCGAACTCTCTCCAGAGGAGCAGAATATCTCACAGGATGACGAACTCACGCATGATAGCGAACATTCGAACGCGAATGAATCTGCCGACGCTTTAGAGGTGGGTTCTTCTGTCCTTCCTCAAGGAGAATATTTTCTTCAAGTTTAACGTGGCCTCAAAAATCGGTAGAGTGGTTTAATGATGATGTGAGCCGCTTGCTTTGTAAATGAGGAGTTTGGTGAAACAACACCTGAATTTTGAAGATGGCTGAAGGCGACGTCCCATGTCCCATGGAAGCCGATGGGAAACCTGAAGCCACAGAAGCCGATGCCCCTCAGGCGTCGACGTGCAGTGAAGGTGGGTGACCATAATATTTGGTATGAATAACCGCTTTTAAAAACCCCTGTTTAGATGAGCCTAAAGAAGCCAATGAAGGTAGAAAAGAGGAGGAGGAAGTGGAAGAGGAAGAGGGGAAAGGACACAGCAAAGAAGATGATCCGCATGCAGATGCAGGAGGAGATCATATGGACGAGGACAGCAGTGAGGAACCCGACGCACCGGAAGCTCACGTGTCCTCTCCCGAGCCATCAGAGGACAGGGTTGAGGAGGCAGAGATAGTGGAAGAAGTGTTTGTGAAGAAGATCATTTCTATGGATACGGACGACACTGATGACGTATGTTGCTATTTGTCGTGCGTCAGGAGCTGAGATGTACGTAACCTTAACCCATATTTGCAGGTCGCAGGGATCCAGCTTCCTTCTGAATCCGCCGTTGCTCCTTCAACAGATGAGGACGAGGATGATGAACCCAGACCGACCAGTGAAGATATTGCTGAAGAAGTGTCAAAGGAGCAGGTGGAAGCAGCTTTCGAGGAGCAACCAGAGGAAGACGAAGACCAGAAGGAAGAGGAAGAAGATGAAGAAGAGAAAGAAGAGGTACAGGGGAAAGAAGAGGAGACAGTGGATGAGCAAGAGGCAGTGGCCGTTCAGGAAAGTGAAACAGTTCATGTAGGAGAGCAGGCAGAACATGATGTGAAACGAGATGAAGAAGAGGAGGGCGACGATGAGATGCAAGAGAAAGAAGTGGAAGAAAAAGCGCCGGAGCAGGAAGATGTGCACAAAGATGAGGGCCAGTCACGTAAAGAAGAGAAGCATGAAGAGGAAGGGGAAGAGGAGGAAGACCAAGAAGAAGAGCAAGAACAAGAGAACGAAGGAGAAGAAGAAAGGAGAGAAGAAGAAACCGAGAAGACCAAGGAAACAGATGAAAGCTGCTTAGTCGAGAGCGCTGATGCTGAGGACAACGATCAAGCGGAATGCACAACGACTGAGTACGTTTATTCTTATAGGTTTACATTGCACCTTAGAAGTGTGGATCAGCCATTGTTTTCCATTCCCTTTATCCACTTTGTCGGGTATGGGTTGGGGAACTTATTGTTGGAGTGTCTTGGTGAAGTGGATGAGTCAGAGCAAATATTGGAGCACGACTAGTTTAGAATTCTCCTCAGTTTGCCAATTCATGGCTCTATTATGCATTTTTCTCCGTTCGTGAGTTTAAAATGTGTCTTTTTGTAGTTGCTCTTGAATTGAACATCCTTTTTCTAGAGAGGGACAGGCTGTATCTGAAAATGAGGAAGCAACGGTCGCTGACGCTGAAGAGAGTGAGCAAATTGATGACAAGCCTGAGCAAGGGTCGGTCCTCCATACTTATGCTTCTGCTACTTTCTTCACCAAACCGTTTCTATTTTAGAAAACCAGCCGAGGAAACAAAAGAGGCCGGCGACGAAGGCGAAGAAGAAGAAGAAGAGACAGAAGGGAGTCCAGCTCCGAGGCGGTAACTTCTTTTACATTATCTGCTTGCCGTTTGCTGCAGGATATGTCGAAATTCCGTGGATCCACAAACCGTTTAGGCGAAGCTCATCTCGTCGCGCTCCTACTACTCCTGCATCAGCAGTGAAGAAATCTACGCCGAGAGCATCAGCGAGGGCAAAGGCAACTCCTGCTTCTAAGGCTACTGCTGTTAAGACGACCCCTGCTAAGGCTACTCCTGCCAAAGCTGCTCCTGCCAAGGCTGCTCCTGCCAAGGCTGCTGCTGCTAAGGCTTCTCCTGCTCCTAAGGCTTCTCCTGCTCCAAAAGCTAGTCCGGTCACCAAGGCAACTTCGACGGCAAAGTCGACTCCTGCCGCTAAAGCAGCATCCACTGTCAAAGCTCCTAAGTCGACTCCGGTTAGTGCAATCTGTATTATATGATCTGTCATGATCTGAACAACATTTATTTGGATAACGTGGAAGCAATATGGTTTGGGGGCACTTATGAAGATGAGTTTTTCTTACCTTAGTAAAGTTCACTATTCTAGTGCATAGGGGAGGTGTGGATCACAGATAAGAAAGCGAAACAGTGGTATGCATACAGAAGACTTCATATGGCCAAGCTCAGGCTTTCAAGTCAGGGTTAGGTAATTTGCGATACAAATCTAAAGAGTGCTCCACCTTGTATTTTTCAAAACTTATATTGTATTTCCCCTTCGTTTCACAGATTTTTGGGTAACATTCTGGGACTTTGTGAAGGGAAATTAAGGAGGGCCCCACTTTTTAGGTCTCAGCTTAATTTGTTTCCGTTTTTATCTCAGCTGTCCTTCAAAATGTACTGTATTGATGTAAGAGGTTAATGGGTTAGCGGGGAGGGGAATTAAGGTTGCATGTTAACTATGAGACGTATCGCTTTATATTTAATTGTTATATAGAATAAGCATTGGTCATCATAAATTCCAAATACCTCAATCTCGACGCCAATTGGCTCTGATGGAGGGGTGGTAATTTTGTAAGGTGGAGAAGTGTAACACCTCAAGTTAATCGCATTAGGACCACACGGAATTCAGATGTAGTAATATCAATGTCATCGTTCGATTTCATAGTTCAGGTGCCAAGAAGTGCCCCAAGGACAGCATCTAGAAGACGCCATGAAGAGGAGGAGAAAGCGGATGACGAAGAGGTTAGCAGCGCTAGTCTCACTGTGTTATGTGGAATCATCGGTTCTGTGTCACGTTTCAGAAGCCTGAGGTGACGCCAAAAAGAAGGAAGTCAATGGACACCAAGAAAAATGAAGAGAACGTTGTGGAGTCGAAGACTCCATTGAAACGAGGTCGTCGGTCCGTTGCTGAGGAAGCAGTGGTCAGAGATCTATCCCCCTATATTCTATCGATCTCTGGAGTTTGTAGTGCGCATCGCAATAATTTCAAATTTCACGCTTAAGAAGACGCCAGCTACCCCAGCGACACCAACGCAGAGAGGTAGAAAGTCCGCAAAGAAAGATGCCGTCACGGAAGCAGATGACGAGAACGAACCCGAGCCTGACCGGAAAAGTGTTGGTCGAATGCGTGGAAGACCGGCAAAGGAAAGAAAGGAGGAACAGAAGTGAGTAGGATGCCTTTCCACAAGGAATCAAAGCTTCTTTTATCTTGCGTTCAACAGTGCGACGGCAGTTCTGAACAGCTGGGAAGCCGAAGTTCTATTAAAAATGTGGTGTTCTATTATTGATTTTGTGAAAGTTTCAATTGTTCAATATTCTGATTGGTATCCGGCTACTGTTTCATTCTACTCCGATAGCAGAAGACCGTGAATTCGACTGGGATTGCCTTTCTGGCTCTCTTCAAGTCATGAAGGGTATTCTTACCCGCAACATGTTTTTTTCTGAGGGGTGCAGTTGATATGCGAGATATTACACAGTCTCCTATACCTTCTGTTTGTTTTCTTTATTATATTTGTGCCATAGTTTCTTTTTTCGTGTTAGTAACACTTTTCATAAGTTGGTCCACCATACAAACAACTACCATACCGCCAAAGTTCGTTATAGCAGACTAAGCAAATCGTCCAACCATCTAATGCAGAACTCCGCTTAAATGGAATTTCCACCATCAATGAACAATGTGGACATGTGTGTGTGTGTGTGTGTGTGTGTGTGTGTGTGTGTGTGTGTGTGTGTGTGTGTGTGTGTGTGTGTGTGTGTGTGTGTGTGTGTGTGTGTGTGTGTGTGTGTGTGTGTGTGTGTGTGTGTGTGTGTGTGTGTGGCAGACAGTTCCTCAAAACAAATATATCATGTGAGCCATAGGTACTTCTCTAGTGGAAGAGAAAAGAAAGGCTCATGCTCATCCCAACAGTGCAAACATTTGCAAACATTTTTTGGGAATAAGAGCTTTTCTATTGCTTCCACCTCGATGCTCGTATTGTAGTTACTGCCCATTCTTAGCTTTCCTCTCCTTTTTCAATGCAGCTTTCATAGATTCCTACTGAGTACAGGAACCTACTCGTAAGAATTGCGCATGGCATCAAGTAGTACCCACCAGCGAAATGAAGGTTGGTAGGCGTTCGTTGGGTTCTGGTGATTGATTGGAGCACCTGGGTCCCGCAACGATCGCCTGCATACTGTTCGAGAACTCGTCACCGCTATGTCGCTTTAGCCCCAGTTTATGCTTGCGCGCTGCGTAGCGCGCACAATGGTCGAGGTAGATATCGACCGAGCGGCGCGAAAAATTGATATCTATGGCGATTGTGGTACCGTGTGACGGCGCAAGTATAAACTAGGGCTTAGACACGAGGGCATTTACGTCCACTCGCGTCTAAGTTCCCACAGGTTGCGGCAAGTCTTCCTGGGCGTGGATTGATGAGTTATAGCACCGTATGCAGGCAGTCGTCGCGGGACAATCGTGCTCCAATCAACCACCAATGGTCGAACGCTTGCCAACCTTCATTTCGCTGATAGGCGCTGTTTGATATAATCAGCGAGCACTTCTCAATGGTAGGCTTTTGTAAATAGGGGCCGGATTCGTCAACGAATAACCCGCGGGTGTAGGGGTGGAAATACCCGCGATGGAGTCTGCGTCTCTGTCTCTTATCTCTGCCCCATCATACCCGTGGGTTTAATTGTTCCGCCCCAGCAGGAATCTGTGTAATTTGCATTGAAAAAGGAGACGAATGCTGGGAATGGGCGGTAACTACGATACGAGCATGGAGGTGGAAATAATACAAAACCTCTATCTTCCTAAAGACACGACCAAGATGCTGCAAGTTCCACTCTTCGATTGTTACCACCCCTGGAATTGGCATAAGCTTCCCTTTTCGCTCCAACTAGAAAACTCTCTGTGGCCGGCATGTTGTATATGTTGTATCTGTTTTGAGGAATTGTCTGCCATATACCGGCCCAGATTGCTTCATTTATGGTGGAAATCCCATTTATGCGGAGATCTGCAATAGATGGTTGAACGATTTTTTAACAGGTTGACAACCGCGCCATTTTTGCGCGTCGGGCCCGTGGGACCGCTCGTATTGCGCGCGTGTGACACGATATGTCGTCACCTTAGCTTACTATAAATCGAATTTTCAAAATGCATACCATGGATCTGATATTCCTCTCGAAATTTTGGTTTTGCTTTTGCAATATTCCCTAAATCTTTTCTTGTCCTCAATGAGCTTCCCTCCTTTCTCCATTTTGATGGTCTAATTGGAAAATAATTGTTTTATATGCGGAACTTAGATTGAAAAATTCTAGAATTGCCAACAGGCATCGCAACCGAACGCAAGGAATCTAGCTGAGAGGATTAAGGCAAAATGCAGGAAATGCAACAAATTCTATTGTTTAGGTTTTCTCCAAACAGCTCATAGCTGTTGATTGTCAATTAAAAATGTTTTCTGTCTGGACTTTATTTGTGAAGTAGATCTCCTTAGAAACGTTTGATAACATCGAAGTAGTTGTTGTTAGTAATCATGCCTGTTTGTTACCTCTATTGAATGAGGTCTCAGAAGTAACTCTGAAGTTCAATGGATGGCTGGTCGATGCCATAATAGGTTGCCTCTGACATATTCCCACGTAGCCAAGCCACTCGTAACTTATCGTAATCGAGCGAAATTCGAGAAGGGGATATCAGATTCGTGACCTGCACCTCAAATAACCCCATTAAGGGAGTTTGGACAAAGGTGGTGACAACATTAGTTATCGATATGGGTGGTAACCGGTCGTAATTTACCAAACGGACATCGCCACTGTGATCAGCATCTTAAATAACCTGCATCGGCAAAGTTTGGACGAAGGTAATGTCACTCTAATCGAAATAATACTGTCGCGCACCATTGCGCGACAGTATTATTTCGATTCCGTGAGACAGACTGGCTGTCGCGCACCAGCTGTCGCGCGACATTGTCGTCAACGTGTTAAACCGAAGTATAGAACTCAACCTGAATTTCCTGCCACTGTAATGCGGTGCGTGATTCGGGCGCGCCCCGTCATTTAAACTGTCGACCGCGCTCCCGCGCGACACAGCCGCGCGGCCCGCAGTGGACCCTCGCCAGACTTCCAATGCACTTTGATACTCACGACAACCTACATTTGATTCTCGCACAAATATGATGTTGTTGGGTCTTATGTACTTTTGTAAGAATAGGGAGCGGTGAGTATTATTATGTCTGAACACTGTTTTCAACTCACATCTCTTATCAATAGACATGTCGAATACGAATTTAGGGGGCTAGTACTTCCACTTGCGGCAGTGCGGGAAAGGAAGTCAGGACAGGGATACTGCCAGCAACACAAATTCTTCCAGACGTCCTGAGACCACGTTTCTTCAATCATAACTGTACATGGAGAAAGAAGTTGGTCGAAAAAACGTCTGCCCCGAATGACAAGGACAAGGAATGGACATTTATAGACATATGATCTCAAAATATCGGAAATACGACATCCCACTGTTCAGTCTGCTTTCGCTTACAACCGGATGAAGAAGTCCGGCGAGGGTCCGCTGCCGGCCGCTCGGTCGGGTCGCGTAGTAGTTTAAAGGACGGGGCGCGCTCGAATCGCGAGCCGGATTACGGTGGCAAGAAACTCAGGTTGATTTCTATAAATCAGTTTTTTAAACTCGCTTTAGCGAACCATTTTTACACAGCAGAAATCCCAGTTGCCTGAGGTTGCCTCCAAAACTTAGTTCGAAAAAGAGCAGCTGAAAATTAGATAACCTACTTCTCCAAATAACAGTGGAGTTGGTCTTTTACGCTCCGAAGTAATGTTTGAAATCCTTTGTAGCCAACACCTTCCTTCTGTGCTGGCATTACCGCATTGTAACTGCAAGGAGCTCGACAACGGATTCCGTATCAAGTTCGAATAAAAAAATCCCAATCGTTTAGTGATGAGGAAGGCCCTTTTTCGCACTTGCAGGTTTAAAAGGAACGTAAAATATGGATCTACTTACGAACCTTGGAAACCGGTTTCAGCAGAAGTGCCGTCCCGCCTTTAATCCGTACTTAAAGCCCCTATACTCCCCTTGATGGAACCTAAGAATCATAGGTGAACTTGGAGTTACATCGCCAGATAAGTTCTATGTGTGTAAGCATTGTATTATATTTATCTCCGCTGAACACTTCACTACGTCTACATCACTCCCAGCAAATGTTCCTGTGTAGCCATAGTAGGAAGAAGCAAGCACAGCGGAAGTCAATGGTGCAAACTGCACTTTCTTGGTTTTCAGCTCCAGACATCATTTCCTAGTACGCTCTTCGGCTATTTCTACTAAAAACTACTTGTCCACATTCTACCGCTACTACATGAAAGGAACGCTTACCACTTACGTGTGGTCAAGTCACGGAACAACAGGTCGGCGAGGTCCCAGCGGAGCGCGACCGCATCACAGCGGGCAGCTGGCCCCGCGGCGATCGCCTGCATACGGTGCGAAAAATCGACCAACTCCGCCCCGGAAAACTCATCGCTACCTGTGGCAATTTAGACACGAGTCTTACGTCCTTCGTACTCTTAGTCCGCGGCAGTGACGAATAGGGTATGCAAATCGTATAATGCGGAGAAGTCACAGCAGCGGCGTATCAAGAGCGGATGCTAAGTTGATCAGGAATGTCTGAGATGCATAGCATTTCATTCTCATTTATGTTGTGCAGTCACCTCCTTAGTCCTTCACTATGGTGCGTCTGCTCGATACACATTGGGTTCGGTCACAAATCTTCTGATAATTTGGATGAGGGCGATTTGGCAAGCTCCGGATTTCTTGATGATTAGGATTGGATCTATCCGGTCGTATATCTGAAAATGATTCATTCGGATCCAACTTATACTGCGGTATGACCTTGAAATACGTTTAAAGGATAAAATTGCTCCCGATCTTCTATTACACGAAAAAAAAACCCGGCTCAGTTGTATGAAAAATATTTAGAATGGAAGCCACTCCCAAGGCTAGTGCAACGCGACGTGGTCGGTCGCGAAACAGTGAAAAGGAGGCGTTCACCGCCGAGAAGGAGTCGAAGAAAGAAACCAAAGTGGCGGAGGAGGCGACACCGCGCAGAGGCCGAAAATGTGAGACATTCTTTCATTCTTGGTCTGGTCTGTTTTGCAAAGTCAGGCGGAGAAGCGAATAATGTGTGGTGGCTTATGTGTTATATCTTCAGCTCCTGCGGCTACTCCAGCTAAACCCGCTAAGGCTGCTAAAACACCGAAGTCACAGGCAAAAAAGGAACAAGGCGACGAGGAACATGATCCGTATGATATAGATACCGAGATGGAACGCCATCCGGAACCACTGAAGAACATCCAGGTTAGGGAAGGAGCAGCTGAAGCATGGTCAAAGTATTTAGTTTGCTATCTGGTAATCAGACAAGCATAACGATTTAGATGGAGGTGCAGTCGTTTGGTGAAGTCAAATATGCAAAGGTCGGTTCTGGGAAGTATGAAAGAACTGAGAAAACCGCTGAGCAGAGGGTTGGTAACCTCGCTGAAATGACGCCGCGTGCGAAACAGCGAAAGTCCCTAGCTGACCTGACTCCTGGACGAAAGAAGGCCACGGCCAGTGGCGGCAGTACTGCTCCGCAGTCTTCACGGTAAAATGTCCTTGAATCCTCGTCTCTGGTCATCTTGTTCACACCTGTTTCTTATAGGCGCTCCCGAAAGGGTGTGAAAGAAGAAGCGGACAGCGAAGAGACGGAAGAGGCAATGGAGGTTGATGGTGAGACGCAGGAGAAAACCACACCGAAGCGAAAGGGGAAGGGTGAGCCGACACCTTCCAACTCTGCGCAGGCATCTGGCCGAAAGAGGCGGTGAGCTTACTGAGTTCAGTTGTCCTGGTTTTTCTCACCAAAGTGCGTCAAGTTGCAGAGGAGCTGTTGAAACTCCTGCGGTGCCTTCAAAACGATCCCACGTTGAAGTTCCTCAGCTGGGTCCAGATGAACTGCTGGCTGTTGATCATCCTCATGACGAACACGCTCCTTACGAGGCTGGTGCTCGTGTGTATGCTATGTTCGACGGGTTGTTCTACCCTGCGATTGTTGTCAGGTGAGCAGGCCTTTACACATTCCTGGGAGAGCCAGTACATCTTGATAGTTTATAGCCGTGACGGTCTCGGACGGTTTAAAGTGCACTTCATCGAGGACAACGTCGTGAAGGATGTGCCTCCCGCAGGTGTTATCCCACTTCGAGCTCTGGATGCTGAGAAAGAGGTAGGTGTCCTTTCCTAAATGTGGCTGCAGACCAGGGAATGTCTTCAGTTTACCATGGAACTTCGGACAGAAACCTGTTTTGTGAAAGAGCTCGATACTATGATTACAATTGTGTAGACCAATTTTGTAAAGGTCAAAGGAACCGATCTTGCCAAGCTTGGTGCATGGGTTATTTGGGGCGCTGATCACTAATCTGGTTCGCCGTGAACATGGAAATTTTTTATCTTTCAACCTTCAAGGTGTTCAGAAAACGTGGATTACGATTGCTACCGGGCATTTTTTCAAAAATGTATTGGAAATGGGAATAAGGACTGTCCAAGGACAAATTGGAAATTCAAGGACATTAACATCGGTGGTAATCGAACCAGTGAACTCCCTGCCCATACGAAGCGAGTACACTACCACTGCAACATCGCCGCGACTGCAACGGCTGTGCTGACTACGCAACACTGCGTCAGCGCTACATCAACGCGCTCGACATGCAGTCGACAAAGCGATCTTTGACCGGCCAGATCTCGCTTGGGAGATCGACACAGCAAATTAGGTCTGCCTGATTGCAACCAGTGTGTCATGTTATTTTACGCAATCTAGGGCCACCTTGAAGCTTTCAAACTTCCGGGAAACTCAACACATTCCCTTCTGAGATGCATTGCGGGTGATTGTTCTCAATATTATTGTGTTATTGTTTTGTTCCGTTCCAGTGCTATTATGCTGCATCGGCAGAGAAAGATCGCGTGGCTGTGAAAGTGCTAAGTGAGCCCAATGCCAAATCTGCGTCCGCTTGGTTCGAGGCTGACTTCGAACTTGAAAGGCTAGACGATGAGGGGAATCCAACAGGAAAGAAGCTGAAGTAAGTGTAATGTGCCTTTATGCTTGTTCTGTAACCATGACTAGGTAGAACGTTCTATGGTGCACCGATTCCTTGCATCTGGGACTGTACTATACGAGCTCAACTGTTGTCTAGAGGCAGATTTTGGCGAAATCGATTGTCCTACTTCGCTTGTTCTACTTTCCATAGCTACCTATAATCTGTCATAGTCCTGTAGTCGGTCAAACTTTTAGGACCGAATACTAGATTCAACTGCAGCTCACCTCCAGTAACACCCTTAACAAAGTTCGGGCGAATTTTCTTTACTGAGTTCGGAAATCGTGGGATAGCGCAGTGCTCAGTTTTCTTGCAAATAGCGTCCTGCTTATTCTTTACCGTTTTGTCAATGTTAAAAATTCTTGTCCTGATCATGAATATCATTCGTGTTGGTGTAAAAAAGATGTGGGTACCTTTCCTTGTTGAAATCTGCAAGTCGAGGAGAGTGTCAAATAGTGCCAGAGCGGTAATGTTACCCTAGTCGTCACGTCCACAAAGTTCTTAACTCAGGAAACTTTGTTAAGGGTGTTGACCAAATGAGATTTCAATGCCTTTTTGTCTCTTTGTTTGCCTCCAACTCGGCCAAAATATGAATTGTTACTCTTTAGAGGTCGAAGATTTTCAATCCGTTCTTGCGTGCCGTTGAAGCAGTTCCTTTTGTTGAGGGGTTTACGTTACTACGAGGAATGGACATCAGTAATGCAGCTGCGCTCATCGGACAGGGGTCATGCGTTTTTAAGATCCTGCTCGCCCTTCCCTCATTCGTGTAGATTCATTTAGAATCGCGTAACAGTGCCTAAATATAGCCATAGTAACGAATTATGTGACCAAGAGTGGAGTATGAAGGCAAAGAACGCCTTTACACAGATGATTAATGAAGCCCTCTCTTCAGCGAAACTCTCTGCTTAATGCAAAAGTGTGACAGATATGTGTGAGGAATATCGAGTTCCAGAGGAAAGTTAGAAGTGATCAGCAACAAAACTTTGTAACCTGATGTCACAGTATCTTTTGCCGCCATCAAAACGAGCGGGACATGGACCTGCACTCTCTACCTTCCAGGCAGGATATTAGCCCATTACGCTATCAACGCTGTTAAATCGAGCGCCGCATCCGCCACCTCGGTGCAACTACCTCTCAGCACTCCTCCACGTGATCAAACTGCGTTGTTGCTCCGTTATCCTGTTCAAAGCAGAGGGTAGAGGTATAAGTTCCGCATGGCGCGAGAGTTCTGATCGCAACAAAACATCATATGGCGGCACACAGCCTCTGTACCAGCTGCTCTAAGCTTAGAACGAATACATAGGATATTGTTTTGAGTAATCTGAGCTTTAACCTACACCTTCTACCGTTTCTGATAGAAGAAACCCTCCAATTTACTGCAGCTTCTAACGACTACCATGAATCTTAAATCCTCCGCACACTTTTGCGGTAACGCGGCACGTGGGAGGCAGCAAAACTTTCTCGGAGAAGGGAAAACTGCGGAGTAGGCGGCACACATCCTGAGCTTCGCCTCCCCACCCATCGCCAACGCGGTGTCATTGTCATTATCATTATCAGCTTCAGTTCTAGATCCCGCCACGATCAGCTGGAACCCAGATAGAAGTTGTCTGCAACAAAGCGGCTGCAGCGGCAATAATGCCTTGAATCATTATTTCCGCCGCTGTGTTGGCGGCAGCTCTGCCGCATGGGCGAAATACGCCTCCCGCAAAAGCGTGCGAAAACTTTTTATACTGCGTTCGACATATTGCTGACTATGAACACTTGCGGGAACTATGAACACGCATGAAAACAACTGCATGCATCTAATTCATTGTGGCACAGGTGCTGGTCGCGACTACGAACGTAGCAGTAGAAGGGTAGGTCCGACTGCAGACGCGATCAGCATCTTGCTCGTCCTCAATTTCCGTGTGGGATCGGAACTGAGCCCAGGTCGCGTTAT
>OX377205.1:65864786-65949000 GCA_947396885.1 Heligmosomoides polygyrus polygyrus | reverse complement strand
AGGCAAGCATACGTGAAAACTATTTGTACACATGCGTGCATATCAGCTGCCTTAGCGTAAGATGTTTTTATAGACAACATCGAGAGCACCGAAGACAGGCAACTTCGACGATCAAAACCGCTACTCCCAGTCAGCCGGCTATGCGGAGGGGCAAGTCCACACCGAAGGCAGCAGCAGAAGAGACTTCGTCTTCTGCACCGGCGAAAACTCCTGGAAGAGGTACACTTGCTGAACGAAATGAGGTTGTGCCATAGTATCACTCTTGGATTTCAGGCGGTCGGCAGGAGAAGGGAGCTCAAAAAGTAGCGTCTTCTAAGGAGAAGTCGGCAGCAGAAGGTAAAGTTCTGTGCTTTCTAGCAAAGAGTAAACCAACATTATTGGAACCGTGTCTGCGCAAGTCGTCTCATGTCTTGATGTTTAGAAGAGCTGAAGGCACGACGGAAGCCCAAAACGAGCAAATATTCACCGGGAAGCTGTTCATTCTGACTTCTGCAAACCGACCAAACACTGACACTGGATTCAAGAAGAAGTTCATGACGGATTTCATCTCGTCTCATGGAGGTCTCGTTGTGGATGATATGAAGGTGACTTATTTATTAGACGAAAGTGATACACTTTTTTTAGACACACTCGAAAGTGATACAGTCATTGCCACGGTTGTTTGTTGAAGTTTGCTTCCTTGCTTCGCAAATTATGTAGGCCCGGAACGTATTCTTCCGCTTTTTGAGAACCTTTCGAATTTTTTGAAATACATGAAAGGTGATGGACGCAAAAATTAAAGGGGAATACTTAGCGGCTGATTTCAAGCCTCTAATCTCTGAACAGATGAACGAACTCGGCTGTGTAGGTATTGCCAGGAGCTTGCGATTCTCAATAAATCTTGTTACGGTTTCTATCGAGTTGAGTAGCGGTATCCTGTCTGAGTTAATGGTGTCAGCACCGAAATTTCAACCAAAATTAGGTTTCGTGCTAGCCTAGGTCAAAGCTGAATTCCTGTCGTTGCTTAGGTTGTTAAAATTACTCAACGCTTACTGTCGTGGGGAGTTAGTGTAGAGTACACGGTTATATCTAGCTCTGTAATGTCTTGTTTCTTCCTGTATTTATTCACCAAACGTAGAGCGGCTTGGCGACAGCCAAATGTCTGTTTGGAGGCTCAGTCACACCGCGAAAATAGAATGGCTTGACCGCAACGGTTCTTGATTTCTCGAGCAGACCTTATGGCCCACATGGCAGTAGGAAAAAGCTGCTACGTGATAGTGTGATAGGATAGTGCGAAATCCTCAACAGTTCAGATGTTGGTCCGCGAAGCCCGTCAGTGTTGTTTACTTTAAGCCCGCTCGATGGCGTCGTACTCACGTGGCTCCCACTGTGACATGCCTATACACTGTGTGTCACACCTGCTGACGGGTTTGCTCGATTGTATAGCAGGATGTTTAGGAAGTCGATGAGCATCCAGAGATGGAACGGTTCCTTATCTCTGACACCCACTACCGCACTCACAAGTACCTAGCCGCGCTGGTTCGCGCCATGCCTTGTGTATCTCACGAATGGATTTATACCTGCCTAAACGAGGTAGGTTCAGCTCCTGTCCTTAGTAGACATTACTGCCATAATCGGCCATATTCCATTCTGGCTTATTTTCAGAAGAAACTCGTTGACTACAAGCCATTCTTATTACCTTCCGGTGTCTCAATACTCGATGAACAAGAATATCCTTTGTGAGTCGGGTTATAGATTTTCGTGCGCATTCAACCTTTAGCCGTTAAGTATGTGGGACGATTCTCTTACAGACCTACTGAACGTGGCCTGCTTCTACGGAACAAGAGGGTCATGGTCCATTCAAATGTAACTCCTCCAAGCAAAAAGTCCATGTCTTTTGAGCAGATATGGGTCCCAATGGTCCCGCAACTTGGTGGGGAGATTGTCACCGATATGCCTAACGAAGGTAAGAAAGATTTTATATGAATCCATCCTTTGCTAGCGTTATCGTCTTTTTTCCTTCAGAAGGCCAGCTCGACATCCTCCTAACGGACCATTCCGCTACTCCAAGCATAGTGGAGAAGGCGCGAAAAATTGGATGTATTGTAGTGTCATCGGAATGGCTGATTCAGGTATGGTATCTTTTCGTATGAAGTATTGAAATATATAAAGTTGGGTCGTGATGGTATGGATTTTCCAAGTGTCCGATTTTCCAAATTTTCCAGTAGGGAGGGTCTTGGGATACTATCTGTCGTGAACATGTAATAACAGTTAAAAAGGGGACTAAGGCAGCAAATCATATCGGGGACAGTCATCTGAGTGAAGGATTGATGGGGCCGTTTGATGTGTTTGTTACTTTTGGGAGTGGGCTGTTATGAATTCCATTTTAATCCAACACAATAACGATTTGGAGATGGACAGTCGTTCTTACACAAATGAAAAGCTCTCTTATGTTTCAACTGTCCTACGGCTGTCCGAAACCACTATGGATTCCGGGATTTTCCCGAGGCGCTTCGGTCGGCAACGCCTTCTGGCAAAAACTTCCGTTTAACTTAGAAAGCAGTAAGCGCGATATCCACACTCCTTAAACGCTGACTTGGACCTTCCACATGCAGGCGAGTACTGTCTGTTTTGATGAACACGAGCCACCAGAGGAGGAGAATCCATCCGATGGTATAGTGCCGTACATCGAGGAGCTTGTACAGTCGATTATTAGAGCAAGTGACGAGTGAGGCTACGGTTCACTAATTCAGTCGCTACATCCGCCGAGATTTCTGCGACCGTAACCAGTGATCGCCTGAAATTATTGCATTTGAGGCGTTGAAACGCTGCGGCTTTTGAAGAGAAAGCCCGCATCCCGCAGGGGTTTCGACAGTTTCCGCCCAACCTTGTATTTTTTATATCATCTCTGCCGAGGTAATGGTCTTGCATTGCCGGAAAGAAATGGAAAAGGTAGTTCAGCTAGTTAAGCACCTTTTGACAGAGTCCTGGCTCGAGATTAATTACATTTATAATAATCAGTTAACAATCTAATAAGATAATGCCGACTCCTAATCTGGCCGACTGCTGTGTGCTTCGATTCTGTGGAATATACCGAGACCGATGTATCCTCCAAGTGTCCGTTAAGAGCGTGAGCTGGGGAAACGTATCCAGGGAGGTTTACAACGTACTCCTGTGGAAATGCCTGCAATACCCCAGAGCCGTGAAACCGTACCGGAAGGAGTGTTCGAGCAACCCACGGTAGGCCCGTCCTGGTCAATAAATGCCCTCAGGTCGAAAAACGGTTCAGAAATGATTTGGCTCTCTTGCTGACTTCCTTTGCTCCATGTTCTTGTGGTTCAAATAAGACAAAAAGAAGGAGCGAAAGGAGACTGCAGGAGTGCTAAGCCAAGGCTGAACTGAGTTCCTAGATCTGACCTTTTATGTCAGATTCATCAACCGCTTACCGGCCGGTAATAGTGAATAATACCGCCAAAGCTGATGCTAATCAATGTCATATCAGGGGATTTGGTGGTATTGTCATCGTTAGGGGGCGGTAAGCGGTTGACGAATCTGGTCCCAGGAGGGCGGGCCTACCGTGGCCTGCCCGAACACTACAGTTCGGTGCCGGATACCGGCCTGGTGCCGTCGCTGGTATATCCGCAGGAGCAGATTGTAAACCTCTTTCACATCCCAGCACCTCATGCTCTTAACGAAAACTTGTAGAATATACCGGTCCCGGTGTATTCCACAGATCTGCTTCCACCGCACTCGAATTTATTCGCACCAACTTTGCACCTTGCCGTACGCTTTCTATACTTCTGTTTCCGTGTCCCTAATGTCATGGTGTCTCGCTTCCGAGAGTGAAGTTGAAACCTTTGGCTTCTTACGTGAGAGGCAATACATCGTGACAAATGGTTGGGTCCATGCTTTGATGTTTAACTAGTTCCTGTAGAAAAATCTGCTCGAAAAAGGTTCTATGCAGTTGATCGGCGATTACATATTGAGCAACCTTGAAAAGTGACTATCGTAAAACACGCAGCAACTACTCAGACACAGGCATTGTTGTGATAGATGTCTGTTGCAGGGGATCATCATGGATCGTTTGCCCGATGTGAACGCCCATCAGAAGTTCCTTCATAACGGTGGCATTTGCACGTGAACATTTTGGTGTCTTCATTCTACGTTATACTTTGTTCTAGACGTACTGTTGTGAATATTTCGTGAAGGAATTCAAGTTGTAAAGAAAACGTTTCAAGTTGATCATTGATGTCTTCATTGTGGATGTTATTTCTCTCGATATCTCACACATGCTGTTATTCGTCAGTGTTACTCTCCGAACGGGGCGTGTGGGCGGTGGTATCCTCTGTTTAGTATTACTTGTCTTGTGCGCAGCCTGTCGGATCCCTGAGCAGTATTGTCTTCCTGGTGTCGGTTGTACCACTCAACCTACATGCCCCGTACTTCTAATGGCCGAACTCGACTGACACGCAGACCTTGCGTGAGGGGCGTGGCAGTTGAGTGTTGCTTTCGAACTAACCATAAGATAAATCAGAAGTACGCGAGTCGGTATATTGCGATAGTGCTCCTAGCATGAATCGCTGGATCTAATTCTGTATCTTCCACGATTGTGTTGTCGATCTCTTTAATAAAACGTGGCGTCACAATCAGATTTCGTTTCGTTTGTTCGTGGCGTTGGTTCTGCGGATTATGTGGAGAGGGTCGGAAGGCATTTACAAGCGATCAACCGAACGCATCTCTAGTTCTATTACTTCTGGGTGCAGCAGCAATATTGGTGATATAAGTTGTTGATTCTCAAGTTGTGATGGTATTTACGCCCATTCGATCAAGCGCTTGTGGTATGCACGTTTTCGAAATTGCTGGATGCATCTGCTGAACTGGCGTTTTTGAGCGCAGAAAAGCGTAAAATGCTATTTATTAGTCCCGAATTGGGTCTGGGGTTCAAAGCTGCAATTTTACTCTGTGGTTTCCTGCAGTCACATCGGTCCTTCGCTATGAAGAAGTTCATCTGTTAATTATTCATTAAGGATTTATCTGTCTGTAAAGTATGGTTCGTGTGATTACATCCACAATTTCGTTGTACCACGCCCAGGTTTTTCATTATTTACATTATCAATTGAAAGGTGCGACAGGGCAGGCGAGCGCTTGGTGATCACATGTATCCATGTGTCTTAATGCGCATTTTAGTCTGTTTTTCCGGAAAGAAGGAATTTTTGCTATAGACACTGCGTTTACTACACTGCAAGTGATTTATAAAATTTCAAGTAAAGTCACAGTAATTTTTTTTAGGACCATCTACCTTGATCTTCTCAGAAAAAGTCTAGCCCGCTGTGGAAGACGCTCATCTTGATTAGGGGAATGGACAGCTTGTTTTGAAAAGTGCAACTCAACATCGAGATGGTGTATCCCTTCCTTGCTCGAGGACGTAGATTGGAAGGTATCGCTCACAACTCAATAGCACCCTTTAGAAGCCACCGGGCGAAACGTCATTCCGCTGTCGTCAGAACATCGCCATGGACGCGACTAATGGACTGCGCAACTGAACAAGGAACTCCAGAGGTGCCCAATTCTTTCATGATAGCAACGTTAACGTGCTTATGGTCGGATTGGAATGAGCTGTGCAGCAGCTTGGAGGCTGACAACAACTGACTAAGGATCTCACGGAGCGGCCTTCTTGGCAGAAGAGAACAACCACCGTGGCTGGATTCCTTACCATCGAAATAGTGGAGATGCAGAATTACAGCTGTTGATCCCGCTCTGAAAGACGATAACACGAGACGCGAGTTTTACTGGTGATCAGGGTTATTTTGACGGAGATTTTGAAACATTGCGAAGAAAACTGCGAAAAAATTGCGTTCGTCAGAAAATCTAAAGAGCCAAAAACAGAAAATTTTGGAAGATCATTCTGAGCTGAGATGTGTACGGAAGACTTGGGTTCTCACGAGGAGAAGATTTGCTCCAGGTACTTATGTGTACGGGAGACTTAGGTTCTCACGAAGAGAAGAGTTGCTCCAGGTACTTATGTGAACGGGAGACTTATTCCCAAACTTGGAAGTTCGAACTTTATTTGTCCGGCTTTTTGGCTGTTTAGGCCGATGCACCAAAATGTGCGGTTCAGTGGACATGGTAAGTGCCTTATGGTGGGTTGGGGACAGGCCCCGCCCCTACCGTCGTCGTTGGCGGCGACACATTCTGAGCTATCTATTTTATCCAAGGATGCATTTTTCGAATGACAAGTGCTCTCGTATGCCAAAAAAGTTGTGATAGGCCTTACATGTTAGGGTTTATATAAATTCCTTCCACTTCTAAATTGGCTAAGATTAATAAACTATTAATAAGGACTTGGAGATTCTAGGCGATCTTGATATCTGAAGCATGCAACATTACTTACCAGCACACTTTTGTAGCCCTCATACGGGGAACCTGTTGTGAAACGTTAGTCTTTGAATGTTGCAGTTGACGAGGAGGTACAAAAGATGAGGGGCCTCACCTATCACATTCAGATTACAGGCAAGGATCACTGTAAGGATAGATAATTTAGGTATAATTACAAATAAAGCGATTCATTCGATTAATAGTCCACGAACAAGAAACGTCCCTCTTAAAGTTGCTAAATGAGAGAACGCTTATTCGCCACTGTTCGCATGCCTCAGCCTATTTTGCCCTATTGTGTGTGGTTTGAGAGACACTTGCGAAATGCTCTAAAGCTGTGCAGAGGGTTGTGGGGTATTACTTGTTACACCAGAGTTTATATTCCTAATTCGCCTCACTTTGTACAGTAGTTTTCCAAACAAATGACATCGCCTTGGTACAGATTTCCAGAGCACCAATATTCTTTTAAACACCTATGTGCAAGAAGGTCCTTAGCAGATCAAGAATTTATTCACTGCCCGCGACTGTTCATAGAGCAACACGAAATCCTGACTCGTAAACGCATTGGAACTGTCATGACAAACTTGCGTCCGTCACTCATACATGTCCAGCTCCTTTTGCAAAACTCTGATCCTGAGAAGAAAATGTTTGTCTCGAATACGGCTCTGTTCCTGCGCAGAAGTCAACTCAAATCTGAGAACTAAGCAATTGTTGAAATTGATAGGAAGAAACGAGCGGTTTTGGGGGCATTTAAAAGCGCTGGAGAAGTGATGATAACGATGATGGTGAAGAATGTCAGACTCTGTACCCACCTATGTCACTCCACTGACCTTGCTGCACTAATGAACGACTGCTCAAAAATCTCGGCACTACTGAAACAGGATGAACTTTGGATCAGCAGCGTACGTCGAAGGATGGAGTGGACGATGCTCGCAGACAGAAGCCTGGCTCACGCATATGAGAGCGCTCCGAAGTTTTGAGCTCCTTTAAGGTTACTAGATCAGGTACACCACCGCTAGGCTAAGTCGAACAAGAGATATGACGCTCTTCATGCCCCTCGAATGGTCAAGCGAGCTGCTCCGTCACTGGAACGAATAGAGAAGTTGTCGGCGCTCACTCGAAATCCGATCAGCAATCGCTGGAGTGACTGATGAAACATGCAGTATGAAATAAGCAGAATGATATGTCGACTGGTTATGTCATTGTGGTCTGTTATGTTTTTGTTTATCACTGAAATGATAAGACATCACTTATAAAGTTAATTAAATACTAAGAAAAAGTTTTTTTTGAGTGCGAATAACAACAATCATCCTAACTGGTTCACCTCCACGTTAACACTGTTCAAGCCGTGTGTAGGAATATAACGAGAGCAACAAGCGCTATCGAGTGTTTCAAGAGTAGCATCCAAAAACAGCTCTGAGCGGTCAAGTCGGTTATGGGGAGGCACCTGCTTTTTATTTACTAACAATGGATGGATTTGGGAGAGTTAAGAGATCGCCGAACAACGAGGTAAAGCAATAGGACTTTTCACAGTGGAACGTTAATCAAGAGCTTTCTGTGGCTGAACTCTCCAAAGAAGCTGAGAAGGATCCAAATGTTTTCCACATGTAACGAGGCGTAGTGTGCTCGCCGGTTTGGCAGAAAATTAATCTCAAGGCAAAACTTACTGTTAAAAAAACTAAGCTTTCTTGGGAATGAGAACGACCGAAAGTACGTAAGCCTATTTTCTGGTGTGCTGCATGAAAACATTTTTGAAGATACGCTTCTCTCGTATGTGAAAAAGTCATCTCTACATACAGCATCATTCCGCGAGGCAAACAAGCGGCAGCATCGTTGCAGGTATGGGGACACTGTTCGATACTGTTCTTGTCGTCCGTTCGGGCGAGTGGAGTGTCCCGCATAGAACTTCCTAAAGTTCTACACAGCACACTCCGTTTGCTTTCTTGTTCATGTTTCTTCTTCATGGATTGGAGGGGAGTGGATGAACAACGTAGGCTACTCACGGTTAACAAATGAAACGCCAACTGTTGATGAGTTTGGAGCTGCGTTTTCGGAAGGGTTGCTGAAGATTTCTCGAGTGAGATCCGCGTCGCGCTCAGGCTTCGTGTTCGGTATTGCAGACATGCGGGTGAACTTCTGTGCTTAGCACCATTTACAGGCGTGAACAGATGGCGTCTAAAGCCAGATAGGACGGCAGGACAGCAACAACGTGCAGTTTTCACAGGAAATGTTTATCTGTGTAAAGAAATGCCGTGAACTTGTTATATGTTACTATGTTGTGGCTGTAGTATCTGAAGTCACGAGGGACGACTGCGGGAATTGCTCGAAGGCTGCGGCGGAGGTGCTCCGAGCTCGGTGGGTGGAGGAGTCACTGGTGTCGATGTGTGATTCGCACTAGCGGTGCGAGTGACGTTGGAGCTGACTGCTGGCGACGGTTCTGTGACGGTGTTCTCCATTCCTGCAAGGGGCGTGTCTGAGTACCAGTGACACTTTGTGCTGGAGAAGTGGCTATTCTTGCAAGGCAGTGCGGCGCGAACATCTCAATACTGGTTAGCTATAAAGCTGGGAATGGGATCCGCAAAAGCTTAGATGAGCCTCAGCATGCGAACAAAATCCCATGTGAGTCCACCTCGATTGACCACATACACTCCGGAAAAATGCTCGGCGAAAAAAAAAGCACAAGATTTCCCTCTTTCTTTTGTTCAACTGGCTAAACGGGGGGGGGGGGGGCAATAGACCTTGTCCTAGAGCGGTAAAAGGGGCACTGGTCATTCAGGGTGTTCCTACCCAATAGATCAGAGTACTTTGGGAGCTATGCAGCGGTTTCGCGACCAAGATCTCACCATTGTGCGACGGCGTCGCCATCAACGTGGAGATAGGAGGTCGGCAAGGGACATCGCACTCCAGAAGTTCTTCAGCGCCACCCTCGAGACCAATCCAACTACGTATAAGGCGGTTAATCCGTGCTTCATGTGTTGACGCACACCGAGGAGGACCAAGGAATACTACGCCGTGTGATGCCGGACTGTGCCAGCCGGTTGTGTCTTTAAACTTAACCGTTGCAATGACCAGAATTGATAGCCGATCACTGTATTTTGGCCCAAAGTGAAGGCGGACGGAGAGTGCGCAACTGATTCAGAAGTCGTGTCACAGAATTCATGCCAGAAGCAGCCAAACTAAGGTGACGGGTCACAGACGTCGTTCGCCGAGAGACAAAATTTAGAAGACGTCACAAACATCGTGCCACGAGTGTCCGAATTAGGTGACGGGTGACTGACATCGAGCAATGAGTGATCAAACTGAGATGATGGGTCACACATGTTCCATGCACCTGTTTCAGAGTTGTCTAGGAAGGATAAAGCACTGACTTGTCCATCGACTGCTACCACAACTCATTGTGTAGGCCAAATATGTATTCAAATCGCCTCCACGACGTCCTGATTAACTAGAATGCGTGGCGAGCCGCAAAACATTGAATTTTTCAGAGGGTACATTGGACGTAGCGGTGTATGTCACGCGGTTCTTTCTTGGAACTTTACCATGGACGGTTATCGCCGCATTTGTAGCCTTGGCCGATATCATTGAATTTCTGGCACAAGATGGTGATAGTGGAGCGAGCGTCCAGATTCAGAAAACGTGTCACAAAAGTCACCCACTATCTAATATAAGTAGGGGAACGCACTGAGTATGTATGGCAGTCATTCCGCTTGTATGGCGGTACATGCGGAAGAGAGAGAAAGAGAGAAAATTACTACTACAGGAATCAGTCAAACTGGAGTCAGATTCATAAACGACTTACATAACTTCAACAGAGAACTCTCAGCGGAAAACTCAGATAACGCGGCTTAGCGCTCACCTATCGCTTGATAAGCCGCGCTATCAGGTTTCGGCTGTAATTTTCTCTGTTAAATTGCTGTAAGTCGTTGATGAATACGGGCCCTGATTGCCATCAGACAGTAAGCAGTATCGATCGGTCCACCAATATCTACTGACTTCGCCTACTTTTCCGCAAATTAGACGCTTTGGAGTGGAAATCACATGATCCATTATAATAGGCTTCAGACAGTTTTGAATACCCTGCCCTACCATATCCAACTGTCCTATTCTGCACTATATGCGCCAGTTAATGGAGGTGGGAAGGCATTAAGAAGAAGATAAGAATTTCTGCGGCCAAGGTTCTCTATTCACGGGCTTTGAGGGGGGGGGGGGGGAGGGAGAGTTCCCAATCAGTTTGGCTGTGGGTAGGTTGCTGAAGGTCTGGTGTTTTATAGCTAATTTTTAGCGCACAATTTTAGTGCAAATAACTATAAATATGTATGTGGGAGTAGTGGGCCACAGATATTCTTAAGAAAACGATATTTATTAGGAACTGACAAGTTTCTGACGTGCTTCGTTTTTCGTTCTCAACTGTATAAAATTTTTTTGACTGCTCCAGTTGTTATCTAGGCCAGAAGGTCAGCATGGACAGTGGCTTGTTGCCGAAGTCGGGGAGGAGGGGACGAGCGCTTGGAACCATTGAAGAACAGCTAAAAGGTAGTAAAGAAGACGAAAAGCGTCCGACCCCACTTCACTACGTTCTTCATACGCTAACGTCCGCGTCATAAGCCTGGGACCTACGAAAGCAGGATGGACATGTTACTAGCGTCGCAACAAAGAGTCGGGCGGGTGGTGTAAAGCGAGTGGTGCAGATGAAGGAAGCTCTCCCGTCAGAGTTCAGAACACCGTCCACATGTGCCGACGGAACGGTTAACAGGATACCAGTGCGGCTTTTGGTCGTTCGTCGTGGGTCTAACTTCTTCATGAACACGAGAGATGCGACTATCTTCGTGCGTTTCGAGGTGAGCCTAGTGGTCTACTCTGGCACGCAACTGGGACACATAAAGACGTTGCTCATGCTCACTAGAGCAATTAGATGATCAAGGAGACAGTAAGCGATACAGGTTATAGCCTTCCGAGGGGCGTAGCACTGCCGCTTTGCAAAGCCGCGAACGCCCCGAAAGTGTGGAAACCTACGTTCTTCGTTCATTGCGTCGAACACTATCTCCTCCACCAGTGCTTGCAGCATTCCTTGCAACCTGCAGATTGTGGGTTCGATTATTAGAAGGATCATGCGCTCTTGCTCCGACCCCTTCAAGTTGCTACAGTAATCTTATTCTCACATCAGGTTTATGTTTTCTTCGTCCGGATGAACCTCATGATGTTCGTCTGGCCTATCGAGCGGTGCTGAAAAACTAATCCCTCAAGGATCCTGTTTAAGCCCATTTATGCTAATATTACCGTGATCAGGTCGCATATTCGGAGCTCCTCCGTTTTCTGGGCGTGGCAGCGCTTGCGTTTGGGCTCCCTGCTGCGCAACCGGTTCTATACCGATTCCCTCCACTTGTCCGACAGGAGAAGCTTGTTGAGTGGCAACAGCGGTAGGTGACTGCACAGCAGGCTGTGGCTGGTTTGGTGTTGCAGGTGTTTCTGGAGGCACTTCCTCTACGCGAAGCCTGGAATACTCGAATAGACTCCCAGCTTTATGGAGAGCGGACTCTTATAGACTCACTGATGCCCAACCGGAGCCCCACTCAAACTCTGAGGGGGTGCTGGAGCCTGCGGCACAGGAGCTCTTTGAGCATTTGGAAGGCCAGATTGGCTAGGTTGTTGTCGAGGAACAACACCCGCATCAGCTGCAGGATTTATCCATAAGCCTGGGTGTGTGCTAGCAACAGGCTGCATTGCGGGGTTGGCTGGCTGCACTGCTGCCACTTCTGGCGGATGTTCTGCAGCAGATGCTTGCTGTGGATCTGCGGACGTTGCAGGAGTCTGCTGTGGGGGCGCTTGCAAAGGGATGACGAAGCCGATGGGGGCCGAGGCGGCACCATCTGGAGGAAGCGCAAGCATGACTGGCATCGCCTGATTCTGTTCTTCTGCAGGACCGGGAACACTTTGTCTGAAAGCAGGACGTAACATTGTGAATTTCTATTGCATTTTGAGCATTTAGCGTCCGTGATTGGGCTGGTGCACATGTCCCTATTTTGAAAAGTCTTTGTAAATATTTGTTTTCATGTTACCACGTGGTTAGACCAGGAACTCCATGATGCGATAGAATGAATCACAGGTCACGACGGCTTCACTTATAAAATTCATTGCCGGATTCGAGTTGTAAACAGGATTATCTTTTTCTGGGACAGGATTTTGTCCGCTTAACCTAATCCTTTCCGAATCAAAGTTCGGATCCACACTGAGGCCAAGGTTTCTTCGCACAAGCTACCATCCTGTAATCTGACAGTTAGTATGTTAGATAACCATGTGCCAAACGAGATGTTAAGTACCCGCGACTTGTCGTTTCAAGGCTTTCGTGAAAAAACTATTCGTTTCGAAACGTTTGATGTTTTATTGAAAGGAACTTCTGACCCACCGTCGTCGTACTCGCTCTCGTCGCACAGGTGCAGGTGGTGGTGGCGCCTTAGAACATGAACGCATTGATCATTCGAGTCTCTCAAGCATCGACGCTGTTACGCTGTTTACTAATGGTAAGCTAGAGGTAAGGATTTTCCGTTTGTCCACTAGAATATCGCTAGAAGTCGGAAGGAGTGGAATTTTTGGCGGGTTGTGGCGCATTGCGTTACTTACTATTGTCTAGAAATTTTTACGGACTGTCTCAAGGAGGAAGCATTCCTCTGGCGTGGGAAAGATAGTTCTTAGCTAGTTTTCAGGTTCAGCGCACAAGTTCTGGCTCAGAGATTTCTGCGTAATTTTGGACAATCACAATTGTTGCTCATTAAGAAGGTTCAGTCAAAACGAGTCATTTTCCAACTGAAGAAATTCAAGTGAATGGCATTTTGCACTACCCTCAAGTAGAAATCGAGGCCGCCAGGTAAATGCATGAACAGATAAGGGTTGAGTAGACCAGCAGAACACCTATACACAGCTTTTCCCCAAAATAAGCCATTACAGTTATGGCCGTATCTTTTGATCAAATCCCGAAAAAGCCGCGTTTTCCCGGCTTTTGCGTCTTTTTGATATAACTCGCCTAAAATTCATTAATTTCAAAAACAAACGATATATTTGAGCTCAGGAGTTCGAGCTCTATCGTACGGTGTACATTGTTTATATGAAGCTTTGGAAATGTCCAAAACTGAAAACTTGCGCTCCATTGCGAAGGGCGGTCGCGGACGAGTTGTTGGTCGCAAGCCGTCGAAAACCGTTGCTTGCTCACAATTCCTCTATCTTTGAGGTTTTTTGGGAAACGGTGGGTGTCGTTCGATTCGCCCCTTCGAGATCTACACAAGCGTTTGTACAACTTCGCCAAACCACCGCGTTTTTGCAGTGGGTGGTCAAAAATGGCTGGGGCAGACCTTATGAGATTGGAGAAGCTTATTTTTCAGGACTTGCATGTTCTCGGTGTATATCAAACATGGCGTAAAGTGTTCCGTCATTCCAGGAATCCACTGAGAGTGCGCCGTGCACTATGCGTATGGGATCAACCTATCAATCGAGGGAGGGGGGACAACGTGTAGTGTGAGCGTTTAGGGAGTTTTATAAGAAATTCTCAGCCGCTCTACGCAGGAGTTGCTCTAAGGCTGTCCAGCTGGCCTTTGGAGTGCGTCGTGAAGATTGCATATAGAATCGAATCTATCAATCGAGTGGGCGCGACAGCTCGCAAATTGGTCGCGCGGGCGTGTTCAGAGCGCAATAACCCTGTTGAGGTCGAATCGTTCCGGCCGCGGCTCGTGAGTTTCGTAGGCAACAGAGGGCTTTAGTAGTCCGCAAAAGTACGGCGTTGTAGCTTCTAAAAGGGCGAAATTATAGCGGTGTGAAAATGCAGGTGAGGCTTGTGTGGCCTAATTTTTTCCCGATTTCAGTCGATCACTGCGGGAAGACGCGATGAGCCAACAGCCCACAAGCGCGTAGGAGAGCAGAATACTGAAGGCACTTTGCGATGACATGCTCATAACTCCCCTGCTGCCTAAGCTGCTTCGGCCCCATCTGACATTTTAGAGCGGTGGAGGGCAGCGGTGAAATTTCCAGCGCTCATTCTCGTCCACATTTGAGTTTTCAGCACTCGCAGTGGTAGCATTCTGTTCAGCTCGAAAAGCTCTATCGAACGGTACCAATCTCGTCCAAGAACATCGATATTTTTTTCACAATTTCGCATCGAAGACGAGGGCGCTCCGGGTCGCGGCAGAGGGCGATGACGTCATCGAAAATTGATTTTTCCGAGCCGGCCCAAGTTTGGTACCATTCGATAGAGCTTTCCATGCTAAATTGAATGGTTCGGATAAGAGTAGCGAAAACCGTAATCTGAGCCAGTAAGAGCGGGGAGAACATCGACCGTTATTGTTCTGAATTTGACACGCGGGTGTGTTCTGAGCGCGATAGCTCTCTAAATTGCGAACCTTTCCGGTTGCAGCTTGTGGATTTCGTGGGCAGCAAAAAGTTCTAGTAGTTTGCTAAAACACAGTAATGTAGCTTATGACTGGACAAAGTTGAAGCAGTGTGAAAATGCAGGTGAGGCTTGTGTGGCAGATTTTTTCCAATTTCAGTCGACCCCTGCGGGAAGACGCGGAGAGCTAACGGCCTACAAATGCGCGTGCTAGCAGAACACTACTTTCAGGTGACATGCTCACAACTCCCTAGCTTATTAAATTGCCTTAGTCCCAGCTGCCATTTTAGGGTGGCGAGATTAGCGGTTGAAGTTTCCTGCGCTCTTACTCACCCACATCACAGTTTTTCCGAAACTCAATAACACCGTTCAATTCAGCACGAAAATCTCTATCGAATGGTACCAAACTTGGGCCGGTTCGGAAAAATCAATTTTTGATGACGTTATCATCCCTCTGCCACGGCCTTAGGCGCCTTTTATACTCCCGCCGCGCAGCTGCGCGTCAATTCGGGACGCGGCGCGGCCAGTCGCGCCGCTGCGCGATTGTAGTTAGAAAGGGTAGCGTCAGCGACGAGCGGCGACCAACGTCTACGTACTACGTTCCGCGCGCCATAAAGGACGACGGAAGAGACGGTCCATGAGTCATTGAAGAGCCAAAACAGAAAAAATTCGTCTGGCCGATCAGGGGAATGCATCTGGCTAATGTTGGTGGTGGGAACCCTGTGGGGAACGACGAATCCTCTCTTAAAGCTGTGGTCGAAGTCGTCTGCTCAACCTACGGTTGAAATTGGTGAGTGTGGTATTGATTCGAGTCCCCTGCAATGCAAATGGCACTAAACGACTCTTTATTTTGCAAATGTGCAGGTTCAAAAGTAAAATTGCTGGAAGGTACTCATTGTCGAGAATCGCTCAGAATTCTCTCTCGTATTGCCATTCCGTGGTCATTGTTCACTGAACATATGTTTAGCGTAGTAGGTTAAACTTCGTAAATGTCTACAGATCTCCTTTCCCTTCCTAAGTTACGAAAGCTACGGGTGACTAAGGTAATGGTCACCGAAAACGGATGTCAGATTTGTGGTCAGCAACCTAAATATCCCCCCCCCCCTCCCCTGGAGAAGTTTGGTCAAAAAACCTTTTCGACCTCTCATCGACCTCTGGAGTCCTGAAAGTGCAATAGGGCCATAATTTTGCTACACCTTTTTTGTTTTGTTAGTTGAGGAGCCAAAACAAGGAGGACATAGCAAAATGATTCATCTCTGTGGTGAATCTCCCACTCCACATCGAGTCTGCCGCAGCTGATCGCGCCGCGCCGCGTCCTTCCCTCCAGCGGCGCGATTCGCCGAATACCGTAACTCAAAATTCCGTCAAGTGTGGTGTTTTGAGGCGGAGGAGTATGAATGCGATGCGGCGCCGCCGGACGGCGCGAAAAATCGATAGCTATGCCAACCATCACGTCGCGCCGCGCGGCGGCGCGAGTATAAAAGGCGCCTTAAGGCCGCCACAGACTTCTGCGGCGCCGCTCGGCGGCGCCGCTGCCCTATGCTTAACCATAGGGCAGAGACGCAGAGCTCGCCTCCAGCGGCGCCGCTGGCCGGCCGGCGGCACCGGCGGCACTGGCGGCGTCGCTGGCGGAAATGACTTGAATCATTCCACCTGGCGGCGCCGCTCCAGCGTCTGTCTGTCTGCGCTCTGCGCTCTGCCCTTTCGCGGCGGGATCCAGAGCGGAGACGGTCGATGCGGGCGCGCGATCGTCATCGGGGCGCGTTATTGTTAAGCACCAGTCGGTCCCGACTAGAAACAGTACAGTACCTCGCCGTCACCAAGTACCACCGCTCGGCGGCGCCGCTCAGCGGTTTCGCCGTTCGCCGTCGTCGCTCGGCGGCGCCGCTCAGCGATTTCGCTCGGCGGCGCCGCAGAAGTCTGTGGCGGCCTTTAAGCGGCTTCGTCCTCGATGCGAAACCGTCAAAAAATCGATGTTTCCAAAATCAGTCGAAATTGACACTATTCGATAGCGCTTTTTATGCTGAACAGAAGGGTACCATTGCGAGTGTCGAAAACTCAAATCTTGGTGAGTAAGAGCGAAAGAAACTCTAGCCGCTATTTTCCGACGCTTTAAAATGGCAACTGAGGTTAAGGTAGTTTAGACAGCTGAGAAGTTCTGAGCACGTTTCCTAGGTGTTTTTGGAAGAAAAAAAAATTAGCCAATTTCGACAATATGTATTTTCGATGACGTCATCGTCCGCGCAGGCTCGGTCTAGGGCGCCCATGTCCTCGATGGGAAATTGTCAAATAATCGGTTTTTCTAAAATTGGCCGACAGTGACACCATTCGATAGAACTTTCCAAGCTGAACGGATTGGTGTCATTGCGTTTGCTGAAAACCGAAACATAGGCGAGTAAGAGCGCAGGAAACTTCAACCGCTATATCCGCCGCCTTAAAATGGCAGATGGTGCCAAAGCAGTTTAATTATTTAGTAAGTTGTGAGCATGTCATCGTAAAGTACCTTTAGTGTTCTGCTAGCCTGCGCATTTGCAGGCCGTTAGCTCTCCGCGTTTTCCCGCAGGGGTCGACTGAAGTTGAAAATAATCGTGGCACACAAGGCTAACCTGCATTTTCGCAGCGCTGTGACTTTGTCCAATCGTAAGCTACATTACAGTGTTTCAGAACACTACTAGAACTTTTTCCTGCCCACGAAATCCACAAGCTGCAACCGGAAAGGTTCGCAATTTAGAGAGCTATCGCGCTCAGAACACACCCGCGTGTCAAATTCAGAACAATAACGGTCGATGTTCTCCCCGCTCTTACTGGCTCACATCACAGTTTTCGCCACTCTAAGTAATACCGTTCCATACACCATCAAAAGCGCTATCGAACGGTGCCCAAATTGGCCAGATTCGAAAGTACTGATTTTCGGTGACGTCATCGGCCCACCGCTGCGGCCTTACCCCCGACGCGAAATTGTCAAAAAATCGATATCTCCAAAATTGGTCGAGATTGACACCGTTCGGTAAAGCTCATCGAGCTAAACGCCGCGAGTGCCGAAAACTCAAAGACGAAAGGAGTAAGGGCAGAAGAAGCTTCACTGTTGCCGTCCGCCGCTCTAAAATGGCAGCTGTAAGTAAGGCAGGTTAGGCAGCTGGAGAGCTGTGAGCACTTCCTCGTAAAGTAGCTTATGTGATCTGTTAGCCTATGCATTTGTAGGCCGTCAGCTCATCGCCTCTTCCCGCAGTGATCGACTGAAATCGAAAAAAATGGCTTGTACAACCCTGACCTGCATTTTCGCACCATAGTAACTTTGTTCATTCATAGGCTAAATCCACAAGCTACACCCGGAAGGGTTCACACTCGACAGAGTTATCGCGCCGCAAACACGCCCGCGCGTGCAATTTGCGAGCAGTCTCGCCACCTCGACTGATAGGTTCGATTGTGTATGCATTACTCTCAGTGCACTCCAGATGCAAGCTGGACAGTCTTAGAGCAATTTCTAAGTAGGGCGGCTGGGAAATTCTGATAAAACTCCTCAAACTCTCCCTATGCAAGCTTTCGCGCCCATCAATTGATAGGTTCGATTCTATTTGCATGGTTCACGGCGCACTCCAGATGCAAGCTGGACATTCTTAGAGCAATTCCTGAGTAGGAAGGCTAGGAATTTCCTTTAATACTCCCTATACGCTCACTCTACAAGCTGTCGCTCGCTCTATAGGTTGTCGCGCTCACTCGATTGATTCTGTCAGGCCTATATGCATTGTTCACAGCACGCCATGCCGGCAGTTACTTCCAAACAGTATGTCATGCTCGTCCAAACGCGTGGATGGGCTCCTTCCATCAGCCTAAAGTCCAGTAGTTGAGGGCGCAGCGCCCTAACGCGACTTGCATCCGGAGCGACACGAGGCGAGCAGAAGGCGGCGCTCTCCGGCGCCCTTTTGCGCCGCTTCTCATCCTTGGCGCCGCTTCTGTTTGTTGGACGCAGCGACATGTCCGGTACTGTACAGCAATTCCTGAGTAGGCCGGCCGCAAATTTGTGATAAAACTCCCCAAACGCTCACTCTACAAGCTGTCCCCTCCTCGATTGATGGGTTCCATCCTATATGCATAGTGCATGGCGCACTCCAAAGGCTAGCTGGACAGCCTTAGAGCAACTCCTGAGTAGGGCGGCTGAGAATTTCTTACAAAACTCCCTAAACGCTCACACTACACGTTGCCCCCCTCCCTCGATTGATAGGCTGATCCCATACGCATAGTGCACGGCGCACTCTCAGTGGATTCCTGGCATGACGGAACACTTTACGCCATGTTTCATATACTCCGAGAACATGCAAGTCCTGAAAAATAAGCTTCTCCAATCGCAAAGAGCCCGTTCCAGCCATTTTGCCCACCCACTATGAAAACGCGGTGGTCTAATAAAGGTTGTGTAGATCTCGAAGAGACGAATTCAACGGTACCAACCGTTTCTCAAAAAACCTAAAAATGAAGGAGTTATGAGCATGCAACGGTTTTCGACGACTTGCTACAGACAACTCGTCCGCAGCCGCCCTTCGCAATGGAGCACGGTTTTGAACGAAAAACTAACCTTTGAAAAGTTCGGTTGAGCTTTGAAACTTTTGGCAATATTTTAACGCCTTCTGATAGAGCTTGAATTGCTGAACTCAAAAATGTGCATGCTTTCGCAATTGGTTAACTTTCAAGGAAGTTATTTCGAAAGGCCGAAAAAGCCGGGAGAATGTGGCTTTTTCGGCATTTTTGAAAAGGCTACGGCCACAACTGTAGTTGGTAAAGAATAGTTCTGACAGTTTTCGAGTCTTATATGCAAGGAATTACGACCCTGTCCAGAAAACACCTTTACATTCAAACTCAAAAACTATTATATACACCGCTTTTACGAATAATCTTTTCTGAAGATGTAAAGGACATTGAGAGGTAGCATTTTCAAGTCGTAATGCAGGAAGTACGGAATATCGGCTGTTCATAGCCTTCACACATACCAGCTTCAGTTTGGCATATATTTGCTTTATATTTACGAGATCACTGACTAGTAATGGTTTGAGTTGATTTAAAATCGAAAAGCAGATCGGTTCAGCTGTGCACCTCCAGATCGCTATGCATGATTTTCGGTTGAGTAAAACGAGAATCAAAAGATGCCTAAAGGCTCATACATGTATGGACGCAGCTTAGACCGGTAGTCTTCATATTGTTCTTTGTCTGCATTAATCTGCAAATTAGGGCAAGAAAACTTCCGCTCGATTCGTTCTGAGAGATGAATCTCCACCGTTCGCAAATGACGACTGCTATGCATGGATAGCGTTATGTGGCACCCAGCTGAAACGCTTTTTTAGTTCCAGATTCCATGAAGTGGTAAGCAATATCGCTATGCTATTAGTTCGTCTGGGAAGTTCTCAGCGTTTTGAGTATTTCGCTTTGAACTACCATAACTTTCTCAAACCTTATAGGATTTATTCGAAATAAGCACCGTTTGAATCACACACTTTTACCAACGGGAAACCAGTCAACTTTTTCTATCAGCGAAAAAAATTAGGCGTCGAGATTCGACAATACCCACGAAAGTTGTTTTGTTTATTCCTGATTGTTGAAGTTTTTACCAGCGAGAAAGTTCTGAACGTGTTTGAAAAGGTGGTGGTCGGTTGGTGAGAGGCCTGGAGAACATGGCTTCAACCCTTAATTCGTTCAATTTTCGAATAGTGATTTGTGAAACGTGTGGGCGGGCGTTATCATGCAAAAGAATTGGACCTCTTCTGTTGACCATTGCTAGCTGAAGTTGACGCAATTTTCGGTGCATTTCGCCGACTTCCTTACAGTAGGACTCTGCCGTGGTCGTTTGGCCTGGTGCCAAAAAGTTGCAATTTATCACACCAGCCGCCGACCACCACACAGTGACTATTTTTTTTGGTGGTGGTTCGCCTTTGGAAAATGCCTGGAAGTTCGTTGGCGTACAACCACAAGTGACGATCCGATCCAAAAACGGGCGTTTTCATAAAAGTAGAGAAGAACAAGTCTTGGAACCTCCGCTCAGCCTCTCACTCAACTCGTGGGGCACCCACTCTTCGAGTTTTTTCATCTTTCCAAGGTGTTTGAAAGCATCCGCAACAGCTGTTTCACTGACGTCTAACTCTTCCACGATCCTGCGAGCTGTTTGGGACGGTTCAGCTTCCACCAGTCCCTTCAACTCGTCGTCTAAGATTGCTCTAGGTATACCGCTACGGGGTCATCTTCGAGGCTGAAATCTCCGCTTCGAAATTTACAGACCCACTGGCGCACAGTGCTTCTCCTATACTATTATGCCAACACGATTGATTTGTGGAACTGTCTCGGCTGCGGTCTGCACCAAATTGAAGTTAAAATAAAATATCATCCGGAATTTCCCCTTCGTCATCGTTCAATAAGCCCTTCAAGAAAAGAAATATAAAACAACGTTGAAACATGAATTAGTCAGATGGAACGAAAAATTCTGTACAGAAAGTAGCATTGATGCACAACGCATGTTGGTAACAAAAATGGTAACACAAAACGCTGAGAAATTTCTGGATAAGCTGACGAAAGCCCACTCCTTTAGTCATCTAAGTGAACGACTGCAGTTCCCCAATCGCGCTAGCTTCCTTAAGACAGTTATGTTCAGCTAACGTGGGTCTGTCGTGCCCTCATTTACTTTATAATCATTGTTATCGTTCAAGAATCGCTGGGTCTAGAAGCAGTAAGTTTTTTCTGTTCCATCTGTCTATTATTTTATGTGCTTTAGCTCCATTGGGCTTTCTTTCATTGGGGTGTTATGGAAGCTTCGGGAGCACTCATAGTTAGAAAGAGCAAGTCCTCTTCTTTCCAACGGCTATAAAACATCGAGTAGGTGACTAGGCGCTAAAATTATTACACTTTTATATCATGAGTGAGTGCGCGAAAACCGACAAAACTTTCCTTATAATCTAACATATTTCTTTGCTGATGCTAGAGGGATAAGAAATTCATGAGATGTTTGCGATCAAAACTTCGTTATGACAGCTCACAACCTCGATACCAGCCACTTGAGGCTTAAAGAAACTGATTTGAATTGTTTCTATCAAGACCAACAGCTTAACTGGTTCCATGCTGATATCAGCGGCCAGCTTATCCCGGATATGGGTGAGTGCTTATCGATCCCACGAGGTGTGGATGTTGCGTTCGAGCAAATGGCGCCGGTGGTGTAATGGCGTAGAGCATTCCAGCCCGGTTAGAGGGAGGTGCGGGTTCGAGTTCCGCCTGGCGCTAGAAGTTTTGGACGCAACAAAACATTGCTATGACAGCTCACAACCTCGAGCCACTTGAGGTTTAAAGAAACTGAGTTGAATAATTCAAACAGTAGTAACAATTTTTGGGGTGCCTTGACTATCTGTTCGTTTGCGCTGTACGTTCACTAGTATTTCCAGTCTCTACCCTCGTTCCCTGCTCTTCTTCTACTTCCCGCTTCCTTTTCTACCAAGAAATTCTCATCATTAGACCTGAGATCTTCTTCCTTTCAAGCCACAGTCAGTTCAACAAATTGTGTCCAATCGCAAGCCTTTTTACTGTTATGAAAGGAGGCATACCTCTGGTACGGGACGTGGCGGAGCCGCTGGTGCTGCCGCCTGAGGTTCGGGTCTCCTAAATCAGAATGCTAAACGTTCAGTCTGACTAAGACAAAAGACCTACATGAAGCGCAGAATACGATTCGCTGGCTGCTGTCTCTCCAGGCGGCTTTCCTCTGTCTCAGCTGCGACTTGGTCGAAACGCCACGAGGCTGTCTAGAAATGCCACGATCTCTCTACGTCGCTGTAGAAAACGATGCCGTTCGTGTACCGTATTTCTGATTGGTCTGAAGTCCTCAGCGATCTTGTAGGGAGCGCTCCGAACGAAATGGGACATTAGCAGCGCGTCGTCCCTCATCCACCATTGCGTTCGAACTTGAGGCGTCATCGCCCCGAAGAGAATCTGTGTGGCATATACATAGTTCTCACATTGCGGAGGGATTCTCGCTGTTGGGGATCCACCTCAAATCTCCGCCATTGACTGTACTTCTTTGATTTCTTGAGCGCAAAATTGTTGCCGAATAGCAAGAGGACTTCAAGCTTTCTCGGCATCATTGTCTCGAGCTGTTCGAAAAACGTGTTCTCATCAAATTGCTCCATATAGATGGCTAGCTTTGATAGGCGCAGCTTTCTGAAATTCATGGAATCCATTAATTAACTCTTTTATGATCGTGGCATGTATCGGCACATTGAAAGTGTATCTGGCCAACAAAGAGTTCAATCTGCTTCCTAGGCTGTTCCAGCACTTTGTTTTTCTAACTGGAGGAAATCCAGATTTTCTTGTTACAGTCCTACGGTTCTTTCTAGGATGATAATTGAACCGGTGAGAGCAACGCAAACAGCCTTTGAGTGAAAAATAGTCGGTGTGTCACTCCACCAGCAGTGGCTGTCCACACTATGCAGTGAACGCTAACGAAAAATCGTCGAGGTGAGAGATACCAGTTTGTATGTCGACGAAGCAATACATCAATCTTTTAGACATCTCTTGATGTGCAATGGTACGCACTAGAGCTTGACGGCGTTATCTTTACCATATATAATCGGGAGAGGCATGAGTCATGTCTGATGCTTCGCCGCGCTGTCCGAAGCCCGCCGTGCTGTCCGAGGCCCGCAGCGACAGCGGGTGAGGCCTGCTGACGACACATTAGCTGTTGACGGAAGATGTTGATCGGTTCATCGCATCTAAGGTGTTTACGGAGTCATCATTATCATCTTTATCATTATCGTTACCACCATTACGGAGCCCACCACGCTGTCCGGGGCCCGCGGCGACAGCGGGTGTTGACTGCCAACGACACATGAACTGTAGGCGGCGCATGTTGATCACATCTAGGGTGTTTGTCGACCAACTACCAGAGGGATGGAAATCAAAGAACAATCCATGAGGTTTCGAAAGACGTATCTGGTAGGCGTACAGTTGCGCTCCATACGGGTTTATCCACCTTTACACTTCATTTCCCCTTCATTTTCGCCTCGATCTTTACAGCAGTTTCCGCACCTTACGGCTGATCCTTTTTGTTAGCTTTTGTGGGTTCTGACAGAAGTTTTTTTTATAAAACTACAGAATTATTGACTTTTGTGACTTTGGTGTTGAGAGGATGTGCCGCAGACATCGCTTAACTGCCAGGGTGCCAGGATTCAGAAGAATTGCCGCAACTGCCTAAGTGCGTCGGGATGCAGAAGACTCTCTAACATTAGCAATAGCATTATAATAGCAACATTATGATGGCGGATGGTGTTTCGATCGAGGAGTCGGTCCTATTAGTCGCTCAGAAAATATCGACCGATATTATCCATTCTTGAGGGCGTTGTGGGTTATCTCCAGACTTGATCGATCTAGTTGGTGTTCCGTGATTACGATGGCTGACGGAAGGTCGATCAGGAAATCAACCACCATGATGAATTTCGCGCAGGCAATCAATACCGACCGATATTATTGATATTTTGAGCGCCGATATCGGTTTCCTCTCAGACCTTATATCGATCGGTATTATCGAGCGTTTCGCCTGTTCTGTCTCGGACTTAATCGATCGGTGTGGATGTTCCGTGATTATGATGACCGACGGAAAGTCGACCAGGTAATCAGCCACCATGTTGAAGCTTCCATCAAGCAATCAATATCAACCGATATTATTGATTGGTCAACGTCATGGTCTGGAAGACGCTTCTTTTGATTTGGAAATTGTTCACTTTGATTCCAACAGCATACATACTTCGCGAGCTGGATTGTTAAGCTATTTCTACTTGCCTAGGTTCTCCAACTTTAAGAGGTGGACCAGAAGAGGTCAGCGAAGAAAGTTCGTTGGACGTACGCTCGGTTCGACTACGGTTTTAACCAAGTCTTGCTCCTTGGTCCTCCATTTTAGGCAGTGCTTTGACCAGTTTCTATACTATTATATGCAGAGGAGCATAGTTTTTTGTCTTAAGTCACCCTTTCCGAAATTCATCACAACTCGTGACTTAGAGCACGACGACTGGACAGAAACGTCAAAAATTCGATTAGGCTTGACGAGCTGCAATAGGTTGTGAACACAACCTTAGACGAAGTAGGAGTGCTGCGGACATTTTCCTGAGCGCTGTACTGGGATGTGACTGATATTCAGCAAGGCATCAACCGATCGGTAGTAGGCGTTCGTTTCAACATGTAGGACTTTGACGCTAGGGATGCTTCCCTACGCAGTGTTGGCTGCCGGCGAAGCCGGCGACGGACGCTGGCTGAGGAAGGAATCTCATCTAGGTTTGCGCTGCGTTCCTAGCGTGGGCCACCATACCCGAAGCCGGCAAGCCTGTAGTGGCCCACACGTCCAGCGTCAGTTGCCGGCGAAGCCGGCGCCGTTTACAAAATTAAGCCACCACGAATTTGGTTGCCTGTACAATGGGAGGATTTGCTTGTTCATCGGAAACAGTGCGCATGACTCTAGGTCGTTTACAATGACTGTTTGCTACTGAGTTCATTTCAACGGAGCGACATTGAGAAGTTAGCGGCGTGCGCGGAAAGTGAAGGAGAAACTAAGCTGCCGCTGAGGAGCTCGCTGCAAAATAGCACAAATAGTGAGTACACAGGCTCTCATGTCTTTGGCGTCCTGACCAGTAATGTTTTTCCATGTGCATCCGTTACTGGGTTAGTTCTGAGCGACGAGCTAGTTTGCTAGAGCTGTCCGCTATTTAGGACATAGGAAGGACATAGCGCATTCGTATATATAATACATCGATTTCGTTTGGAAGACCGAGGTGTGCATTATGGTGTAGCAGAGTCAGGTTCTAAGAGCAGAGCTAGTTGTATTCCTTGGAAGCGTTTCGTTGTTTCACGGTCATCGTTGCTCGTGCTGCTTGCTGGTCACATGCCGTAGCCCATCTCTTTTACATTTGCTGAACTAACCTCAGTGAGAATCGCACATCGTTTTGGTCCTTAACAGAAAAAGAAAACATTGATGGCGGCATGCTGAGCTCATCCAGATTTGGGAGTCGTCCTGGTAAAAAGGGGTATGGTAGGAAAGTGCGACATCTGAATTCCAGTGTTTGATCTAAACGTACCGAGCTTCTCTACATATGATGCGGCGAGATTCGTGTCAATCACACATCCAATCAAGTCGAGGTGACATAGGTTGCTAAGTGTAAGGAGTGTGTCCATGAGAGTAGAGGACAGTATCACCCCTGTGAGACACACGTGTCTCAAGGTTATCGGAAAAAGCGCCTGAAGCGAGAGAATTTTATTGAAATTTTGTTCTATTCCCAACTTTCAGGAAGAGGTGGCAGTGTAGTTTGGGTTTTTGTGTGGCATGTATGTGTCTTTAAAAGTATTTAAAGAAATGCCGTAGGGTGTCTATTTACCCTGTCTGTGTTCGTCCAGATTTTTAGCGGTTCAGGATGTCTTGTAACCCTTATGTGGCTATGTTACACACCGGTCGACCTACAAATAGTATAACCTCCAAAAGTAGGACCGCACCTGACATGCCGATGGATCGAGAACTTGTTTCAGGTTTAGTGGTTGATCCATTCGTTGTAAAATGTTGACGCTTCGCAGTCTCTTCAAAGAGACCTTCTCCCAGTTCAGAGGGTACCGCCTGAAGCAATCGCCGCTATGGCACACCTACTGCACTTCGCTGTACTCCATTTTATTTACTGTACTATTCCGTACCCTGAATAATCGCCGATGAAGGCAGTAGGTGAACACAGAATTTCAACAAGTTCCATCCTGTTTTTCTATTGTTAGGTGAGAGACTGACACTCACGTATCGAAATTCTCGCTGGATACGTAGAGCGACTCGATAACCGCTGACTGCTTCTGGATAGCGGGCATATGCTCACTCCGAAGCCGTGTTTGAATCCACACATGACGTGCATGCGGACAGAGACGAAACGATTGGTCTATGGGGAGCTGGACCCCCTAAACTACTTAAATGAGGATTGCTCAAGACAAGGAACAGTTTCCTATGAACCAACTGCGGCTACTCTCCCCTGCGGAAACAATAGGGATTAGACGTAAATGGAGAAAATTCAACGAATGTTTACAGGGATCCTTTTGAGTGCGACCTTCAATTTAAGGCAATATTATTTCTTAATAAACTATACAATAAGCTACAATTTTCTGGATCAAAAAGTTTACTAATTCGAAAGTGCAACGACCTGTTAAGAATCCTTGAAATAATTTTACGACTTCGATTTCAACATTTGCCGTCTTTATTTCTTCGCAGATTTTCGCGCTCGCTTATATATTTTAAATTTCAAGAACACTGTACAAAACAGTCTCACATTACCATAGATTTTTTCTAGATATCGTTTATGGAAAACCTTTTCCAGGGTTATCTTTTTCCTACCAGTGGAACTCCATAATTTTTAACGCGCATTTCACAATAACTGTTTTGAGTCCACTTTGTCGATCCGTTGAGATGACCGGCGAACACGTCCGCTTAAAGCACGGTTTTCCGGCCCCTCAGGGCCAAGAAAGACGCCGAATGAATGATTCATTACCGGGGACCAGGGATGGGCGGAAATTTTAAAAATTTTCCCAGAAAACAGAAAACAGAAAGTCGCTTTCGTCAGAAAACAGAAATCAGAAAACAGAAAGGCCAAAAATGCCAGAAAACAGAAAAATCAGAAAACAGAAAACAGAAAATTTCGCAATTATCATACTACCTAATTATTCAATCCAAAGATTTATTTGTCCAGTAGCAAGTGCTTTTTGCACGACTAGAAATTGGTCGTGGACCAGCGTTATAACTTGCAAGCGTTTATAGGAGTGGCTTATAAATGATGAATTTTTCCTATTGCATTCATATTAAAATATAGCGGTTCAAGGCTCACAGTCCAAATGTAAGTGTAATCTCAAAACAGACGATTCGCTAGATTAGGGGTCCCACTTGTAAGAGACTGGCCATATAGAGCACCAAACACGGGCCAAAGATGTTTTGGGTACTGGCTTGATATTTCACAGAACAACACGAGAGTACGACTGAAGAGGCTGTCAGCTCAATAACTTTCGGGTGAAAGTGTTCCTTTAAATACGTCGACATTATCTAATAAGGATCAAACATATACCCTTTCCCTCATATTATTATTATTCATCATACATTCATATCATATTATTAGGGGGACCAAAAGTAATGAGACACCCCATGCCGTGTCCATATATCTCATGGCCGGAGTCTGATTTTGTGCTTATCGTATTTGTATGTTTGTATGCTACTTAGTAAAGGCCACCTGAGAAGTTACCACTTCCGCCCTTTCCAGAAGCATGCCAAAACCCCAGTCTGTCTCATGCCGAAACCCCAGTCTGACGAGTCGACCTGTTTCGCGCAAATCTCGCCCAATTCCCAACCCCGAGCAGTCTGGGCTCAATATTCACGCAAGATAAGAAGTACGTCTTCTTCCTTAACCCTGTCAAGCAGCGAGTCTGGGTGAGGCTTGGTAACCTGTTACCAACCTTCGTTCGGCGAGATGTTCACGGCGAGAAGCACCTTTGGAGCTTTTGGGTCTCCGCCCATGGATCGGTTTACCGGAAGCTGTTTCCCAAGAGCACTACGATGAACTCCGAGGCCATGTTGAACGAAATGGAAGAGATGGGCCGACGACTCGCTCTTATTCATTCGCAGCGCTTCAAGAAGGTCCTCCTCTTCGACAACGCCGCAACCCATCGGGAACAAGTAACCACGGATAAGCTTGGCCAGCTGGGCTACGTTCACATGCCTCACCCATCGTATTCGCCGGACATCTCTCCATGCGACTACCATCACTTCTTGGGCCTACGAGACTTCCTGGTCGGAAGGGACACAAAAACCCAAGGAGTCCTTGACAACCATATCGAGCAGTTGATCAACCCCAGGCCCAAACAGTTCTGTAAGGATGGGATCAGGAAGTTGACTGAGCGATGGCAGCAAGGTCAGTGCCCTTAATGGCAAATACATTCCTCAGCATCGTTGAGTTGTAATTGAGTTATAAAGAGATAATTTTTTTCAATTTGTCTCATTACTTTTGCCCCCCCCCCCTAATACATCTCAATTTGCATGGGAGGGAGACATGCCCGACATTGGCAATTATCGCCCGATTTGCCTGCTGCCCGTGGTCTACAAGCTGTTCACTCCAGTCCTCCTGAATAGGGTTAGCAGAACGCTGTACGAAGGAAGGCCAACAAGCAGGATTTCGGAGAGGATCCAGCACGATCGACCACATACACACCATTACGAAGTTCATGGAAATTGCGTGGGAGTGGAATACCGCCCTAAGTTCATCGACCTGAAGAAGGCATTCGACTCCGTCGAAGCGGAGGCAGTCATCGAAGCTCTGCTCGCTCAGGATGTTCCTACTCAGTACATCAGAGTCAAAGTGGATTAACGACCAAGATCTCACCACTCCACAACGACGTCATCATCGACGTGAAGAGAGGGTTTGAGCAGGGAGAGACCGTATTCTCAAAGCTCTTCAGCACCACCCTCGAAAACGCCATGCGCGAACTAGAATGGGAAGACATGGAGTTAAGGTCAACGCCAGCAGCTGACCATCTCAGGTTTGCTGATGACATCGTGCTCATAACACCGAGCATGGCCAGGCCGAGCGAAGGCTAGCCCACTTCGATCGTGTATGTGGGAACTCTGGACTGCAGCGGAATCTTACGAAGACGACGTTCATGAGAAACGGACGAGTTCATGATGCCCCATTCTCGCTCAACGGAACGAACATCTCCGAGTGTTCCAGCTACGTGTATCCTGTTCGCGAAGTCAACATGAGCAACGGCCTAGCACCGGAGCTGGGTATGAGGAAACGAGTGGTTTGGGGAGCTTTTAAAGAGCGTGAAATCGTGAAGAAGACGAAGAACGTCCGACTCCATGCTAGCTTATTCGATTCCACTGCTCTTCCTGCCCTAACATACGCCTCAGAACTGCGCTATACGGAAGCGGGATGAACACGTGATCAGCGACGCGCAGCGTAGAATGGAGAGCGCGATGCTTGGAGTAACACGACTTCGCCGACGTTCGAAGATCAGGGACGCTGTCGCATGGGCGAAGTCGTCGAAAATTAGGTGGTCCGGCAACGTAACGCGATTCGCAGACACCCGCTGGACGAGAGCCGTCACTGACTGGATTCCGCGAGATGTCAAGAGAATACCAGGATGCCCACCAACGCATTGGTCGGACGTCTTCATGGAAGCCCTGAACGAACGATATGACGCTCTTCGTGTCCGTCCGGCGAGGAGGATCCATTGGAGCACTCTGTCAAGCGACAAGGACAAATGGAGACGTTGCTGGTGCCTGTTCGAATAACTCGATGATCACCGGGACGACAGATGATAGATGTGATAAATTAAAATTTTTATGTATCACTATTCTATCACTACACCAGTGAAGTCAAAGGTAACTAAAACTTTTCAGCCTCTCACTAATGTTGGACAACCAAAAGCTGAACAAGAGTTAGAAAAGCAGCTCCGTCACAGACTTTGCTTTACGATCCTTGGGTAAGACCAGCCAACAATTTTCGATAACCGGAGGTGGAGAATAATCCTACCCACAATTACTCTACGGCACATAGTTAACATAGATTATAATGAAATGCCCCTCGGAACACTAGTTTTCTAGCCTTTGCATAAAGCTCTAAGTAATCGTAGATATTCTAAACTACTGCAGAAATTTAAGAGATTACAAAGCGAAATTATGAAAGTGGAGAAATGTCCTGTGAAGGGACTCCATGTCAGCAGCACTTATACAATCAAACAAACAAAGTGGTATAGTTTTGAGTGCGTAGTGCAATTTCTACAAGGGCAGATCCAGAAACTTACATGCTTGCAATTTAAAATACTCTAGAAACATAATTTTGAGATGAAACTCATGATTCTATTATACTTTTTGAATTCTCTTTATTGGATTTCTATTATATAATTTTTTCGCATCTCTATTTTCTGTTTTCTGGCCAATTTAGGCCATTTTCCCAGAAAACAGAAAACAGAAAAAATTTGCCCAAAATGGCCAGAAAATCAGAAAACAGAAAACAGAAAACAGAAATTCCGCCCACCCCTGCCGGGGACTCGCCTCATATCGCCTTCACGCTACGGTAGCGCGGGAAACTTTCGCGCGGGGACCTCTGGCACACGAAATACAAAAGTACAACAGCAGCGAGGCGATCAATGCAAGGTATGGAACGTCACTACTACAGCATTTTTTACAAAGAGCTAAACACAAGATAACACCTTGACATTTGGAACATATCGCTGCTATGCAGCGATCTGCACTTTCTGGAGAATAGGGCTCGGCAAAAAGGGCAACGCAGACGCAGAAGCTCATGCCCCGCCCTCGGAGACAGTACCGACCAGCTGACCGCTGCGAGTGGCGGCGACGGCTCCCTCTCCCCGGCGCCCGCACCCGTCGTACTCGCCCTCTCCCTTGCGCCCGCACCCGTACCCTATCACTTTTTACCTCTCTTTTTTATACACTCATTTTTTGTAATAATTAATCGACGCAGATCTCCCACTCCGATTAGGTCTCATTGAACACGCAGGCAATATATCATTCTTCTATGTTCTCCTTGTGTAATTGACTTTGTACCTCCGGTAGTTAATGTGCCTGATTGTTCGCCTTACATTTTGATCTACCGTGCTTTATTCCTGGTTTAATTACCCAAGTTTGAGATAAACGCTGTGGTAAACTACTCTGTCGGTGTGTGGTTGGCTCGCGTACTGAATCAAAACTACCGCTGAACCACCTCGAACGGTATCCGATTTATGGTGCATCGGCCTATTCGAAGCTAGACGCCGCGTAACAGGTACGAATACTCACTATTATTTTTGCATACCTTGGAGGAGCCGGAGACGAAGAGACGTCGTACGCCGCCATCCACTTTGCCTTCTTCGATTTTTACAACTCCATTTACTTTCCACTTTCACGGATTTCTTGCTTTCAAACGCAGACTGTCCTGCACTTGTCTCAAAAGGACGCCCTCTTTTTTACTTCGTTCACTACGCAGAAGACGCTGTTTTTTGAATTTGCCAGCTGCAAGGACCGGCTGTTAACGCAGAATCTTTCCATTTCCCAGAAAGTACATCAACAAGTACTCAGCAGCTGCCATGTCCGGACCAAGCACTTTACGCTCTCACAAAGGACTCCTCTCTCGTTACTGCAACAATTTGAAAAAGCTTTTGAGCGAGCATGAGTCAGCACCGCCGGAGCAGTCTCCCATGGACCAGACAAAGGCACAAAGACTGCGCAAGACGGCCTGCGAACTCAGCGCCACCTCACGTCTGGTGGCGGACGCGCTGAACAATTTCACAACCGCTCTGGACACATTGAGGGACCCTTTATCGGAGGAGCAGGAGAAACAAGCTACGCAGTATATCGAGACGGCCCACAAAGTCCTAGATCAAGCGCAGGGGCTTGCCATTGACATCGAAGCAAGCCTAATGGGAGCCAGAGAAGTACCTCCACCTCAGAAATGCCCACAGCGAAGCTTCCAGCGATCCCAATACCGACATTTACAGGAAAAATCTGGGAATTCAACAACTTCTGGACGCTGTTCGACGCCAATGTGCATCAACAACCGTTGACGCGGCTTCAAAAATTCAACTACTTGATCAACGCCTTGAGAGGAGAAGCCCGGGATCTCATACGCCGTTACCCGGTCACTGAATCAAACTACGACCATGCGATCGATCTTCTAAAGACCAAATAGGGCAACGAATCAGCACTTATCGGACATCTACAATCCCGCCTCGAAATGGCAAAAGCCGAGTCAAAAAGCATTCATGCACAACGACGACTTCTCGAAAACATCCTCCCGATCGTAACGCAGCTCGAAGAACACAGAGTGAGTCTCGACGGCTCATATCTCACGCAAAAAATCCTTTCCAAATTCTCAACGGCTCTTCAGCGGAAAACCTTAGAATCCTGCATTCCACAGAATAAGCAAGAAAGCGACTGGAAATTACGCAGTATACTGTCTATTCTGGACAACTTCATTTCAACGGAAGAGCAAATTAATGAGATGGTCGATAAGAACGACAGGAACGACAGCATTACCGCGTATCACTCGGAGAAACCTAGGAAGATCCCTTCTAAGAACATTCTTCCATTATCATCGCAGCAGAACTGTATGTTTTGCAATTCCAACGCACATAAGTCAGGCGGCTGCACCAAATTCTCAAGCGTGATAGATCGAAGAGCGTTCATGCTTCAACACAACAGATGCTTGAACTGTGGAAGAGAAGGACACTTCCTCAGCGAGTGCACTAGCAAAGGATGCAGAAATTGCGAAGGCAGGAAACATCATCACACTCTCTGTCCAAAACACGCGAGCACCTCCACCAGCCGAACGCCACCTCAGTACGACAAACAACCTTCACCAGCGAAACTTCAGAAGCCACACACCGACACCACACAACCACGCAGACAGAAATCGCAACAAACAGTTGCCCGAGCGAACCCTGTGCAGACACAGGTCGACGATTCGTCAAGCAACATTCCCGAAGTATGTCCCACCACAACGATACTTCATCACGCAGAACGTGATAGTGGCAGTCATCATGTCCTGCTGCTAACAGGTATTGCAAAGGTTCGGGATGAACCAAACAACAGATGGAAAGAGGTAGAAAACCTCTTCGACACCGGAGCCGACCAGTCATTTATTAGCCAGAGTCTAGCAGAGGACCTGGAACTGGAGTGTACAAAAGAGCAGGAGTTTTTGATGTACACGTTCGGCACAGACACCCCCACACAGACGCAGTGTGGAGTAACATGCCTAGATTTGTGGGACAACGACGGGAAAAAACATGCAGTCACACTCTGCACAACACCGGTAATTACGGGAGAAAGTCGCCCAGCTCACCTCAACAAGGAAGATCTTGCGTTTGTCACGCAACACAACATTCGACTCTCTAAACCGACAGATTCTCCCACATCCACACCACAAATTTTACTCGGATGTGATCAACTATGGAGCCTGTTGGACACACAACTACCACGGCTCACTCTTCCTTCAGGCCTTCAAGTCATCCCCTCAAGAATAGGGTATCTGCTGTCCGGAAAACAGCATATACCTGGGCATACAGCAGGACACAAGGCCATTAGGAATGTCAACATGCACACCATGAGCGGCGTTCCAACTGACTTTGAAGAGGAATTGGCACGCTGGGACAAGTACTGGACAATGGATTCTGCCGGATTATGCGAATTCACCGGCACCAAAAACGCAGAAAAGGAAGCAGTTAATCAACAAGTGACTAACTTCTTCAATGAGACAATAGAACGCCGTGAAGATGGTTACTACGTACGCTTTCCGTACAAGAACGACCATCCGCCGCTGCCCAACAACAGAAACATTGCAGTGAAAAGACTTCACAGCGTGGTCAACATGCTTCGGCACAATCCAAACCTTCTAGAAGACTACAACAACACCCTGCGTGAGCAGCAGCGGCAAGGAATCATAAAAGATTTACCGAATGAACACTTACAGGATGGCAATGTTCTTCATTACATCCCACACCAGCCCGTGCTCACGCCACATAAAGACACAACCAAACTCAGAATCGTCTTTGATGCTTCATCACACTACAAAGAGTGTCCATCACTGAACGACATTTTGCACCAAGGACCACTGATTCTCCCAGACCTCTACGGCTTACTAATCAGATTCAGAGTCCCACCGTACGTGGTCATATCGGATGTGGAGAAGGCATTTTTACAAGTACACCTTCACGAACACGACCGAGACGCCACACGATTCCTGTGGATACGCGACGTCAACTCGCCTATCACAGACGACAACATGATCGCGTTTCGGTTCACAAGAGTGACGTTCGGACTAAACGTGTCACCGTTCCTTCTAGCAGGAACCATATACTATCATCTCCAGAACGCAGTAGAAGACAAGAAACTAGCCCAAGAAATCCGCGATAACTTATACGTGGATAATTTGATACTCGGAGCTCGTGATCAAAAGGAATTGGCACAAAAAGCTTCAACAGTTCGTTCAATCTTCACGGAAATGGGAATGAATCTCCGTGAATTTCTGTCTAACACGAACTCACTGCACCATAACCTTCCTCAAGAAGCACTAGCCAAATCAAAAACGCAGAAAGTACTCGGAATTACCTGGGAAACACAACAGGACTGTCTCAGCATTTCGAGTTTTTTTCCTCCACTTGATGTCGTCACAAAAAGGCTAATCGCACGCCATATCGCATCCATCTACGATCCTCTGGGATGGCTGGTCCCTCTACTGACACAAGCAAAGTATTTCCAACAGCAACTATGGAAGGAGAAGTTTGCTTGGGATACACAGCTACCAGAAGATCTTTCCTCACAATGGAGGACCATCGCACAGAACGCAGACGGATTCACACAAACTATTCCTAGATGTTTCTCGATGCGCGATGGAAAAGCGAAACTAGCAGTCTTTGCAGACGCTAGCGAGATAGCAATGGCAACTTGTACCTACCCATTTGACGACTCACAATCCTCCTTAGTCATGGCAAAGTGCAAGTTGCCGTCCATCAGATCAAAACCGACAATCCCAAAAATGGAGATGAACGCTCTAACAATGGCAGTACGCCTCACGTGGGCGGTATTTCGAGCTTTGCAAATCCAACCAGACTCGCAGATACCCCAACAGATCTTCATTTTCTCGGACTCTCAGATCGCTCTCAGCTGGTTGTCCTCGTCACCGACAACATCGAATGCGGGAGTGCTCGTGCGTAACCGACTAAAGGAGATTCGGAAGATTGTCTCAGGTCTCGAGGAGAATGGAGCTTCCGTCCGATTCGGATACGTGAACACACATGACAATCCCGCCGACGCAGGGACGCGAGGACTTACGCAAGATCAACTGCAAAACCACAAATTGTGGTGGGAAGGACCAGAGTTTCTCCATCAACAGGAGAATAATTGGCCGATAACCTTTTACCCGTACAACACGCAGGAAACTAGTGACGTGGTGGTGAAAGAAGCAACGATCAATACAATGTCCTCTCGAAAGGATATAACAGAACCAGTAGTGGACTTAGAGCGATTCAGTACACTCTCAAAAGCGAAAAGAGTCACCGCCAGGATGCTGATCTTTCTGAAGAAACTCGTAAGCCCACTGTCACAACAATCTCAAGAAAGGATCTACAGGCATGTACCGGAGTTGAGGCACATCACGGGATCCTCTGCGCCAAAGGCAGAAGATATACAAGCAGCACGTTTCTTCCTCATTCGTCAGCACCAATCATCCTACTTAACCTACCAGTACAAGAAAACAATGGACAACACGCTACGACTATTTCGAGATGACAACAACATCTGGCGATCTCAAGGACGCCTACGACACTCCGAGCTGAAAGCAGACGCCAAATCACCAATCTTCATCGCCCCCAATACGAAGCTAGCAACCCTCATAATCCAGGATGCTCACGGAGAATACCATCAAGGAGTTGAACACACTATCTCGACAGTACGTCTAACTTACTGGATACCAAAACTTCGTCAACAAACACGCAAATTCATACAGAAATGCGTGAAATGTCGGAGGTTCAACAGCCTTCCATACGCCTATCCAGAAGCCACAGACTTACCCGAAAGACGCGTGTACAGAAGCCGACCGTTCCAGCACATCGGACTCGATTTCTTCGACCTACCGCGTCACCCCGATTCTTCAGAAGACTCACGCTACTACGGATGTATCTTCACTTGCACTGTAACCCGTTTATTGCACTTGGAGATGCTACAAAGCATGAGTACCGTAGACTTCATCAATGCCTTACGACGTTTCGTGGCTCGACGAGGAATCCCAACATCCATCACCTGTGACAACGCACCCACCTTTCTACTGGCCTCGTCACTCCTGCAGAACAGCTCGAATGACACCGAGCTTCGCAGCGGAATAGAAAACGTATTTGCGGACAAAGAAATCCAATGGAAACATATTACACCTTACGCGCCGTGGCAGGGCGGATTCTACGAACGCCTCATCAAATCCGTGAAACACGCGCTTTACAAGGCTTTGAGAGGAGCCGCACAACGCACTGGTGATCATCTTCGCACAATCCTCACTGAAGTCGAAGCCTGTCTCAACTCCAGACCTCTGACCTATCAAGCGGCAAACCAAGAAGATCTAACTTCAATACGACCAGTAGATTTCCTACAGCCTGAGATCAACCTTACGCTACCGCTCCAAAAACTTGTCAAGACTATGGAAGGCGACCCAGATTACTTGCCACCAGACGAAATTCGAGCCCTGCAGACACGTCAGGACGTAATCAACGCACTGAAATCGTCATGTGACACTACTGAACGATTTTGGAAGATCTGGCAAGAACAATACCTTACGAGCTTGCGAGAAAAACAGAAGACATTGCTGACAGATCGTCGTCAAGGTCGAGCCATCCCAAAGGCCGGAGACGTCGTCCTCATTTGTGATCCAGTCTTACCGAGAAATGACTGGAAGATGGCCCGCATCACGGACGTTAAACAAGGTACAGATGGTGCCATAAGAGAGGCCGAGCTCGTCACCTCCACACATCGAAAAATTCGACGCCCGGTGAACCTGATAATACCCCTCGAAATCGAACCCCATAACGCGGACGATTCCAACGATCAAATCGAGGATAACGACGACCAAGCACAGAACGGCAAATTAGCCCCAGAGCAGATCCCCGCACGATACAATCTTCGTCCACGTCGTCCTGTGAATTATACGGAGCAGATTATCAACTCCATTTCCACTCAGAGGCCGAAACCACTATCGGCAAAATGGTTCCTGTTTCACCTGATGCTATTAGCTTTGATCTCGCCAATGTACGGAGAAACAGCACCGCATATTCAGATGACGTGTACCGAGCAAGGTGTCCTAGTCAACACCTCGGACAACCAGACATTCGAACTGTGTGCAGACGCCTTCTGCAATCTCTATAAACCACACGCGAATCCGATGTTGCTGAAGCTGCCACCGCACGTCACGTTACACGACCATTCGATAACGTTGAAATGGCATACGGACGGAAAACTAGCAGTCATGGAAACCATATGCAAACGCTTGGAGTTTTGTGACCAAATCGACTGCTGGCTATGCACAACAGTACTGTTTAATCCGGAATGCTGGCCAACGGGAGCAATAACAGCAATCGCCGTAATCCTATATACGCTCGTTGCATTCGTTTACGTCCTACTGTATGTCCCAATGACAGTGGGAAAACCGATACGCCTCATGCTACACGTCATCAAGATCCTGATCATAGCTCTCATACGAGCCGCCACGTCTGGCTGCCTCAGGCTACTACGTTGCCTACGTCGGAGAAGGACGACACGGGACCGCGTCACAGCAGCCTTGGCTATCCTCATCACTCTTGCGACCCAGCAAATCTGCTTCGCAAATGCATGCCAACATGTAGACACACTTCAACAGCCCACAACTATATGCACCCGCACTGGAAACCGCGAATGGGGTTCAATCACTTTGTCCAGCCTTCTCAAACTGAACTCCTTCCATCAAGAAGCCTGCCTGCGTCTAACACACAACTCGACGTTGGTAGCAAACGTGAAACTTCGTTGGAAAGGACTGTATCTCCGTTGCGATCAGGAGACGGATTACTTTTCGAGAGCGATTCAACTGCTCACCATCGATAGCAAACGCTGCCCCCACATGGGCTCATGCGTCGACCAAAAATGCGCTAACATCAACAGCACGTCATTGATCCCAGAACTAGAAAAAGGCAATAAATATCCCGGTCGAACGGGATGCCTCGAATCATGCGGAGGACTGGGATGTGACTGTTTTTACCCCAGTTCTGGTTGTTTGTTCTACAGGGTATATGCAGTGCCAACGGACAACAAGGTCTACAGACAGTTCCATTGTCTACGATGGTCAGAAGAAGTAAAACTAGAACTCGTGATGGAAGAGCTGAATAAAACGCAGAGCAGACAGTACTACGTCCTTCACCTCATGCCTAACGTGCCGACGTATCTTCCATCCCTTCGTCTGACGATGACTTCAGTAACGCTACCACCTACGCCGTCACTCCACTCGCACTTCATCTCAGACGACTACGATATTGCGATAACGAAGAAGCCGAACGCGGCTCCCCTCCATTGCCAATCAAGGGAGGCCGCGATCGCTATGAATTGCACTCTGTATGATGACTGTCGGTGCACTGCAGCCGAAAACAAAGTTCAGTGCGAATGCCCGCCCTACGACATCGCAGAAGAATTCAACCGGATAGAGCTGAAGTTACCCGTTAAGACATCATCCTGGGAATTGCGGCGACGAAAGAATATGGTCATCGCAAAAATTCCGCACCTAGTCTCCTCGGATGTGATGATCGACTTTAACCGAACCATCGAACAACTAACAACTCTTGAAGACAACGACGTCTGCACGATAGCGAACGCACCACTCGAAGGATGTTATTCGTGCTTCAGAGGCGCAGAAGCAACGGTAACTTGTCAATCACACGCCGAAGCGGTAGGAGAAATCCTATGCGGGCACCAAGCCTTCGTCGTCTCGTGCTCACCGAAAGGAACACCATCAAAATTACGCTTTCACTTCAACACCGCTCGTCAGTCTCAAAACTGTTCTATACGGTGCGGTAAGAACTTGCGCTACTTCACCGTGGAAGGAGTACTGAAGTACATCGGAGACCCGCAAGCGCCACTAACTTCCCTAATGGACACAAGCTCTGCCCACAACGAATTCGTCTGGCCGGACTTCGCGCACATTTTCAACGTCGTGCTCGGTTGGTACAAAACTCTCGCACTAGCCGCCGTCGGCCTGCTGGTTGCGCTGCTCGTCTCCTACGTCTGCCTACAACGGCTAAGTCTAAGCTGTTTTTGGTTTCTCTTATACCTTGTCAAAGTGGTCTTGTGCCTACCTATTCGTTTATTCATTTGTGCCATATCCTGCTGGCATACGAAAACATCAAAGCGGCACGAAAAACAGATTTGACCACTATCACAGCTTAGAGCCAATAGTTGTAGAAAGCAAATATTATAGAAACAAGCACAAATTTCAAAACCATTATTCTAGAAACATGAACAACGAATACGACGCACAATCTGATGACCTCTCGCTCCAAAACGAACCTCTGAGTGATGACGAGGACATCCAACGCGCTCGACACGACCGTATCCAGTGGGAGCGACTGCGCAACGCCCTACAACGCCTCCCGGATACGACAAAGCTACGTGATCAGATTGAGCTAAATGCTTGTCATTTGAATAATGTTTCGTCATCATTGTCATCATTTATCCATCAGGTTAGGGCGCTTGTAAGTAGTAAGGAGTCATGGTCTCAGCGTACGCAACAAACCCGTTTTCTTGCACTTATGTGCGATAAGAGCAAAGTAGAGCTGTTGTATATCCAGACACACTTGCGAACCTTGTTCACCCTACCCCCCCCCCCCCCTCTAGTCGCCATGGGTTCGACCACTGCGGATCTGTGGGACGAGATCATCACAAGTCCAGCATACGACGACAATGATAGACCAATGTGCCTTAAAAAGGATCTTCTCGACCGCCGCATCACAGAGGACCTGAAATCGCTAGAGGACCACCGCAGCACCCTCGAAAGATGCCGAGAGGAGGCCTTCCTAGGCGATCGTGAAGAAAGAGAAACGTTCGAGGCTCAATGCCTATCATCGTTTCACACGATTGTATCCGCGCTGCAGAACCTCACGAGCGCCTCGGACACTGCAGCAACAACGCAGACACTCATGACCGATCAACACCGCCTCCTGCACGACCATCTCCACTCCGCTACCGCAGATCTTCGTACTGCCATTGAAGCCGCCGTTCGAAGCAGGAAGCCGGCAGAGCCGATACGGGGCCTCGATAAAGAAATGCAGACGGTCCCCTACAGGGGAGTCGACCAAAGCACGCAGAAGTGGTCAAACGTACAAGTGACTCGAAAAACTCAGACGACGACAAAACAGGAAAACAAAAGGACGCAAACTCGACGAGCGAGATTCGCGGAAGAACAGACACAGACCGCCACCGAAGTGAAGGCAGAGACGCAAACGGAATGGCTCGAAGAGGTGTACGAGGTAGAGCGCATCGTTGGCCACAGGAGAAGTCTCGCCGGAATAGAATACAGAGTGCGTTGGTGTGGGTATCCGGAAGAGTGTGACGATTGGATACTCGACAGTAAAACCGACTGCCCTGAAGCTATCAAGGAATACTGGGAGTCGATGAAGAAGGAAGTTCCCGGACCTCCTAAGAAAAGGAGCCACGACGAGACTTGCGAGGACGAGGGATGCAGCAAGAGCGTCTTCTCACACGAGCCGAAACGCAATACACCGCCAGCGACTGAGGCCTTACAGGAAAGTGAAGAGCTCAAAAACAAAGCAGCCGAGAACATAGCTGTGCAGGTCGAAGCGGATGAGGAGGAGGATGATCTGGAAAGAGAGATGATCGAAGCTAACCACGAGTTCTTGGAAATGATAGACGAGGTTGGCGAGGACGATGGCGCTCCAGAAGGAGATGCTGAAGCGATGCTAGCGGAGGATGTTAACGTGGAGCAAGACATAGCTCAGGACGCGCCGCAGCTGGTAAACGAAGGCCAGTTATCAGAACACCCTGATGTGGCCGTAGAAGTAGAGCACGTACCAGAAGACGCAGAAGCACCGATCCAAAGGCCCATGGAGGGCGAAGATCCCGCCGCAAAAAGAGAAAGGACAATACAACAGCTGCAAGAGGACCTGCGCCGTGCGGTGCAGGAGAGGAACGATCTGGAGTTTCGACTCAATGAACTAGAGAGATTGCCTTCTTGCCCAGAACGCAGATTTCACGTCAAGGACGTAAACCGACATGAGATGAAACTGATCCGATGTGTATTCTGTGACGCCACACAGCGACACTACAGTGATTCGTGCATGGTAGTCATGGACGTAGAATCACGCAGGATCTACCTCGCAGCAGAGGGAAGGTGCGATAAGTGCCTAATCAACGGGTGCAATGGTGGTGAAAATTGCAGGAAAAGAGAGACACCTTGTTATTACTGCGGTCAGACAGGACACCACGCCGCGGTCTGCACGATGCCAGAAACAACGCAGCATACTCGACAGAGGATCCTGTGGCTACGTAGAAGCTTCGAAGAAGCCGTCAACAAGATCAACCGTCGACGAAGAAGGTTGGACCAGCTTCTCGCAGACGGACCCAGACACTAAGCTCGCGGTGGGGAGTATCGCTGCTATGCAGCGATCTGCACTTTCTGGAGAATAGGGCTCGGCAAAAAGGGCAACGCAGACGCAGAAGCTCATGCCCCGCCCTCGGAGACAGTACCGACCAGTTGACCGCTGCGAGTGGCGGCGACGGCTCCCTCTCCCCAGCGCCCGCACCCGTCGTACTCGCCCTCTCCCTTGCGCCCGCACCCGTACCCTATCACTTTTTACCTCTCGTTTTTATACACTCATTTTTTGTAATAATTAATCGACGCAGATCTCCCACTCCGATTAGGTCTCATTGAACACGCAGGCAATATATCATTCTTCTATGTTCTCCTTGTGTAATTGACTTTGTACCTCCGGTAGTTAATGTGCCTGATTGTTCGCCTTACATTTTGATCTACCGTGCTTTATTCCTGGTTTAATTACCCAAGTTTGAGATAAACGCTGTGGTAAGCTACTCTGTCGGTGTGTGGTTGGCTCGCGTACTGAATCAAAACTACCGCTGAACCACCTCGAACGGTATCCGATTTAGAACAATTACTCTATTGGATCGGAGGCTGCATTTCCATTTCTCATCGAATATTATTAATGGTCAGATCGTAACCATAGTGACATGTTCTTGTGATAGCAAACATGCTCCATCTTACTAGGGAAGGGTTTCGAACTCCCATGGAACTTCAAGTTGAGACCAGGATTATTAGAAAGAGCTTGGAATGCTGATTACGAATATGGGTGGCAAATTGCAAAATGAAATTTATGAGCGAGTTATGACCTGCCGAAATCGGGACCCTCACCACAGATTGGCTGTGGGACACACGTGGCGCGAGAGTGGTGAGTCATCAGGGATCCGTAAGCAAGGCCGAGCAGCTGCGGTGGTGGGGTAGTGCTCACGCTCGTCGGGTGCGACGTCGTTGGTTCGGTTCCCGTTGCTGCCCGCTTTTTTGCAGATAATAATTTATTTTCGAAACAACCTTTTGTTCTGAATTATGACACGTGTCTGATTAAATAGCCGGGAAAACTACCATACACGTTTGTAAAAATAGTTGAAGGCAAAAACTGCTACAATGGCATTTTTATTCACTGTTTTGCACAAATAGAGTCCAAATCATATATTGAATAAATAGAGGTGTTTCTAGCAACCTTGGAATTCAAAGCAAAAGAATGTGTGAAGCAAAAAGGTAAATAGAATGTATGATGTGGAAGCTCAAAAAGTCGTTGATCTACTCCTTTTTATTCAATCACTATGCACTTTTCACCAACAAAGTGGTGTCCGCTGATTCAACCTCCAGACGTTTTTTCCCAGGCTACGTCGCTGATTCAACCTCTAGACATTTTTTCCTTCGGCCCGACGAAAAGCGTTATGAAAAGGGTCAGGTTGTTTGCCATGGCAAATAGCGTGGAGTCTAACATGATCCAGAGAGTCAATCTACTGAAGGTGTCACCATAGCAGTTTTTTGCTTTCAAGCATTTTTACAAAGGTGTATGGTAGTTTTGCCGGCTATTTAATCAAACACGTGTAACAATTTAGAGCAAAAGGTCATTTCGAAGATAAATTATGATTTGCAAAAGAAACCCGCGGCAACGGGAACCGAACCTACGACGTCGCACCCGGCGGACGGAAGCCCTACCCCGCGCCGCCGCAGCTGGCGATGCCTTCTTAGGCCTATGTCACACCACCGCTCACCCCAAGCGAAGCCTAATGATAAGCTCCCATATCGATCGCGCGAAGCGATGAGTCGATATGGGAGCCTATCGTTAGGCTTCGCTCGGGGTAAGCGATGGTATGACATAGGCCTTACGAGGGAGTTCGCTGAACTCGGTCCGGAGATTCTGAATGAGACCTATATTGTCTTGTAGGGCATCGGACGAGGATCACAGACTATGTTTCGTTTTTGCTAAATGCCCCTGTGTGGTCCAAAAATGGCAAAAAACTGAATCACTTCTGGTAAGGCATGTTAGGGATCCCCGATGACTCACCACTCTCGCGTGAGGCCATAACTCGCTCAGCAATTTCATCTTCAATTTTAACACCCATATTCGTAATCAGCATTCCGAGCTCTTTCTAATGATAATGGTCTGAATTTGAAGTTCCATGGGAGGTCGAAGCCCTTCCCTAGTTAGGTGCGCATTCCTTCATTTATGTATCTCGTAAGATTGACTTAGGAAACTCGCTGCTATATGCACAATACAGATTTTTTCGCGCCTGCTTTTGGTTTCCGAGTTTTTGTTTCCTTTCATATGGGGCGTACCATTACATGCTCCAAAACAAATAAATAAATCTTACCATTAGTTACAAAATATTTGTGGCTCACTCATGGGTCATTATATCTAATTTAAATTTAAATGTCAAAGCCAAATATTGTGTGGCAACCAACAAGGGAAGGATATTAGGTGACCAAGGGATTTTGATATGAGACGTATATATCTGAATGCGGCTTCGAACACTGATTCTAATTATTATGTGTTCCGCTTCTGCTGTGCGCATCTGTGAACGGAGTTATGGGCCATTTTCATAGCCGGCTCCCTTGCCTTCTAGGTCCACGTAGAGCTGTCCAATCACAAGAAAGCGAGTTGAGTTAGGGTTGAAACTGCGCTGCCGACCGAGCAGTAGTGGCGGCAGGGGTAGAGGAGCGGCGTGATGAGACGAGTGGTTTATGGTTCGACTCCCCTGTGGTGCAGGATTGTTTCACTCCCTAACATGATTTGCCACAATCAACCAAAGCTTTCCATGTCAAATCGCAACGGAAAAGGTCACCAGAAAGAGCTCGTCTTCAATATGACAACTTCATACTGGCACGAGGATACAATACAGAAGACAAACAATGTGCGATCGGTTCTTCAATGGATAACTGCCACGCGGATTGCCTCAAACTCAAACTTGGGTAATTAAATGTTTATTGTAATAAAAATAATAAAAATATGCACGAAAATACACCAGAAACAAATCGGCAGATGACGAGTAAGAAAGTGGCTCAGCCTAAGCACCTTTAATGCACCCTTACGAAAAATGCACCTTTCTACCCTGAAATTCCTAGATGCTACAGAAGGGAGAAATCGATAAAGGTGAAAATAGAGGAAAATAAGACGAGCAAAAGCCTCCAAACACCGTGCGGTGCCGAGCAGGCGACATATACTATACGCGGTCGCAGCCGCCGTCTCACACATTCCTGCCTTGTCGGCGTCAACATCTCAAGCCTATGGGAAACACAGCAAATTCTTGTATGAGAAAATGTGTTCTAGTGCAAGAATTATCCTACATGAGCTTGAAGAAACCTAAAGAGCTACGGAAGTCCACTTTTTCTCTACTCGCGTTCGTGATACTCCCGGCGGCTTGAGGTCGATAGTCCGCAGTGGTCGTCGATCATTTCCAGTTCGTTTCGCAACTCGTCGTGCTCCATCTGTAGGTCCTCTAGTTGCTCCGGTAAGTCGCACAAGGCCGTGTGGTGGTTGATTGAATTGCAGTAGTTGCACTCCTTTCTTTTTCTCTTGCACCGGTTACTTTCAGGAATTGTATCCAGACAGAAGCGACACTTGATTCTCCCCTTCCGAGTCTTTACAGAAGTTGCGTCCGGGCACATGTCACTGTAGTGTTCTCCTTTCGCAAAGCAGAATCCGTATATGAGGAATCGCTCCTCTGGTCTCATTGTCGCTTGCTGAGTGCTTCGGAAGGTACTGCATGCTCTCGATTTCGATCCGCAGTTCCGCCATCCGCTTTCTTATTTCTTCTCTATGCTTCTCTGCGTAGTCGACCTCATGCACTTCATCGTCGCTCGACTGCTGACCGTCTCCATCGTCGTTCAAGTCCAGCAAGTCCTCTTCGGTTTCTTTATCGGAATGCACCTCTGGACGCTGTCTTTCTTCGGCTCTTTCTTGTTCGACAGCACCGTTTTTGTCCTTGATAGGTTTCTGCACCTCCACTGAGCCACCTGAGTTGTTGCCGACTTGCACTTCTTGCTTAATCTCGTCACCATGCTTGTTCACCTGCTCTTGGAGCTCCAGGCACCTTTCCGCGAAGTCTCTTCTGAGCTCGTATATCAGCTCCTTGACTTCTTCAACTGGTCCCTCGTGACTTTCGCTCTCGATCTGCAACTCCGCTTCTCTTACTTCAGCTGCTACTCTGTGCACCAAGTTTGAGAGAAAATCAAGCTCTTTGCAAACGACGTATGCGCTGAAGGAGGGCTCTAACGAGGCCCCTTTTTCCTCTTCTCTGTAGGTGTGTCGTTTAGAGCGTTCCGATGCGCATCTCGCCAAGACGAGTAGTCCGTAGAGCTCGCGGGTCATCGATAGAGCGGCGGCGGACCGGATCTTTTCTATCAAAGTGATCGCTTGCAGATGCACCATGTCCACTCGACACTTGAGTGGGTTTTTATTATTTCTATTACAATAAACGTTTAATTACCCAAGTTTGAGTTTGAGGTAATCCGCGTGGCAGTTTTCCATAGAAGTACCGATCGCACATGGTGCATCGGCCGGGAATCGAACCCGGGCCGCCCGTGTGGCAGGCAGGCATTCTACCACTGAACCACCGATGCTATATGACGGAGAAAGGGCTGATGAAGTTTCGGTCCTTGAACGAAAGCATATTGAAGTGTGGTGCTTTCTTCCACATTTTAAGCGCCCTCTACCTTCACATTGAGCGTAAGGATGGTTTTAGAGCCGCAGCAAATGCACCGTTGATTCTTCTTTAAGTGCTCTAACCTGACTTTAGGTTGAGAGATTTTGGTGCATGCTACTGACCAATGCTCTGTGTTGTCGCAATAGAAGCAGAATGTGGTCTGTTGTCTTGGGTTTTATTCGGTTCTTCCCATTTCCTCTAATTGCTGTTGATGAGGAGGCTTTTTTGGCATCTGAAGCTCAATTTCTTCTTCCTGCTTGAGAGCGACTCCAGAGTTGTCATGAACTTTTGCATCGTCCAGCTCTCTGACTGTGGTAAGGTAATCTTCTCCTTGAGCACTCTTCGCTGGATCGGCTCTGCGAATTTTGATAAAGCCTTCGACTAGAACCAAGGACTCTCCAACGACTCGCCTTTGCTTTGGAGTTGGGTAGCTATGACGGATAATAGATCAAAAAGTTCTCGTTGATCCTTAAGCTTGAAACCCTTTGCCGTACAGCTGCTCATGCAAAGACGTAATTATTCTTTGAGTGTAGCCGTACTTCTCCTTCAAGTATTCCACCACCGTGCTGTAGTTGGAAGAAGTGACCTGAAATCGTGCAATTGAAGCTTTGGCTTCGCCTTTCAATGCACTGAGAAAGTAGCTAAATTTTTGCAGCTCTGGAATGGGCAGTGAATGCACTGTGGCGTCGAATAATTGCCAAAAATTGTCCCATTGCCATTTTTTTCCGCTGAGTTTCGGCATGGGTATTTTTGGCAACTCAATGCGCATTGAAGAAGCGCTGAAGTCTCATGCGCTGAGTTAGCTGAGCGTCCTTCATCTACCAAGCGCTGCATGTTAATTTGCATCCTTAGGAGCAGATTTTCCGCTTCCGAAATAGTTTCCTCTGCGCCCTCTATGTATTCGATAATCTTCTTCTTCTCCTCTTCTGTAAGGTCTTCATCGAGTTTGCCAACGGCCTAGGTGAAGGAATTTAGAGTTTTCCCCTACGCTCCTTGTCGTGATTTTATTTGCATCACAGCCTTTGTCCTTTGCAAGAAGATCACTATTTACTTGCACTTCGGACTCCAGAAGTGTATCCTCCCCTAGGGGTTCATATTGGAGCAGTAGTTGGGACATCGTGTTGCGATGCCTCGTCAAAACCCCTTTTCATGCTCTCAGAGTGGTTTCCACCCCTGGTGTGACTCAATCCGTAGGTAGAATCGATATTTAGCTTCGTGAGGACGGCAGGCCTTAATAGATCGCGAGCACCGATAAAGGTTGGTAGAGAGGAGAAGGATAAACAATAGATTTTTTTAATAAGTCGAAATGCACCAAACACTCAGAAGACGACACTTGAAGCGTTAAACGTGCACTGCAAGGTTTTCCCCAAGTGCCCACCTGGATCCGTGAGACGGATGATGAATCGCTCCTTGATTGTAGTGCTTGAAACTCGACTTGACTTGAACGCGGCCTCAGATCGGTTGCCGATGCACCATGTGCGATCGGTACTTCAATGGATATCTTTCACGCGGATTACCTCAAACTCAAACTTGGGTAATTAAACGTTTATTGTAATAGAAATAATAAAAATTTGCACGAAAATACACCAGAAATAATGATGAGTAAGAAAGTGGCTCAGCTTAAGCACCTTGAATGCACCCTTACAAAAAATGCACCTTTCTACCCTGAAATTCCTCGATGCTACAGAAGAGAGAAATCGATAAAGGTGAAAATAGAGGAAAATAAGACGAGCAAAAACCTCCAAGCACCGTGCGGTGCCGAGCAGGCGACATATATACGCGGTCGCAGCCGCCGTCTCACACATTCCTGCCTTGTCGGCGTCAACATCTCAAGCCTATGGAAAACACAGCAAATTCTTGTATGAGAAAATGTTTTCTAGAGCAAGAATTATCCTACATGAGCTTAAAGAAACCTAAAGAGCTACGGAAGTCCACTTTTCTCTACTCGCGTTCGCGATAAACAATGCGTTATACTAGCAACTTTGAAATAACACTAGGAAATGCTTAAAACATAACAGCTGTTGGCAATGACAGCAGCGAATAAAAAATACTTCAGTGCAGCCGCTGTATTAGGGTGGGCCAAAAGTAATGAGCCAATGCAACAATTTTTTTTATCTCTTTATAACTCAATTACAACTCAACGGTGCTGAGGAATGAATTTGCCATTAATGACCTTGCTGCCATCAATCAGCCAACTTCCTGATCCCATCCTTCCAGAACTGCTTAGGCCTGGTGCAGATCCACTGCTCGTTATGGTTGTCGAGGTCTGCTTCTGTCCTTGTGTCCCTTCCGACCATTAAGTCCTATAGGCTCAATAAATAGTGGTAGTCGTATGGTGAGATGTCCGGCGAATAGGTGGGTGAGGGATGTGAACGTACCCCAGCTGATCAAGCTTATCCGCGGTCACTTTTGCCCGTTGGGGTGAGGCGTTGTCGAAGAAGAAGACCTTCTTGAAGCGCTGAGACCGAATAAGTGCAAGTCGCCGGTCCATCTTTTCTATTTCGTTTACCGTGTCCTTGGAGACTATTGTCCTGCTTTTGGGAAACAGATTCCAGTATACCGGTCCATGAGCGCAGAGCTCAGAAGGTGCTTCTCGCCGTGAACCTACCCATCGAACGAAGGTCGGTGACGGGTTACCAGGCCTCACCCAGACTCGCTGCTTGCCAGGGTTAAGGTAGAAGGCGAACTTCTCATCTTTCGTGACTATTGAGTCCAGGCTGCTCGGGGTTCAGAACTGGGCGAGATTTGCGCGGCACAGGTCGACTCGTCAGGCTGGGGTTTCGGTATGAGACAGACTGCGGTTTTGGCATGCTTCTGGAAAGGGCGAAAGTGATCACTTCTCAGGTCGCCTTCAATATGTGGCAAACAAGCATACAAATAGGAGAAGCAGAAACCGGACTGCAGTCACGAGATATGTGGGCACGGCATGCTCTAAGGTGTCATTAAGGAAGCAATATAGAATTTGTGTTTCAAACGTCCCAGGATGACTGTGCAGGTATCCTACAGCGTATCATGAATATGTACTGAATCTTGGGGCAAAAAATTGAGTGTAAATCAGCGATACAATTGGAAGAATTGAGTCGCGGGAGTGAAGGGAGAACTTTATGCCGTGTGTAAGTACATGAGAGGTGAAGCGTTTTCTTTTGAATGGCAAGAAGAAATGTACGTCTAATGGATGTATTTGTGACGTTGTTCCTGTCGAAATGTTCACTACTTTCACTCTAGTAGGATCTACAAAAACCGATGAAATGGTTTCGTGATCCTTGAATAGCTTCCAGATGTCGACCAAGAGCAACGTTTGCTGCCTAGTTTCAGGAATTGCGCACAACCTTAGCCATTCCAGCATTAACTGTTTAGCCATGTGCGTAGTGTTGGCTCGAACAACCAGATTAGGCGCTTCAAATGTTTCTTTGGCCGAAATAGCCCGCGATGTTCCTGATAGAGAGAATGTAATTAACTAGAGCTTAACTAGAGCATAGAGAACTTTGGTTGATCGTGGCAGATCCTTTTTTAGGAAATGCAAAAATCCTGCACCACAGGGGGGTCGAACCAGGAGCCACACCGTCTGACCACGCCCCTCATATCTACTGCACCACCACCGCTCAGCCGGTACGGCTGTTTCAACCCTACATGAGTTCGCTGTCTTGTGATTGGCCCGCTCTGCGTGGAACTAGAGGACAAAGGACCTGCTATGAAAATGGTCCATGACTCCGTTCACAGATGCGCGCAGCAGAAACGGAACACATATTTGGAATTAGCGTTCGAAGCGGAATCCAGCGATACACGTTCCATCACAAAGTCCCGTGGTCACCTAGTATCCTTCTCTTATAAGTCCCTGCCGCAACTTTTACGTCTGCTCGTGATGAAATCAATACTTGATCCATTTATGACGTGTGCATTACTCAAGGGCCAAGATGAGTACTTTTACAGCTTTTCGAGGAATTGTGATCTTTTCTTCCGCCTTGGTTGTAGGCGAGCTGTACTTTGACGTGCATTATTTTGGGACTATCTTCCATCATAAACGAATCTGTTTAGTGTTGCATTTCTTTTGTCGCAGGGCTAGGCACCTCACTTTTCAGTTGCTGTGAGGTATCTGTCGGAGAGAGTCGCGGTGAAAACGCTTACTTTTAACATAGGGTTGATTTTTAGTGGCCTAGCGTGCATTAATTCATAAAATCAAGCCTTGTAGTGTGTCGCGAAAAGGGCAACAAATGGTGGAAAACACCACATTTCAAAAAGGAAATTGTCTCTAACGACTGCGCCTATTGAGAAACAAAATAAAATGAAGGAGATATCAAATAAATACTCGGAGATAAGAGAAAAACGTTAAGTAGAATGGAAATTATGGATACGATATTTGACGGTACTGTTTAAACGTCTCCTTTTAAAGAGCATATCTGTGAACTATAAGAAGCCTAGCGACCGTGATGCGCACCGCTGCTGCAGTGCAGATTCAGGTTGCCAAGTCGGACGGGAGTACACAAGAAACCAAAAACAAGTAGGGTAGAGCCCATTGCCTGGATCAAGCTTCTTCTGCACTGGCAGACAGAGCTTGATGCAAAACCCCTACGATGTCACACTCTGGCCGGACGGAAGAATTTGGGTCGTGTTCCGGGGCCGCGATCTGCCCTGCTAGGACCCAAGATCTGCCCAGCTACGGCCTAAGAATCTCGGTCATCCTTTTAGAGGGCAGCACGTGCTGCCCAGGTCGGCAGCACATCCTTCCTTCGAAATGAGCAGGATGTGCTGCTGAGCTCGAGATGACCAAGTGCTGCGACCCGGGCAGGTGGTTCCACCCACTTTTGCATTCTTGGGCCGTTGCTGGCCAGAGAAAGTAGGGTAATGCGCTTATGCCCCTTTAGTTCACCGACGTTAGCAACAGAGTTTGCGGCATCTATTTTGGTCAGGGCTATTTTTTTGCAAAGTAAATATTGTTTTGAACTTCCTCCATTCTTATTCGACATAATTAAATTAGTTTATTTAAATCGCCCCTTCATGTACCATATCATCGCGGTGAAATGGTGAACATTACTCTCCTGTATCCCTGGCCAGGAACATGTGAGTAACCAGACATCCGCCATGGTCAAAGAACTGAACCCGCGCTCCAGTCCTCCGCGCGCCGGAGGTGGACTTCTACGACGTCGGTTGCATCCACCTCCGGCGAGGGGCCATCTAATCTCGGAGTTACACTATCAGGACGTCATTGGAATCGGACTACCGGAAACTCCCTCCCACCACGACACGGAAACCGCCTATTCGTCTGAACTTATAACTGTCGTACGATCGCATCTGAGCAGGATCTTCGGACACTGCTTTGCAGAAGCCGCAACATCAAATACGACGTTATCGGTCTGCAGGAAACGAAAGGCAGAACAGAAACCATAAGAAGGACTGACCAGAACGAGCTTCTCGTTATCGGAACAAAGGTGGACAGAAAGGATATTGGCGGAGTTGGATTTCTCGTCAATTCGACAGTGCACCACCTAGTAGACTTTACAAGATCATCAGTCCGCGAGTAGCTGTTCTTCGTCTGGAAACCAAAGATCAAGGAACAATCTCCATCATAAATGGATATGCTGCAACATTTGCGGCCACACATGAAGAAAAGGAGGAATTTTACAAGCTATTCGAAAGGACTGTCAACGACGAGAAGAGCTACTACAAAGTTGTCGTTGGTGGCTTTAACGCTGTCGTCGGTACGAATGATCACGACGAATGGAGGCTAGGACCACATGGAACTTCCTCAAGGAGCGAAAACGGAGAGCGCCTGATAGACTTCCTATTCGCGTGCCGTCTCTACCATGGAAATTCTATGTTTAAGAAGCCTTCAAACCGACGATGGACCTGGGGAAGCCCAAATGGAGAAACACGTTCGGAGATCGACCATGTTCTTACAAACAGACGCTGGAGTCTGTTCGACGTCTCCGTGCTGCCTTCATTTGACACCGGCTCGGATCACCGTCTTGTCCGTGCGAAGCTGACTCTCAAAAAGAGGATGTTCAAGCGTAACACTCATAAACTGGCACCGGTGAGGATCCCCACATTCAAGTCTTGAGGAGTTGGAATATGCAATAAAGTCGTATGATTGGAATATTCTTGAAGATCCATCGGAAGACTACGACCTTCTCTCCAAAGGACTGTTGAAATGTGCTAGCAGCTCTTGCGAAGCCACATCGCCGTCTGCTTCAAGACTCAACGCACATGCGATTAAACTCTTGGAGCAAAGAAGAGATGTTAAACTGGATCCTAATGCTTCCCATCTGGAAAAAGTCACCATCTCGAAGGCCTGTCGAATTGCACTGAAGGAGTCCATTCAAGCCTACAGAAGATTGAAGCTGTTAGAAGCGGCTGGGAAAGGTTCAAACATAAAGCGCTGCAAACGAGTTCTCTGCGATGAGAAGGCAATAATGTCAGCCCTTGTGGATAAGGATGGAACAACGCAAACGTCTCGAAGAGCGATGGAGGCCATCGTTCAGGAATTCTACACAGATCTGTTCCGTTCTTCCATCACTGTCCCGAAATGCTTGATGCCACCAGCTGAGGAAGTACCTCCCATTCTGGAATCAGAAGTTGCTCATGCCATCAGAAGGATGAAGCCAGGCACTGCTCCCGGACCAGACGGCATTTCTGCTGATCTCCTTCGTGCGGGTAGCAGTACCCTCTGCTCACTTCCTGCCAAGCGTTTCAACCACTACTTTCTACTTGGTAGGATTCCGGACTCATGGAAGGAGTCGAAAACATTTTTAATCTTCAAAAAAGGTCAGCAGGAAGATATCAACAACTATCGACCCATCAGTCTTCTCTCGGTTGTTTACAAGATCTTCACCAAGATACTGCTTAACCGCTGGAGCGTTGCTTGGATGAATATAACCCAGTGGAGCAAGCAGGGTTTCGCAAGGATTTCTCCTGCATGGACCATATTCAGACTGTCTCACAGCTCATCGAGAGGAGCCGCGAATATCACCTCCCACTTGTCCTTGTCTTGTGGATTACCGGAAAGCGTTCGACTCTGTGGAAATCAACGCCAGATTCCTATCGGGAAAGGAGTACGGCAGGGAGACACGATTTCTCTTAAGCTATTCACAGCTGCACTCCAGGATGCCATAAAGGACTTGGACTGGGACGATAAAGGCTACCTTGTCAACGGTAAACGGATCAGCAACCTTCGCTTTGCGGACGATATTGTTCTCATCTCTACCAGCACGGCAGAAGTCGAGAAGATGCTGAACGAGCTCAATGTGGCAGGTATGATAAAAATTGGATTGGATATGAATATGTCCAAAACGCAATTTATGGTCAACCAGTGGTGTGACACGGGACTCGTAAGGTTAAATGGAGTCGCTCTACAACAGGTCGACTCCTACTTCTATCTGGGAAGAGAGCTGAACATGGATAACGACCTCGCTCCTGAAATCGGCCACAGGAGACGCGCAGCATGGACAGCCTTCAGTTCGATTCTCGAAGTCACCGATCAGGTCAAAGATGCCGACATCAGGGCCTCGATATTCAACGCCTCTGTACTGCCTGCGATGTGTTACGCGACGGAAACCTGGCACGACAACAAGACAATCGCCAGAGCAATGCAAACTACGCATCGTGCACTGGAGAGATGTCTTCTGAGGACAAGCCTTCGTCAGCAGTGGCAAGAAGGCCTACGAAGCTCGGAGCTACGGGAGAAATCGCAATTAGAAGACCCGCTGCAGTACATGAAGAAGTCCGATTATCGCTGGGCTGGGGACCTGCTTCGACGAAAGGACGATGGATGGAGTCTCCGTGTCACAGAATGGCTCCCGAGAGGCCATAAGAGACCACTGGGACGACCGCCAACGCGATGGGCAAAATCATTCTCAAGATCTTTCAGAGTGCGGTGTCTGCCTCACTGGATGCAAGCAGCCCAAAGATCGAGCGGTCTGGAAGAGTTGTGGTCCCCGCTGAGAAGACCTCCAGCCGACAAAAGGACCATCAAAGTATCAAAGTAGGTAAGTATTTAAATCGAGAGGACGATCTTTGGAGTGCCACGATTCACGCAAGTGAGTGAAGACATTACGAGTTCCGAGATTCTCGTCGTTCAAAAATCAGAGATGCTGTAGCATGGGCCAAGTCGTCGAAAGTTAGTTGGGCCGGTCATGCCTTTCGTAGACAGCCCACGAACGGGAGTCGTCATTGACTGGATTCCACGGGATGTCAAGGGAACACCAGGATGGTGGGAATTCTTCTGAAAGCGCTGAGCGAACGATGTGACGCTCTTCGCGTCCCTCGAGCGAGTAGGATCTATAGAAGCTCTTTGGCAAGGATGAATGAATACGTTGCCGGCGTACAGTCGATCAGCTCTATGGCAACAAGTGTACAGATAAATCGACACAATTATTAGTATGGCAAAAAAACTCTACTCAAAGGATGTCGAAATTTGAAACTTTACTTGGGCTATTCAGAGCCGTAGTAAAACCTTTCGTTTTGTTATGTGGTGCCTCATTGGCTTTTAGGGTGGGTGGTGGTCAATGACGGTATCACTCGTTCCCTGGAGCTCTTCCAACAGCACTGACCTGTCACATTTTCCAGATAGTTTTTCCAAGCCCTTTGCTGTGATGTTGAATTTCTAAGTCCTTATAAGTATGTACTTATAAAGACTTAGAAATTCAACATCACAGCACATACTTATACAGAAAAGGGCTAGGAAAAACTATCTAGAAAATGTGATAGGTCTGTGCTGTTGGAAGAACTCCAGTGAACGAGTGATACCGTCATTGACCACCACCCACCCTAAAAGCCAATGAGGCACCACATAACAAAAAGAAAGGTTTTAGTACGGCTCTGAATAGCCCAAGTAATGTTTCAAATTTCGACATCCTTTGAGTAGAGTTTTTCTTTGCCGTACCAATAATTGTGTCGAATAATCTGTACACTTGTTGCCATAGAGCTGTTCGATCGTAAGCCAGCAACGTCTCCATCGGTTCTTCAAATGGGTGACTTTTAGGCGAGTTATATCAAGAAGACGCAAAAACCGCAAAATCGCGGTTTTTGCGGCGTCTATTCAAAAGACGCGTCCGATACTGGAATGCTTGATTGGCACTCCGTCGTTGTTCCCTCACCGACTCACTACCGACTTGATGGCGAAAGACATCTCCAGCCATTATAATTTTTGTGTCATCGAACAGCAAACTGTGTACGTCTTCCCATCTGAAAGCACTCCGTTTTTTCTAACGGGATTCTTACCGAGGTGATTTGTACTAACTCGCCTTGTCAGGGCACCACAAGTATGGGCATCAAGTTGCGCCAGTTTAATTCGTCCAGCCGGTGTCATGTACTCCGACACCAGTCTCAGTGCGTCCAGTGACATACCTTCAACATTTAACGTGCATTACATGCCCATGCGCATATATAGACAATAAAACGTGAGGACAAAACAGCACAAACAAAGGTAAGTTCACAAGATGTGTAACAGATAAAAAGAGAAAGCAGCCAGAGCGTACGTCACTTATATGAGGTTCGTGTTGAATCGTTTGTTCGTAGCTGTGCACCGAGATTGTTACAACACTTTATTCGGCTTACGTTTCGGCGGTTTCGCCTTCGTCGGAGCCTGGAAGAGTCCAAATAACATTTGCAGAACTACTCCCCCAAAGGTCATTTCATTCTACAGAAAGAAATTCAAAGGTCAATGGAGTGAAGAAAACGATGTGGAGAAACGACGAAGGGCCAACCTTTGTGGTGGAAGCCGAGGAGCGCCACCACTCACCGAGCAAAACAAAATTCCCTTCTGCATACCGTTCATTTCGGATGAGGTCAGCAAGGAAATCCGCGGTTGCCTTCGAAAGGCAGACCTACATGAACTGGTGAGGGTGGTAGAAGTCCCTCCTATGAATTTGAAGGGACAACTAGTTCGAAACCGATTGTACGACTGCAGCTCTCCTACCCCCTCGTGTGTAGTATGTCTTTTTGGGAAACAAGGTGATTGCATGACCTCGGGGGTGGTGTGCCTTATGTCATGCAGGGAATGCAGAGAGGAGTCGCCGGGGAAACGGGAAGGCCGCTGTGTATAAGGGTCAAGAAGCACCTAGACGGCCTTAAGAGGTCGCAAAGATCAACTTCAATGGGTGAGCACAAGGTAGACTGCCATGGCGGCGCAATGGTTCAGGTGGCTGTCACGATCCTCGCACGCGAAAGCGACGTGTCCGCGCGGAAAACGCTAGAGGCATTCTGGATCGCATCGCGAAACCCCAAGATCAATCGCAGAGACGAGTGCGCGGCGGTGACGCAAGAACTGGCACCCTTTGTCGGCCTCTGTGGGTTTTGACCTACAGGATCATGCCCTTGGAGGTCCTTAGGATAGGTGGTCTCTAGAGCTTAGGTCATTCACCAGCGTTCACCTCCGTCTGACGGTGACTGGTGGCGCTCCTCGGGTTCCTCCACAAAGGTTAGCTCTTCTTCGTTTCTCCACATCGTTTTCTTCACTCCATTGACCTTTGAATTTCTTTCTGTAGAATGAAATGACCTTTGAAGTTCTGCAAATGTTATTTGGACTCTTCCAGGCTCCGACGAAGACGAAACCGCCGAAACGTAAGAGGAATAAAGTTTTGTAACAATCTTGGTGCACAGCTCCACGAACAAGCAATTCAACACGAAACATCATGCCGAGATTCATGGAAAGTCGGACATGGAGGCAATATGAGGTTCGTTTTTAAAATTTCGGTATACGAGGTCCGTTTTTAAAATTTCGTTGGCTTTGGTGGACACGGCGGGTATGACTGCATAAGGGAGAAAGGGCCGTGGTAACTGATTTCGCTTAAGCCTCGCGTACGTCCGTTTTTGTAACTGGTCCTACATAATTGACATTAATTTTAGAAACGGACATCTTATAAGTGATCAGCACCCCAACTAAGCTCTGCAGGCCGTGTTTGAGTGAAAAAGATTTCCACCTCTGGAATGGTGAAACTACAATATCACCAGTGAACCTGGTTTCCTTTTTGGAGATCTTTTCGTAGCGATTTCACATAGAAGCTTTCATTAATCGTTGCGGAAGTTTCCTAGGAAGTGCAAGGAACCGCTACGAATTCATTCAAGTGCTTGGTCTAAGGACTGGTTTATACTGGCATCGCCACGCGGCCCGTCGTAATGGTCGCCATAGATATCGATTTTTCGCGCTGCCCGGTCGATATCTATTCCGACTATGGTGCCGCGCCGTCCACCGGCGCAACTATAAACCAGGGCTAACGGCGAGCGGTCCAGTTCGCCTGCTCTGTCAAGTCATCTCATCGCAAATATTCTACCGCCCTTCTGCTCGTCTGGCCTTATTCCTAATCCCTGTTTACTGCTGTCTGGAAGGATCGTCAGCTAATTCTGTTCTCTATTCTCTACTTCTGAAGAACAGCTGGCATTCATGTTAACGTGTCAGCATTCCGGACACTGGGATCATTGATTTTCTTGAGTACTGATCTGATCTACAATACCGCCCGCGTCGCGCGGTCAAAAAGACTTTGCGACTGAAAAATCCGTCGCAAACCATCGCATGCTCATAACTCTTTCAATTTTAAGTTGTTTGGAAAACTGTTGGCACCGTTCGATTTGTCTCCTCGAGATCTATACAATCGTATACAAAACTTTACCAGAACTCTGCGTTTTCGCCGTAGGTGGCCTAAAAAAATAACTGCAGCAGGCTTTTACTATTAGAGCACCTTATTTTTCAGGAAATGCATGTGACGTGCAGTGTTTTCGGAGTATCTCAAGTATGACGTGCGTTGTCAGTGCTCTGTCATGCACAGAATGCTCTGAGAGTGCGCCGTGCGCAATGCATATAATATCGAACCTATCAATCGAGTGGGCGGAAGCAGTCCACTGGTTTCTATCATTCGCTTCATGGAAAATGTAAAGCCTTCAAGACTATCTTGCACTGTTTGAGAATTTTATAAAAAATTTAGGGTCGCCCTACTTGGGAATTGCTTCAATCTGTCCCGGCGAGACTTAAGTCTGCACCGTGTACAATGCGTATAAAGATGAACCTATCAATCGAGTGCGTTCGACAACTGGAAAAGTGAGCGCTTGTGGAGTTCAATCGCCAACCACCCTACTAAGAAATTGCTCTAATGCTGTCCAGCTAGCTTTGGAGTACGCCGTGAACATTGCATATAGAATCGAACCTTGCAATCGAGGGGCGACCGCTTGCAAATTGCACACATGGGCGAGTTAGTAGCGCAGTAACTCTTTCAAGTTCAAATTGTTTCGGCTGTGCAACTTGTGGGTTTTGTAGGCCGTGAAACGTTCTAGTAGCATGTTAAAGTAGAACGGTATAGCTCAGGAACAGGCAGTGTTACAGGGAAGCGAAAATGCAGGTGGGGCTTGTGTGACGCTTTTTTTCGATTTCAGAGGACCCCTGTGAGAAGATCCGGCGAGCAAACGGTCTTGAAATGCGTGTGCAAACAGAGCGCTTGAGGCACTTCACGATGCTCAGCTTTCTAAACTGCCTCAGCCTCAACTGCCAGTTTAAACCGGCGGAAGATAGCGGTTAGAGTTTCATGCTCTCAGCTTGTGAATTTTGTAGGCAGCAAAATGTTCTAGCAGTGCACTGAAACACAGCAATGTAGCTTATGGCTGGACAAAGTTACAGCAGTGCGAAGATGCGGGTAAGGCTTGCGTGGCACAATTTTTTCCAAATTCAGTCGACCCTTGGGGGAAGACGCAGAGAGCTAACGGCCTACAAATGGTGAGCAGAACTCTAAAGTTCTTTACGACGACGTGCTCACAACTCCCTAGCTGATAAAACTGCCTTTGCACCAGCTGCCATTTTAGGGCAGCGGAGTTTTAGTGTTCGAAGTTTACCGCGCCGTTATTCGCCCACATTTGAGTTTTCAACACTCGCAATAACACCATTAGCTTCAACACGAAAAGCTCTATCGAACAATGTGAATCTCGACCAGTTTCAAAGAAATCGGTTTTTTGACAATTTCCCATTGCGGACGTGGGTGCTCCAGGCCGGGCCTGCGCGGACGATGACTTCATCGAAAATCGATATTTTCGAAATTGGCCAAATTTTCTCGTCCAAAGTCATCTAGGGGTTATTTGGGGCGCTGATTACGATTTCTATGTCCGTTTTTGAATATTCCGTCGATTTCGGTTGGTTTTGGATATTCTTCTGGATAATTGAGGGTGGCCGGGTCAGGATCACCGATTTTGCTCAAACTTCGTATACATATTCGGGGTGCCGAACACGATGCCGAGGTTCGGGTGCGGGAACTTTTACTCATTTTCGGCCGCGCGCCTCGGGCGCGACGCCGTCGTCCGCGGCAAGCCCGCGATGATGCGGCGAAAACGCGTACGGCTTGTTAGCTCCGTGCGCGTGGGTCCTGCAGCGATTATCGACAGCTGGCAAATTACCAGTCGTCGCCCCGGCCTTGATGATTGCTTATTATTGAACCATGTTGCAGTTTGTACATACAATTATCGCGCCAGATTGGACACTATTTTAAACAGGTCTAAGCTTTTAGAAAGAAAAATGAAAAAGCTGAATGTCTTTCAATTCAAAATGAGCCACTTCCATGTTAAACTAAAGATTCTACAAAAAGGTTTGAATATATTTTGTTCAAGGAAAGTTTTCAGAATGATTTCTATAATATTTAGCTTACCTGCTCTATAAGTGAAGATACTGTTTGAAATTTTTTAAAATCCCATTTTTTTGGGAAAAATAATGGTTTAAAGCTTGGTCTAAAGAGCGGAAAGGCAGCTATTTTTGTTCCATAAAAAGAGGTTACGGCATTTTGACTGGTAGCAAAATTAGCAAAATTTCTGTTTCCGTGCCATTTCACACCTGTAATACGCAACAAAAACAATTGTAACGAGCAAACATATGTTCACCTTGAAACTTCATGTAGGCGTCACTCATTACACCTCTCTCAAAAAACCTCACTTAAATAAAAGCGCGACGAGCTTCCTACTAATAGTAAGGACCTTGTCACAATGGTAGTTACAATATTAATTAGCTGATAGTGTGAGTTAGTTTGCTGTTAGTAACAGCGAAAATTCGCAGTAGCCAGTTCCTGTTCGCACGTTCATGCAATACTAGGCAGCAGAAAGTCCACTAATGGAACTCTTGTGAGTAAATCTCATGCGCACCGCCAGCGAATAGCTGGCGACGTCGCGCAAGCGGCGCGCGCGGCTGTCGGCGCGGCCAAAAGTGAGTAAAAGTTCCGCCCTCCCCGAGGTTCACTTGGACGATTATGGCGGGAGACCGCCCTTCCCTGAGGGTGATGGTCATGTTCTGCATGGAAAACAATATAGCGTCTGCAAGAAAGGCCTTGAGTTGGAAGTGTCAGAAAAGCAGCAAACGCTAAAGAAGAAGTAGAAGAAGAGGGCATATTTATGTTCAATTACATCAGGAACGTCAGTTCGTCATCGGGGTAGAACACACGTGGTGCATGAAATTTGGCGAAATGCGCATTAGAATGGGGCAGCCCATCAGTGGCGGCGAGCAACGATACTCACTCGCAGCCATGCGCGCGGTCGCGGTGCGGCGCTGCAGGCGGGGTCACCACTAGCCATCGCAGGAGCTAGTACCAGTTGCCCTATGCGCCCTGGGTACTAGACCGCGAATGCAAGCCCTAGCCTGTTGCATGATTCATTTCGGCTTACGAAAGGGGAGGAAAACAGTGGAACTCGACTCAATCTTAGGAGTATATGATGTTTTCTGTAGCTCATCCTACATATTGAAGAGATAAGAGTTTGGAGCACTAAGTGTGTGGCGTGGAAGCTAAACTATGTGAAATGTGTGAAGGAGAGAGAGAGGGCTGGTGAAGTGCAATTATTGCTTTAGGCCGGGGGCATACTTCCATCGCGGCGATGCCATCGCGCTGCTCAGTTCATGGCCATTCCGCCGCACGCGGTCGAATAGTCAAAGGAAACTTCGCCGCGGCCGCCGCAACAGTGGCGGTCGGCATGCGCGATGGCTTCCCGCGCCTATCGCGGGCGTGGCATACTTTTTCGCGCCGCGCGCGGTGTTTAGCGTTGGTCCTGGACGGATCGCCGTCGCGCTCCCTTGCAGTGCGATGGGCGATGCGATGAGCACAGAGAATTTCAAATTCTTTCGCGTCGCTCTGCAGAACTGATCGCCGCGATTCCATCGCGGCGACGGGAAGTATGCACGAGGCCTTAGAGTGAACATAGCCAAGAAGCGGTTTTAATGTATTAAATGTATTGTGGAAGTTCCAATTCGAGATAAAAGAGGATTGAGTCTTGTTTCAAGAGAATATATTGGGCTCACAGTGTTTTGTCCAAAAGCAGCCCGACATTCGTGCAAAAGTTTTTGTAATAGACTGCGTGTCTACTGCTCTGCATTGTCTCCAGATACTAGGGAGTTTCGACCATTAGCAGATTCATTTTCATATTATACGAAAGTCCTTTCATAGGCTTTTGATGAGGATGCAAATTTCCCTACCATTTCTAAATTGATATTTACCAGATTATCATCATTAATTGCTAAATCGTGCAACTTTTGCCAGTTCCGAGTTATTTGTTAAAGACGTTTGATGAATATTTCATGCACTTTAGGACTTTGAACCAACGACAAGAAAAGGGGGCTGCAATCATGATAATGAGTTCACTGAAATCTTGAAATTTCCACATGCAGACAGTGCTTGAAACATACTGATAAATTTTACAAATGAACGTTCTATTTGAAGAATAATTGAACGTTTTTCCATTTTAACTCTAAGCTTGAAAACAAAGGTTTCTCCACTAAAACCTCCAATCACTGGCCCACTACTAATTTTTATTACTGGATCTTCCTCATAATTATCTTTCACCAATTTCCCTTCCGTCATTAATTGTGGGTAGCTTAATACCACTCGACTGATTAAGACTAACACACCCCATGCTACTCCACTATAAAATACGAAGTTTAGATATTCTGCCGATTTTCCACCCATTTACGCCAACCTATACGTCCTCCCACATACCCACAGCTCGCTCCCGGCGCGTTCGTGTAAAACTGGTGAGACAGCGAGGGCTCCACCCAGACGGCGCACGCGCGCGCGAATGCACGCGTCGATCTGAGTATCGCTGGCGCCCCCCCCCCCCCCCATCAGTAGTCAAACGCGCGTGCGGCCCGACGCGGCATTTCTCACATTGTTCGAAACCTGACGCAAACCTAACCATAACCTGACGCATACGTCAGATTTCGATACCTAGGTCAACGCCGCTGCAAAACATGTTGCAGCGGCGCAGCGGTTGACCTAGGTATTGAAATCTGACGTGTACATACGCGTCATGCTCTTGACTATGGAGGAAACGTCGCCACGGTCGACGTCCACGTTCAGGTGGAAAACCCGCGACTTGGCCCCCAACGCGCATTGCGTCTTGTCTTTACAAGACAGTACGACAGTACGATATAAGACATAGTAAAGGGCTGCCTTACACAACGATCCCTCCCGAGCCTATTTGCGTCGTTTTCTTCAGTAAAACTACATTCCATTTCGGTTCAATCAACATTCTACCGGCGGGGGGGGGGGGCGGCCAGTCCACAATGACTTGTAAATTTCTAGTTACGCATGAATACATAATCATACAGTGTAACACATGAACGACCTTACCTTACCTGGTCTCCGATCCTGACTCTGAAATATTTTAAAAAATTTCCTTATAAAACTATGAAGAGGCGGCAGCGGCGCTGCTAGTAATAGCCGTTTGAGTTCCCGCGCTATGCGCGAAATCGACTCATTCACCGTAGGCGATACGTAGAGGGACGTCTGTGGGCTCCACGCATTGCCCCACGACGTACTTCCATTGAATGGAGTTAAAAGTCATTATGAACTGCCCCCCCCCGGTCGGGTTTGAGCCCCTGTTTCTCTTTGTCCGCGTTACAGAAGTTTTTGGAAGGAGACCCACCACGTGTAGTTGCTCAACAGTTGAAACCAACAGCAAAAGGAAAACATTGACCAGAGTGCCCCAAAAATGATAGCTTCGCGCGTTGTGCCACTGCTTCGTGACGACACTCATCACGGATTTCGCAGTAGGCCAGTTGCAAAGGCGAACGGGGCTCGCGAGCAGGGATGGGCGGAAATTTCGAAAATTTTCCCAGAAAACAGAAATCAGAAAACAGAAAAGCCAAAAACGCCAGAAAATCAGAAAACATCAGAAAACAGAAAATTTGGAAATTATCACACGATCTAATTATTTTACCTAAAGATTCATTTTTCCAGTAGCAAATGCTTTTGTATGACTAGAAATGTAGTCGTAGACCAGCGTTTTATTTTGTAAGCGTTTATAAAAATTTCTACTACATTCCAGTCTACTGCAATCAGCAAGTTGTAAATCTGGACTGATAGATCCTAGGAATCTCGACACGTGAAGTACACAACATTACTCATCAGCCCCGTTTCACCGCGAGCGCCTCAATCAGATAATGGTCCCACTAGTGAGAAACTTTTAGAGTACCGAACACGATGAATCAGTGATCACTGTTTCCATATTTCAACTCAATTGCTTGAGTTTGTAGACCCACTCTCGCAACATACTCTAAAGCTGTGCAGAGATTCGTTGAGTATTACTGGCTCCGCTAGAATCTGTATTCCTAGTTCGTTTCGTTCTTGGTCATACCTTTCCTTGTAGTAGCCTAGTTTCCGCGTAACTGAAAGTTCTCAGGCCAACTTACCAATGCTCTTTACAGCACCTAGTTACTGCTTAGCCGACTAAAGATGATGTGCACTGGCTTGATGCCTTACAGTACAGCATGAGATTTTGACTGAAGGGGCTGTCAGCACAACAGATCTTAGGTGAAGGTGTTTTTTTGAATGCGTAGACACCATATAATGAAGACCGAGCATATACCCTCTTTATCACATTATTATTTCATCTCATATCTATATATCATATTAAATCTCTGTGGAAGACCAGCAGAACCGCCTTGCTGTACAGAGGAGTGCACGACATTAACAACAATCGCCTGGTCTGCCTGATGTACGTAGTCTATAAGCTGTTAACTCGAGTCCTCCTGAATAGGATCGGCAGAACCCTAGATGACGTACAGTCATGCGAACAAGCAGGATTTCAGAGAGGATTCAGTACGATCGACCACATGCACATCATTACGAAGCTTATCGAAGTGTCGCGAGAGTACAAGCTGCCGCTGCACGTTCACCTGAAGAAGGCATTCGACTCTGTCGAAACTGAAGCGGTCGTCGAAGTCCTGCTCGTTCAGGGCGTTCCTACTGTGTACATCAGAGTCCTTCGAGAGCTGCTGAGTGGATTCACGACAAAGATCTCGCCATTCTACAACAATGTCGTTGCCAAAGTGAACAGAGAGGTTCGATGAGAGGGTACTATATCCCCGGTTCTCTTCTGCGCCACCCTTCAAAACGTCATTCGACAAGTAGAATGGGAAGACATGAGAGTGAAAGACGACAGACGGCACCTCCATCATCTAACACCGAGCGCTAGCCAGGCAGAGCAAATGCTTGCTGGCTTCGATCGTGTATGTGGAACATTGGACTGCAGCTGCATCTTACGAAGACGATGTTCATGAGGAACGGACAAGTTTCTGACGCCCCACGAAGAAGTCAACATGACCAACTAACTAGCGCCGGAGCTGGGAAGGAGGATGCGAGCGGCTTGAGAAGCTGTTAAGAGAGTCGTGGAGAAGACGCAGAACGTCGGGTTCCGTACCCACCTTTCCGACTTCACTGTTCTTCCTGCCCTAAAAGACGAATCAGAGACCTGGGCTCTACGAAAGCAGGATGAACAAGCGATCAGTGTCGCGTAGCGGGGAATCGAGAGGACAATGCTCGGAGTGATACGACTCACGCAAGTGAGAGAAGGCCTCGAGACTTCCGAGCTTCGCCGACGTTCGAAGACCAGGGATGCTGTCGCATAGGCCAAGTCGTCGAAAATTAGGCGGGCCACGTAATGCGCTTCGCAGACACCGAGTGGACGAGAGCCATCACCGACTAGACTCCACGGGATGTCAAGAGAACACCAGGATGCCCGCCTACGCTTTGGTCGGACTTCGTCAAAGCCCTGAATAAACAATATGACACTCTTCGTGTCCCTCGTGCGAAAAGGATTCTTTAGATATGGACGTGTTGAGACGCTGCTGGTGCCCGCTTGAACAACTCGATGATCAATGGGACGACAGACGATATAAGTGATAGATGAGAAATTTCGTGTATCAGTACTGCATCATTACAGCAGCGAAATCGAAGGTAACTAAAACTTTTCTGTCTCTTACTAATTTGTGACACCAAGGGGGAATCTTCATAGTTAGAAAAGCAGCTTCGACGAAGGCTCCCCCAGAAAGCGATATTGGGGATGACCGACTAAGAGTGATCAATTTTTAAACCGGAGGTGGAGAATAACCCTACCCACAGTAACTCTAGGACAAGCGGTTAGTTAGTACATAACTTAATGCCCTCAGAATACTAGTTTTAAAGTTTTAATATAAAATTTTTAGTGATAGTTCATGAGTATCCACGGATCTCCCTCGATAGAGAGCCTTCGGGCTCTCTTGTTAAGAGGGATCTCGGGCCGCTTGTCGCAGGGCCACGTGGCGCGTCCCCGGGTGGTGGATAGGGGAATTAAACGCGAGCCAAATGCGACCGTGTACTGCCCAGAGACGCAGGTGGGATGCAGGGGATGGACTCCTTGCTCCTGCTGTGTCGGGTCGATGCGTTCCTTGTAGGTGGGAGCGACATGTTCGTGCACAGTGTGCGTGGATGTGTCCGTGACTGTGCGGATTGTAACTGTGTCGGCTCGGCCAAAAGCTTGCACTCGGTAGACTGGGAGTACATGTAAGGCGATTCGAGGCCGCCTTAAGTCTCGCCCCGTCCCTTCGGGCAGTCTGGCTGGCTGCCCGGAGTACCCCGCCCGCACGACAGAGCCTGACTAGCTACTCGTGTTGTATTCCAGTCAAACACAGCAGCACTAAAGGGCCTCATTCCCCTGACCTCGAAAGAGCCCCCATTTCTGCAGCGATGGGAAGGACGAGTACGGAGAGGCTGCTAAAATCTCAGGGCCTAACCAGGCTGCGCAAACTGAGAAGGACTAGGATGACGATCTGTACTTACAACGCCCGCATCCGTCGAGGACCTGATGATGCAAGCCAGGAAGATCAAGTACGACGTCATCGGACTGACCGACACGAGAAGACACCACCCTCTACACGCCGCCTACGACTCCGGAGAAGAACTGTTCCTCGGAACATGCGACAGCAGGGGAGTAGGCGGCGTTGGTGTCCTCGTCAACACGCACTTGGCCATGAACATCGATTCGTACGAGTCTCTGACAAGCCGAATCGGACGTCTGCGACTGAAGCGATGTGGCTCCGTGCCAGCCTTGACGGTGTTCGTCGCGTATGCCCCAACATCCGACTACGACGACGAAGACGTCGAGGCCTTCTACGTGGAGCTGGAGAAGTTCTATAAGGAAGATCACACCTTCTACAAGGTGATCGTCGGCGACTTCAACGCCAAGATCGGGCCACGAAGGTCGCCGGAAGAACTTCACATCGGAACCCACGGTTTGGAGTGGAACGAGCAAGGTGAAAGGCTGTCTGAGTTTATCATGTCGACCAAGACCATCCATGGAAACTCGCAGTTCCAGAAGCCTCCCTCCCTACGATGGACCCGAGAATCCCCCGGTGGCCAGTTCCACAACGAGATCGACCACATCATCTTCAATCGCAAGTATTGCCTGACCGATGTCTCCGTTGTTCCCAAGTTCTACACGGGATCGGACCACCGCCTGCTTCGCGCGAGGTTCCGCTTTTCGCGTCAAGGAGAGAAGGCCGCGAAGTACAAGAAGAGGAATCCCAGAACGACCATCAACTGGGATCTCTACACCTCTCTTGTCGGCCTTTGGGAAGATGCCGTCATGGACAACGTCGACGAGGAATACGATCGCTTCGTGCACCATCTCCACGATAGTGCTAAGGGAGCCGAGAGCTTGAAGACCACCAAGAGACGCCTGTTTCCGGAAACTCTCGAGCTGATACGCCAGCGTGGAGCAGCACGAGCGTCAGGCAACTACCAACTGACGTCCGAGCTTGCAAAGCTATGCAGAGCGGCGATAAAGGAAGATCTCAAGGAGAGAAGGGCGGAAGTGTTGGCTGAAGCAGCAGAGGCAGGGCTGAGCATCCGTAATGCCCGCCGGAACTTCGCCAACTTCAAGACCAAGATGACCGCTCTCCGACGTCCTGACGGAACCATCACCTCTTCCAGAAGGACCATGGAGAAAGTCATCCACGACTTCTACTCCGATCTCTTCGATAGCCACGTCCACCTTGTGTGGGCTTCCGTTGCCTCTGACACAAAATTATTAAATAATCCGTTTATTCGTAATTGTACAACTAAAGGCGAGCTAGCAGGGTGGAGGAACTCAACAATACTGAGCCCGCGAGGGCGGTCCTTCTAGTATACAAAGGAGACGTCTTGTACTTTCTGTTTTCAAGGAAGGAGACACTGTAGGCGAACTGTGAATGCACTATTTCTTTGTCCGTCTGAGGTCTCGCGGGTGAGAACTCATGAAAAAGTAGCGGCAGCTGGTGCTTGCCGCGACACACCTGCCCCCATGCCATCTTCCGCAGGATGGATACGTCGTTCCCTCTGTTCTCCCTTCCGAGATCCGACACGCCATCTCGTCGGTGAAGAAACGTACAGCACCCGGTTCTGACAGGATCAGAGCTGAACACCTGAAGAACCTCCCGCCAGCGCTCATCAACACCCTGGCGCGGCTCTTCACACGCTACCTGTCGGAGTGCAAGGTTCCACTCCGACAGGTAGCGTGTGAAGAGCCGCGCCTCAGTGGAAGACCAGCAAGACCGTTTTGCTGTACAAGAAGGGAGACGTGCACGACATTGGCAACTATCGCCCGATCTGCCTGTTGTCCGTAGTCTACAAGCTGTTCACTCTAGTCATCCTGAATAGGATTAGTAGAACGCTGGACGAAGGACAGCCATGCGAACAAGCAGGATTTCGGAGAGGATTCAGCACGATCGACCACATACACACCATCACGAAGCTCATCGAAGTGTCGCGAGAGTACAAGCTGCCGCTGTGCCTTACGTTCATCGACCTGAAGAAGGCATTCGACTCCGTCGAGACTGAAGCGGTCATGGAAGCCCTGCTCACCCAGGGCGTTCCTACTCAATACATCAGAGTCCTTCGAGAGCTGTACAGTGGATTCACGACCAAGATCTCACCATTCTACAACGACGTCGTCATTGGTGTGAAGAGAAGGGTTCGACAAGGGGATACCATATCCCCGAAGCTCTTCAGCGCCACCCTCGAAAACGTCATGCGCGAACTAGAATGGGAAGACATGGGAGTGAAGGTCGACGGCCGGCAACTGCACCATCTTCGCTTCGCTGACGACATCGTGCTCATAACCCCGAGCATCAGTCAGGCGGAACGAATGCTGGCCGACTTCGATCGTGTATGTGGAAGCGTTGGACTGCAGCTGAATCTTACGAAGACGATGTTCATGAAGAACGGATGGGTTTCTGATGCCCCATTCTCGCTCAACGGAACGAACATCTCCGAATGCTCCCAGCTATGTGTATCTGGGTCGCGAAGTCAACATGACCAACGACCTAGCACCAGAACTGAGCAGGAGGAAACGAGCGGCTTGGGGAGCTTTCAAGAGGGTCGAAGAAGTCGTGAAGAAAACGAAGAACGTCCGACTCCGTGCCCACCTATTCGACTCCACTGTTCTTCCTGCCCTAACATACGCCTCAGAGACCTGGGCTATACGAAAGCAGGATGAACATGCGATCGGCGTCGCGCAGCGTGGAATCGAGAGGACGATGCTCGGAGTGACACGACTCACGTAAGTGAGAGAAGGCCTCCGGAGTTCCGAGCTTCGCCGACGTTCGAAGATCAGAGACGCTGTCGCATGGGCCAAGTCGTCGAAAATTAGGTGGGCCGGCCACGTAATGCGATTCGCAGACACCCGCTGGACGAGAGCCGTCACAGATTGGATTCCGCGGGATGTCAAAAGAACACCAGGACGCCCACCAACGCGTTGGTCGGACTTCGTCGTGAAAGCCCTGAACGACCGATATGACGCTCTTCGTGTCCCTCGAGCGAGGAGGATCCATTGGACCACTCTGGCACGCGACAGGGACGAATGGAGACGCTGCTGGCGCCCGCTCGAGCAAGTCGATGATGAACGGGACGACGGTGATACAGGTGATACAGTTCATGAGTATGCGGCGCAATTACTACACGAGCACATCCAAAAACGCCACATGCTTTCCATTTAAGATGCTCTAGAAATACTATTGTGGAATGAAGCTCACTATTCTATAATACTTTTTGGATTCCTTTAATTAGATTTCTGTGATAACATTTTGTTCGTAACTCTATTTTCTGTTTTCTGGCCAATTTTTGGCCATTTTCCCAGAAAACAGAAAACAGAAAAAATTTGTCAAAAATGGCCAGAAAATCAGAAAACAGAAAACAGAAAACAGAAATTCTGCCCATCCCTGCTCGCGAGGTGAGCGTGCGGTCGCGGCCTTCGTTCGTCGTTTTTTGTTTTGTCCGACTCATGATTTCGGCCGCAGGATGATGACTTCCTATGTTCGAGCGCCAGGAAGTTTTGCCAGATGTCGGGTGCGTTTTCGCCCAGATACACGTGATAGCGCGGTTTCTTTTCTCGAACTTCTGCCTCCACGTCATCTGTCCTCAGCTAATACCTGCTCGTTGATGCAAACACAGCAGGGTGATGAATTACTATGCTTCAGCGCCGTGAGCTGATACGTATCAGGTGATCCAAGCTTTAGCAATCATTCATGGTGTCGGATGTAGAATTTCTCAGTTAAAGGTACGCTTTAAAAGGACACCGAACACACCAATTCGGATTAACGAGACTGCCAAGGTCACACTGTCACACATTAAATGCCTCTGAACGCATGATATGGATCAGTGAGTATGGTCGCAACACCGCGTAAAAACTCGTCTGTACTTATATTTTACACATGTTTAATGAGGAGCCCAAGTAACGTGCATTAAGCTGTGCAAAGCTTGCACAATATTCTTAACCAACCTCTCAGAGAAACGTGCGCAAGGTAAATGAGACTTCAGTTTTCCGGGCCTCCAAAAGGAAGCATCTACTTATATGATAGTGAAAGTCATGTTCTTATCATGGTCAATCATTCCAAAAACACGCTCCAGATCAAAATCCTAGTCGGAGGGGGCATACAGAGTTTGGCCCCTCCATCCCTTCTTTGAATTTATCCCAGAGATTTGAATACGCCAGATGATACGATGGTGGTTATGCGGACTTTATGCTATGTCGTGGGATGCTCGACTTAACTGTCACCTCAACGCTGCTCCCACCCGATTAGAACAGATCCCATGCCTTCCTTGTGTCCCTTCGAAAGCCATGGTACAACAAAGATGAACGCTTCTTGGGACAAATATTTTGATGCGCAGAGGTAAACGAGAAGGCAAAAAGAGGTTTCGTCAACCTTATGATGTTTCTCAAAGAGAAGAGGGAGCCCTTCATTTCCGTAAAGCTCATGTCGATGTAGTACGAACATCAACGGCATGGGAGCGACAAAGTGAATAACGTGGTGAACTTCTTAATGACCCATGAATGGCATGAGCTTGCCGCAAACGAAGTTGGCGAACTGGCACGGCTGGAATTCTTAAACAAGCTGAATCCAGAAACGTTTTACAAGCTCACTCAATCTTTAGGATCTTTAGCGTTTGCCCCGTTCTGTCGAGGGATCCGCTGCTCGGATGCCATAACGCCGTTTTTCCGATCGTGTGCTTGATCAGGACGGGCACTAGCTAATTTCATGTCTATGTGTAACGTGTAGATCATCGCTGCTTCGGGCGACCTATAGGCCTATTTAATACCACCGCTCACCCCGAGTGAAGCCTAATGATAAAATCCCATATCGATCGCGCGAAGCGATGAGTCGATATGGGAGCCTATCATTAGGCTTCGCTCGGGGTGAGCGATGGTATGATATAGGCTATAGGCCGCTTTCCATACAATTCGAATTTAAGGGCTCGCTTCTAGAGCACGCTGTCCTCCTTCCCAGGAAGAACGTGTTCATACCATCGCAGAAGAGCTTCGCACATCTTATATGCTGAAGTGCTACGACACGCCTAACGGCATGTCTCGCACTTGCCCGCTTCGCGGGTTATAGGTTTGCGCTTTTTTCTCAGAAAATACTCTCATACAGAAAGTACGTGTGATGTTTTAAAACAATTTTGTTAACAGAACAACAAAAAGACAACATTTACTGCAACGCTGAATACAACGTTTGGTTTCGACATGAGTCCTGGTGTTAACCAAATTTTTAGGTGAGACTTCTGTCGGACTCGCGAGCGCGCCACGGACAGTTGACCAAGAGAAAATACTGGACTGGGGAGATATACTCAGAGGCGTACCTGTCGCGGGTAAACTTTGCCGTTTAACATGGGATAATGATAAGTTCTGCATGCGGACGGTCGTCGTACGACGGCGATGTGACCTCTGCTTCCTTTGTTTTCGATCTTCTGACTCCAGACGGTTGTGGTGCGACGATGGGAACCCGTCTTCTAGATTCAGGGACTCAGAAACGCGCGCAAACGCCGTTGTGTCAAGCAGGAGGAGGCTGCCCTTCCTCTGCTGCAGAAGCATCTCATGCTCAATTCTGAATGCGATCCCTCCTCGTAGAACGACGTTGTCTCCTCTTCTGACTCCAGACAGTTGGGGTACGACGAAGGGAACCCGTCTTCTGGATTCAGGCGCTCAGAAACGCGCGCAGACGCCGTTGTGTCAAGCAGGAGGAGGCTGCCCTTCCTCTGCTGCAGCAGCATCTCATGCTCAATTCTAAATGCGATCCCTCGTCGCAGGACGACGGTGTCTCCTCTTCTGACTCCATACGGTTGTGGTGCGACGAAGGGAACCCGTCTTCTGCATTCAGGCACTCAGAAATGCGCACAGACGCCGTTGTGTCAAGCAGGAGGAGGATGCGCCTCCTCTGATGCAACAATGTTCCATGTTGAACGGCAAACGTTGCCTGCGCGAGGTACGCAGAGGCGTACCTGGCGCGAGTAAACTTTTCCGTTCAACATGGGATAATGCTGAGTTCTTCATGCGGCCGGTCGTCGTACGACGGCGATGTGACCTCTGCTTCCTTTCTTTTCGATCTTCTGACTCCAGACGGTTGTGGTGCGACGATGGGAACCCGTCTTCTGGATTCAAGGACTCAGAAACGCGCGCAGACGCCGTTGTGTCAAGCAGGATGAGGCTGCGCTTCCTCTGCTGCAGCAGCATCTCATGCTCAATTCTGAATGCGATCCCTCGTCGCAGGACGACGGTGTCTCCTCTTTTGACTCCAGAAGGTTGTGGTGCGACGAAGGGAACCCGTCTTCTGGATTCAGGGACTCAGAAACGCGCGCAGACGCCGTTGTGTCAAGCAGAATGAGGCTGCGCTTCCTCTGCTGCAGCAGCATCTCATGCTCAGTTCTGAATGCGATCCCTCTTCGTAGGACGACGGTGGCTCCTCTTCTGACTCCAGCCGGTTGTGGTGCGGCGAAGGGAATCCGTCTTCTGGATCCAGGCACTCCGAAACGCGCGCAGATGCCGTTGTGTTAAGCAGGAGGAGGCTACGCGTCCTCTTCTCTAACACCACCCCATGTTGAACGGCAGACCTTGCCCGCGCGAGGTACGCGGAGGCATCGCTAGGGGTTCCATGAGATTGCGCGTTGTTCTAGGGGGCGTATCTCGGCCAGGTTTCCAACCTGAGTCAGATAAGCCTCATCATTAACAGGGCAGGGAGCTAACTCAATTATATAGTGGTGGATCGGTGTGACACCGAAACTCGGTGGTATCGTTCCCAATGCGGTTCATGCGCGTGACTCCGGCCGTTCACTGCAGCATCTTCGTCTTATGGCAAGGAGGCGCGTCCAACTTTTTTTGACCGAAGAACAACACTCGGCGCCGCACATTACCATTGATCCGACAACGGCTCTATAGATTTTTGAATTCAAGGGCTCTGCAATTTTCGTATTACAGAATACGCCATCACCGAGCGCCAGTCAACCAAGCTGCACTAACGATGACCTCACTTCAACCACCAAACTATCGTTGGACGATATTGCCTGTCCCAAGTAATTAAACACCAAGATACGTGCAAGCTCAGTGCCGCTAATATTAATGGAGCCGCTCAACATCAGTCGTTAGATACTTGGTCTTATTGACGTTCAAATTGAGTCCAAACTTTGCCAGACGTTCGCACCAACCTTGCATCTGCCACTCGGCATCACCTTTTTACGCAAGTGAGCGTCACGTCATCAGAAGAAAGAAGGAAAGAAAGAAGAATAAAGCACATGTACTTGAGACAGGCTTCTGAAGATTTCGCGTAATGTCATCTCATGTTTCTCTTTATCTTCAAAAAGCTTCAAGCCACAAGTTTCTCAGAATATCTGCGAGATTCGCAACCTCATTCAGGACGCTAAAACATTGAAATAACCAGGACAATATCCTATAGAACCTAGCGAACTTCTGAGATATTAGGTTGTGACGAATTGAATAGCACTGGCTCGCGCCATTTTTTGGCGCGTCTTTACGGGTTTGATCAAGAACAAACCGTAACATGTGGCATATCATTTAGAAGCGCAAACTTTACTCTACCGGTGAGTGCCAAATTTTCTATGTAAAAGTGGGAAAACTTTAGAGTTTTATTGACCTTTTTGCAGATGGACAAAAGGGTAATCCGAGGCATTTACTTGTATGAATTCAAGCTGGGCACTACAGCTAAGGAGGCGGACGAGAAGATCAACGCCGCATTCGGTCAAGGATGTTCCACAATTCGAACGGCGTATCGTTGGTATCAGAAGTTCCGGAATGGAGATGAGAGCTTGGAAGAACATGAAGGTCGTGGGAGGCATAGTGATGTTGATGAGGACAAGCTGAGAGATGTGGTAGAGGAGGATCCACACAAAGGTACCAGGGAGATAGCGAAGGTTCTTGGCGTCAGTCACAACACAGCTGCCCGGCATCTGAAGGAAATTGGAAAGACCAAAAAGCTGGAAAGATGGGTGCCTCACGAGCTGTCTGAGGAGCAAAGAAACCGACGATATGAGATCTCGTCCGCACTGCTTCTACGGAACGAAACGGACCCATTCCTTGATCGCATCGTAACCTGTGACGAGAAATGGATAATGTACAACAAAAGGCGACGATCGGCACAGTGGGTGGACAGCGATGAGAGCCCCAAGGTTTTTGCGAAGCCGGAATTGCACCAAAAGAAAGTAATGGTGACAGTATGGTGGTGTTCGCTGGGAATTATTCACCACAGCTTCCTCCCTCCCGGTGAATCCATCACGGCAAAGAAGTGCTGCATTGAAATTGAAGAAATTATGAAAAAGTTGAAGGATATCCGGCCGGCCTTGGTAAACCGAAGGCGAGTTCTCCTTCTGCACGACAATGCTCGCCCCCATGTAGCACGAATGACGTTGCAGAAATTGAATGAGCTGAGCATTGAAACTCTACCACATCCTCCGTTTTCTCCCGACCTCTCCCCAACAGACTACTACTTCTTCAAGCATCGTGGCGACTTCTTGGTGGGGAAAATATTCAAATATCAACAGGATGCCGAAAGTGCCTTCGAAGATTTCGTCAATTCCAGAACTTCTGATTTTTAGGCTACTGGGATAAAAAAGCTTGTATCACGTTGGCAAAAATGTGTAGCATCAGAAGGTTTTTATATCGATTAATAAACTTGACTACAAGCCGAGATATTAACTGTTTAAATTTACAGTGGTTCAGTGCCATTTATTTCGTTACAACCTAATACATTATACACAGTAAATCGAGAGTCAAACACATCAAAGACGCTCTCGTGCACGCAAAACAAGCCATTCAAATATCATATGCGAACGCTTCTAGTTCCAATGAAACGATCATCGAAGATCATCCCAAAGATGGGAAAGAGCTCGAATTAAACATCGTCAATTACTGAGTCATTGCTAGTTGCTGAGTCGAGCAACAATGTGGCAACATTCTCGACAACAGCGTTAACATACGCTATAAACTTGGAACACGCATGCTCGAACTCGATTGCCAGGGAAACGTTACAGGCATGGATACCCATAATCTCAGTATAACATATAACCGTTCAACATCAACATTTAAAGTCGCTCGACTTTCAGTTCAAACAGTTTCGTCTTCAAATTCAGCCACAAAATTTAGCCCGATCATAAATACGACTACAGCCACAGGAGAAGAAATCACACAAGCTTCAGCCAAAAATCAACTCCGCACTCTACGCCGCCCTCACGATCGAGAGCTGCAATTGCCTGCTTTCATAGCAACAATGTCAAGATAATCTTTCGAATAAATAGCGACGACTGCTCACATCAAATTCATTGTAAGTCTGTCAAATTCTTCTTCCGCTTCTGACGGTGCCAACGACTACAGTCTCGAAAAGGACTCACTCATGGCTGGAAGCACCAACGGCGTTCACGCACAACTAAAATGGTTCGTGTTTAGGGTGACCTTAAATCGCAGATCTTTCTGCTCCTATCCATTCTTTTGTGTCTCTTCGTTACTATCGGAGAGTCGATACGACGCGTTGTTCTTTTGGTGAAAATCAATGAGCAGAAAACACATTGGCTCTGCCCTACACTGTCTATACCTTCGTCCTTCGGAAAAATCGAATTCTCAAACAACCAAATATATTCCAAGGTTCCCAAGCTATTGAATATCGAATCATCTGAAAATGCTCCTTGACATACGGGTCTCAAATCCGACGATTCGAACACGAGCGACCAATCGTTTGTTAGCAGCGCATATTAGAACGGGAATCTCAAACCTGGGTAATTAAACCAAACAAAACTAACATTTAATAAAGACGATACGCGAAATAACTAGGAATAGAGAAATGCACTTCATGGAGCAGCAAAAACAGTAAAGCACATAACGAACGGAATAGCTAAGAGTAAAAAAGGCGTGTACTTTACAGGATAACAAAACAAGAGCAGGAGTGGGGCGAGAACTGTAGGTCACGGAGATAGGTGGCTTCGCGGAGATCTGCGTAGCAAAACAACCGCTCCCAAGGCTGCCCTCGCTGCGGTGAGGAGTCGCGTTCATGGCATCTAGGAAACAAATCGCAAAAATCCCTTTTCGCATGCTCCATCGCAAGTCGCTGTCCGGATCGCAGAAGAAAAATTTTTCAGGATAAAGGAAGCAGAAGAACACGGATGGGAGACGGCAGAGGACGGAAGAGGACGGCAAGTGACTGTTTCCGCGCTCAAAGCTGTCCTTTTAGGCCTATATCATACCACCGCTCACCCCGAGCGAAGTCTAATGACAAGCTCCCATATCGATCGTGCGAAGCGATGAGTCAAGTCCCTGCCCTATGATGAAGGATAGGGCAGCGGCAACGCCGCAAAATTGTGCGGAGCCCTTTAGGCTTCTCTCGGGGTGGGCGATGGTATGACATAGGCCTTATGCACTCGTGGAATATTATAGAATTGGCGCGCTAATATTCGATAAGTAGTTCAAATGACTATTGCGTTCGATCAACTGGTCAACGGCGCTCACAGCCCTTCAGCGATCGTTACCTAAGTCGAACTCGCATATCTTTTGACAAAGAATACAAAAAATCGCGCTCCGCGATATTATCGAATAATAATCACTTTTGAAGATGTGGATTTTCGAATTTTCGAACATTAGGTTGTCGGATCATAAATAACTCCTGATTTCGATTTCTCATTTCTATGCTATTATTATTACTTTGATCATGTACCTTTACATGTCTAACACGCGTTTCCGAAGGCATCTTTCCAAAGTTTTGTTCTCTTTTAAAGATTTTTTTTAGATTAGTGATGATCGAGCAAAACTAGCGAGTGCGGGTTTGCTTGCTGTACGACTTCAAGCAAGAAAGAATGCTGCAGAACCCCATCTCATCTTGTCTGAAGTCTTTTATAATGAAGTTCCATCATTACGTCAATGAAAGCGATGGTTTCAACGCTTCCGAGATGGTAATGAGGGCCTTGAAGACGAAGAACATCAACTGCGTCCTGGAGTTGTGTATAGCCAAAAATCAAAGGAAGCTGTCGAGTTGGATCCAACATAAGCTACACTGAGCTCGCACAGAGGTTCAGTTCTCACCATTCTACCATTGCCGATCATTTGCATACGATAGGAAAGTCAAATCGGTGTGAAAAATGGGCGCCACATAAGCTCAGCGACAACAATACAGCACGGATCGCCATCGCTGGAATTCTCATCCGCAAAACCAAGAACAGCGGTTTCTATGATTCCATCGTGACGTGGGATGAGAACTGGATCTACTGCGACAGTACCACACGAAAGCGGCGATGGTCGATTCCCGGTAAGGTTCCGAAGACAACCACAAAGCCCGACATTCACGGAAAAAGTCATGTCTGTTCTTGGTGGAACAGCAGAGGTCTCGTGCATTTGAAGGTGCTGGATCCAGACCAAGCAGTTACGGCAGACCTTGACAAAGAACAACTGAGCCGCGTGGACCAACCACTGCGTCAACAAGGAGTGAACACAACAACTGTGAAACTCCTCGATGACAACGCTTGACCGCACGTTGTAACTATCACGCTGTAAAAAATGGGTTTTGAGAAAAAAACTGAGTTGGGCTGGGAACTTCTGCCTCACTCGCCTTATAGCCCAGACCTTGCGCCATCAGACTACCATCCTTTCCGGTCGATGCAGCACGCCTTCGCGGGGAAAAAATTCAAGAACCGTGATGAAGCCGAAATTTGGGTGTCCAACTTCTTCGAGTCGCAGCCACCGGAGTTCTTCAAGAAAGGCATCCATTCTTTGCGAGCGTGTTGACGACATGTCACTAATAATAAAGGATATTACCTCTTGTATTAAGGTATGATCATTCTTTTCTTGTAGCGAAATTTCTTTTTGAGCAAAAACGACATTTATGATCCGACAACCTAGTATTATTCGGTTCCGGAAATGCCGATTTTTCAAGTAATCGAATATTATTCTCTTGCGCCAGGCGAGACTAGTCCTGCCTGGCGCAAGAGTTTTGATCGCAAAAAACATCCTGTAACAACATATAGCCTCTCTACCAGCCGCTCCAGGCTTAAGCAAATGTGTTCGAATATTATTCGTTTTTTAAGATGTCGAATTTCGAATCGTCTAATATTATCGAGTATTCAAATTGTCGAGTATTCGTATAATTATTTAGGTAAACAGCGCAAATGTGTTCCGTTACCATTATTTTTTAGAAGGCTTACAAAACTGATCGTTCTTATTAGCATAATATGTAGTATTCAGCACAATGGCTCAAATTAATGATTAATCCAGAAATAATTATTCAAAAAATTCGTTAAAAAAGTAAAGGCGTACTCTAGAGAAACTTACACGTCGAGACTCTGTATTGAGCGCTAGAAGACCATACTCGTTCCATATTCTCACGATTTCTGCTCCCAGGTTTTGTACGAAACGAACCTGAGACTCCCGAGAGTGGAAGAATCCACATGTGCGGTCGTCGATTTAGTTAGTTGGTCAGTCAGACGATGACTATTGAAATGGTTTGTTTTTAAGTGGTGAAAAGTTGTCAGAAATAATGAGAAAGTACGACTACAATAAGGGGTTGCCGGTTTGGTTAATGTCAGCCGCGATTAAAAACTTGTGAGTGATACCGACTTTGTGGTATCACGGAGGTCTCTTCGAAAACATTCTGTTCTTCAACGCACCCCACCATCTGCCACTAACTCTAACGAGTCTCGAACACCGCTGTTTGAGCGTTTTGATGATGTGACGATCGCTAATTTTTTTTTATTGGCAGGGACGCATATCGGAGCTACAGAATCATCTTTGTTCGGATGATGAATACAACCGGCTCGGACACGAGCCAGGACGACAGTGGACCGCTGCGCGGGAGCGGTGGTGAGGCGACTGCTTCTGAAGCCGGCCAGAGAGTACACAGGCACGCACCCTCTGCGTACCTAGCCGGTTCTGGATGCTTCGATGACGTTGACATGTCGATCGACAAGTAAATCTCTATCAATCGACCATCTAGGCCCGACGGCGCTGACGACGTTGGACGAAAATCACAACGCTGGGGGTCAGCGACGAAGGACCCACAGGTAGCTTGGACCTTGACAGTTGCGAAATGTACAGACAAGTTTTGCAAGGACGTCTAGGACGTCATGCCATTGTGTGGCGGCGTGGCGGGTGATGTCACGGTACATGCGCCAGGACCATGACGACAGGGGATTGGGCCAATGAGATACCTACGAATTAATTTCACCAATCTACAGCATGTAACGACGACAAAACAATATACTAAACAACAACAGTAACATAATAGCGACGATGACACTTCAACATAAGTGACGGGAAGGGAGGTGACGGTTGAGGTGAGCGATGGTAGAGGTAGGGCGAGCGGTAATATAATATTAATGAGGGATAGCGATGAGTATCGATCGTGATGGAATTACGGTGGATGACAGTTGTAGCGACGATGTGTAGACACGTTGTAGGCGACGGAGGTATGTACAGTATGCACAGTCGTGGAGGGGCCCAAGATGATATTGGTGGCGACGCCTCGACCAGAGATACGAGATGACGACGTGGTACAACGAAACGCCACGAGCCCGACCTGAACCACTGTGAAGAGGGCGGCGCAACAGACTATTTAAAAAGACAAGGGAGAAAATGTATCGATCTACCATTTCACTCGCTCTCCGAAGGTCCGAGGGACGATAGCGATTACGTTTTGATGCATCCAGGACATCGTTACCGCGGCGGTACGCGCGCGACGCATTCGCGTATGCCAATGGCGGAGCTCAACGTCCCGGTAGATCTGGCAATTTATAGCGCAAAAGGCCTGATGAGGGTCGGTACTGGTACACCACCTGCAGGATTTGGAGGACGATTGCAATCCCTGTCTAACAAGGGAGGTCAATGAGCGTCCCGTGGCAATTTTGAAAGTGACCTATTGAGAGTTGTAAGGAACTGTAAGAGAAGCACCCTAGTGGTTTTCAAATTTACTGCGGACATCTGGGTAAGCCAAAAATTGCAAAAAACCGTTTCACTTCAGTGCGGGCCGTTAAAGCAATACTTACGCCTGGAACTGCCATCTCTTGGTTAGAATCTAACCTTCAAAAGGTTTGGGGCTGGAACAGTAGCGTAATTAATAGCGATGTTACAATTTGCTTATTAGCGATACAGTAATGGAAGTGAAACATCGAGGTGCGCCGCCCACGCAAGGGGTGCACAGAGACGGATGGCTGAGTGATTAGGGGGCGTGAGCTCGGATCCGGAGGTGTTGCTCCAGCATCGCTGGTCTTGCTCCATCAATTTCTGTCGATATAAAGTGTATCTTCACCACGGTAATTTACTATCTATTATCTATTTGAATATTATCTATTTCCTATTTGGGACAGGCCCTTGAATGCTACCGAGGAATAGCCAAGAAAAGTCGCCCTCGAACAGCAGAATCACGTGAGTAGAACGAGAACACAGTCGGAACCGTAGGGCGAATTAGTGTTGTCGCAAGGAATCGACAATTTAACGAGTATTGGTTGCACTATGATTGTTTTACTGATATGGAATCCTTGAAGTCATTTAGTCCGAGGCTTGCGTGCGGTATGCGCTTGGTTTTTCTAATTTCAAGTGTGTAATGAGCCGCTTAACAGATAACATTTATCTTCAAGGTCACGATGGTATGGTGTAGAAATATAAAACCAATAAAGCATGATTACCAAACAAGATTAATAAATAAATAATAAACAAGATAAATAATAAATAAATAATAAATAATAAGAGAAATATAAGTGTATATCGAAACTATGGGGAGCAATAAAATTATGTAAATCGACTAATGAGATAGTACAAATAATACCATGAGCAGGAAAATAAAACTAACAAATATTCTCCAGCTTCTCTCTGCTTGAAACCTCGGCATGGTTAGTTCTTGTTGTTGTCAATAATGTGCCAACGAGGTTTTTGAGGTGGATCTTTATTCTGGCCTTACGTTTCGACTAATTCGTCGTCGTCAGAGGCCTGAATGTGGTGCAAGGTTCTTATTATGTAATCTTTACCACTAAGCGCCTTAGCCGCTCTAGCGGTTTTGACATAAATCTACGACCCAAGGTTAGAAGTGTAGGAAGAGAAATAAACTCACACATAGATCCACCAATCTTTTTGAGAGCAATCGCCCTCTGCTAGTAGACCAGTACAAGCGAATGAAACATACCGTGCAGTCTACCGTATAGATAAAATTCATAGACGTGCACGCCTAATAACTGGTCGTACTACAATTCGCAGTGTGATACAAAAGGCAAGAGTTCATTCGTCACGGACATGCATTCATTTCGGTTATTCATTACTGGATTTTTCGCAAAAGTCCAGAGCGCTTCTAATGCTTTCCTTGCGGTGATCTCTTCCTCTACAGCCAAAATCTTACACTTAACGCCAAAGTCATTACCATCATGCACATCAACCCTATGCTTACCAAGTGAACTATTTGACGATCCGCGCCTTTTACTAGCAAGGTGTTCCCTCATACGCACTGCTAGCATCCTTCCCGTCTCTCCGATATAGTTTGCGCTACAAGCTACACACTCAATTGCATAGATTACTCCTGTCTTGGAGCAATCTCCCACATTCCCATATGGACATATAACGCAATTCTCCGAAGGGCACTGCTTATCATAAAGTCTGTTTCGGGCCAGTATGCTTTTGATATTGTCATTAGGAATATCTACCAAAATGACATCATAATGCAGCTGGGCATTTTCTATAGCTTTTCTGATAGCAGCGGACACCTTGTCGGAGATGAAGGGAAGAACAAGAGGTAACCTTCCTTCACGTGATCTTTGAGGAGCGTTAGGGTGAAGAGTCTTCGACGTTGTGGTACCTGATAGCCATTGGAATTAGCTATATCCGAAGTAAACCGAACTGATTCTTGGCGTTCCTGAGAACCTGTACACATTCTCGAGGCCGTGCGAAGTGCAGGTCAAAAGAGCAAGCATGCCAACGTTATCTGACTGAGCAGACTTGGGAGAGGATTGAAGGTGGGTCAAGGTTGATATGTGATGGTATACGATCTAGGGCTAAGGCTACTCTCTGTGCGAAATATGACAGACTTTTGCGATCCACTCGTTCCGAAACTCGTGGTGATGAGAGCAGCTCACCATTAGTCCACCGCCGCAGCCCCTCTGAGGTTCGCAGTACCGATCAAAACGCAAGAGTCACTGTTCTCGGCGGCATCCAAATTTCCTTTAATGCTTTGAGTGTTTTGAGCATGGGCCATCATTCTCACCTGTGCAGAACATCAACGCATTAACTTTCCGTAAAGTTGTGGGAGGCTTACACAGGCTTAGAGATCTAATGCGTAACAAATTTAGGAGCGATTTGCGAACGCCGCCCGCTGACAGTTCGAACCAAAATTTACCAGTAGTACCATTTCCACGTATTTTTTTATAAGGAACCTGATCCCATGCCTGAAGCAGATGTCAAGTTCCGAGTCTTATCGTCTCGCGTGTTAGCCATCCCCAACCATCATAGACGATACCACGACGCAAACTTGAACGGTGCTCAATGGCGAGGACTTAAGGAATTACGCGAGTTGAGATCTAGTGGCACTCTTCGCATTACTGTCAGCGATAAAGGCGGGGAGTTCGTTGTTATGTCGCAGTCGCTAGATCGCGCCATAACTGAACTCCACCGAGATAGCTCCATCTACCGTCGCGTTAATGAGCATGACTTTTTGTTGCAGTGCAGGCGCCTTAGTCGCGTATGGATCACAGTGGGAACGTCTACAGGGATGAACAGGAGGCTTCTCAGGGATCTCAAACTGGACAACCCTTGCTGTCCAGTTTTCTACAGCCTTATCAAAAACCATAAGCTTTCCCAACAGGAGATGCTATCAGCGTTACCGGACACTTATAAGATATGACCAATAATTAGTTGCGTTGAAGGACCAACCGACAGAATCTCATGGTTTCTTAACAGCATTGTGAGCCAATTGTTGAGCATGGTACCCTCTCACCTGACCAACACAAACAAGTTCCTCGAACTACTTCGCAGCTCTCACCTCAGTGAATATTGCGTTATTGAGTCATTTGATGTAACGTCGCTGTATACGAATGTCCAAAACGAAGAAGCCTTACAAGCATTATCCGAAATGTTGGATATGCATGCACAGGATATTAACACCTTTGGACTTCAGAAGACGCACATCATGACTCTAGTTGAGGAGTGTTTGAAGTGTAACATTTTTAAATGATTAGGATCGTATTTTTCGCAAATCAGAGGCTTAGCCATGGGCCAACGTCTAGCACCTGTTCTTGCTGTGTGTTTCATGAGTAGAATTGAGAGACCAGTGCTGGAACGCTCACCGCTAATGTACTGTAGGTATATTGATGACTGCTGTATCGTAACTTCAATACAGCTCGAAATGGACGAGTGTTTTAGATTATTGAATCAACAGTCACAGTACATTAAACTAACCAGAGAAACCCCACAGGACCTGGCTTCCTTACCTAAACACGCAAATAAAAGTGTCCAATGAAATGGTTAGAGTGAAGCGGTATCGAAAACCAAGCTCTAAAAACATTATGATTCACGCGAGGTCTGCACACCCTATGGCCGTCAAACGTGCTTTAGTTCAAAACATGTTTCGCACGGTCTCGAGAATGTGTACAGGTTCTCAGGAACGCCAAGAAGCAGTTCGGTTAGCTTCGGATATAGCTAATTCCAAAGGCTATCAGGTACCACAACGTCGAAGACTTCACCCT
>OX377205.1:65721890-65864586 GCA_947396885.1 Heligmosomoides polygyrus polygyrus | reverse complement strand
TTATACATGCGATATTTTATATATATATATATATATTATACATGGGATGCGAACCTTCTGCTGCGCCTTTCAAGTTTGGCTGGCCCAAAACTGGGGCTGTCGACAGTGCCTTTTTCAAGCTTTCGAATGCCCTGTCGTGGGCCTCCGACCACTTCCATGCGGTTTTGGAGCTTGTCAGCTCATACAGGCATCGGGCTATCTTAACAAATCTTAGGATAAACTTTCGGTAGTAGGAGGCCATTCCGAGAAATGTTCGCAGTTGCGCGACATCTTTTGGGACTGGGTACTCGGCGATCCTCTGGATTCTTTCCGGATCGGTGCTCACTCCTCTACCGTCTAAGATGTGGCCCAAGAAGGCAACTAGGTCTTTCAGAAAGTGGCACTTTTGAGGTTTTAGCCGGAGCCCTGTTCTTTGCATGGCTCCGAATACCAGCCCCATTACCTCGAGATGTCTCTCCACAGTATCCGTCGCAATGAGTATGTCGTCCATGTAGACAAAGACCTCACTGTCTTTCACCTCCAGCTCACCCCCACTCTGCGAGTGACGAAGACAGGCCGATGGGAGGTACCGTGAACTGATACAAGCCTTCGCTCGAGGTAAAAGCGCTCTTTGGCTTCGAGGACTCGGTATCTGCCAGTATCCTGACGCAAGGTCCTGTGTGGAAAACACCTTTTTTCCAGCCAAGCTTTGCAGGACGGCCTTATTCCGCGCTCTGTAATCGACACATAAGCGAAGTGTGCCGTCTTTTTTCCTTACCAGTACGAATGGAGACGCCCATTCTGAATTCAATTTGTCGATGATTCCTCTCTCAAGGAGCCCTTTGATGATTGCCTTGAATTCTTGTCTTGTTCCAATCGAACTGGGCGGATCTTCTGCTTTATTGGTGCACTATTGCCGGTATCAATATCGTGGACTACTATGTCCGTTTGCGACAGTTTGGAATCTCTTAGCGCAAACACCTCAGGATAGGTCTCTATTGGCGTTCTGAGGTCCTCTGTTATCACAATTCCGTGTGCAATGACACTCAGTAGCTCTTCCTTGCTCTGAAAGTCATCGGCGACCTGAGGAGTGCTTTCTAACATGTCAGCATAGCCTTCCAGAGCACCCTTGGGCACATAGGTGCCATCTTGCCACACACCGACCACATCACCTTTCCTTAAAGTAATGGGCTCTGTGCCTATATTCAGTGCAGTACAGCGTTGAACACAGCTCGATCTTCGCCTCTTTTGATTTTGACTTTGTCAGGAACCGTTAAGTTCACTGACCTTTATTTGCACTTAACAAAAATCGCCCGCGGGACAGTGACCACTTCACCGCAGAAGACCTCTTTCAGGGTTGATTACTTTATTCGTGGGAAACTTTCGTTTCACCCCGATTCCTCTGCTTTATTGAACGTGCTTACGGAAAGTTCTTCAATTCACCGGAACACTCCTCTTAAACGCCAATGAAGTGCTGGTATCGACGATCGACTACTAGACGATCGGTACTGAAATAGACTAGGACCAATAGAACGATTCAGAGCAGATTGGGATTGGCCCCCATATGACGGTCTCTAACCCACGAGCAAGTAGTCACTCCTGGCCGTCAATCAGCGAAAACCGTGGGATCATGTATCTCAAGCCGATGTAGAAAAAAAGATTTACTGGATGTGGTAAACCTTACGAACACCAATACAGAACGAATCTGCTGCAATCAACTCCACAGTAGTGAAAAGGTAGACTGGCCGACGCTGCCTTCCGATGACGTCGGAATCAGGACCAAAAATGAGTCAACTGCGTCGCCTTGCGACGATGTTGCAACGACAGGACACAAAAGCCTTCACGGATGGCCGCGTCCGCCCCACGATGCAAGAACAGACGAAAAAACTGACTACGGACGACAGCGTACGTCCGGCGAAGAGGCAACCAAACAGAATGACAAAATTTTAGGCCAGAGGCCTTCGATCCGCTCCGCAGGGAAACTGTCGCCTGAGGCGTGAATACAAAAACAGATAACGGTATTTGCCTTGGCGCGCGAGATGGCCGGGGCAGAATCGCGATGGCGCGCACATTGAGGGCGGCAGCCCAAGCGTGCCTGCGTTACTCTTCATTCCATAACATTCGATTCGCAGTATAAATTATACCGCTGTTGTCGTGAAGAACAAATTATTCACCACCCACAACACAGCAGCAAATGGAGGGATCCTAGAAGAAAGCAGTTGTAACATCTCAATGTTGTTGGATCGTGAACAGTGCTATCGCTGTGTACACCGTAATCGCCGATTGCACCTGACTGTCTGTATAACTACAACACACCAAAGCACTTGAGATAACTCCTTCTTGACCCTTTCGAATGTTCCATCTTATCGCTTTTCACATGCCTTCTCAGCTATACATGCCGAAGGGCATGTGAGCTGTTCCATCATACCCTTTTTTAGGTGCGGAATAGTCATCTTGAAGAAAAGTGGAAGATTACTAGCGATAATTACTTCTATAACTCACTTACCAAATCGAGGTGAGGCTACTTCCTCCACAGGCTCTTGAACGGCTGATGTCGATCTCCGAGAATGGTTCTGCCTAGGCTCGCTACATTTGCCAATGACTATCCTACGCAACACTGCTCTCGGCGTGCTCCTTGGCTCGCAGAAATGTCGTCCTGTTGGGTTTGCAGGGTCCGTTATGAAGTTGACTCCTCCTAATCTACAGTTTGGAATGGATGAGTACTAAAGTTGCCTCCTCTTACTCTACAGTTTAGAACCGGATGAGCCTGAGGAAGAACCACTTTCAATGCCCGACATTCACATCAGATATACGTCTTCGTCTCTGGATTTCGCCACATGGGTCGCAGGCCTGAATTATTGGTGATTGCAGTGGATGATTCTGCCAAAGTCGTTAAAGAACGTCGTCGTATAACCTAAGACCTAGGTTGGTGAGCTAGAAAGAGTCTGAAGAAACCAACTACGTGTGTAATGTGGTCTTCGCGCCGAGCTCGTGCAGGCCTTTTCCAGCAACCTAGCAACTCGTTCAAATGGAACGCAGAAACTATGATTCATAAGATTATGTGAGCTCGGGTGGAATTCTGTTATGGTAGTCAATCTATCGATATTAATAGATACTTTAAATGGTGGATCGCACTCAATGTTCCAGTTCTGCGTTGGCACCGGTGGAGGAGAACTCACCAGGAAGACTTTGGCTGGTGTGCTTCACTGCAATCGTCTCTAGCAAACTCGAATCCATATCAGCGTACACGCCACAGGAATCACGCAAAACGGATATGAGGCGACATTTGAGTTCTCGTGCCATACGACAAAAGATAGCATTAACTTGTTTGTCCAAGTGTGCGATAGTCTGCGGAGGTGGAGTCGTGTCCGTCCCGAATTCCAATTTCGGTTTAAGCAAAGACTTAAGGATATAGTTGTCCAACTAATTCTGCAAAATATTCCAGTCTTCATCGCTGAAGACCAATTCTTTATCTACAGGTGGTTGACTATCCAGCCACTGGTCCATAGAGTCAAAATTGACGGTTATAGGAAGCGCATATAGTAGTGCGGAATTTCTCATCTATTCTACGTAAATATGCACAAGTAAGAATTCACAAAGCGTCACGTAGTATTCACAAAGGCCTCTGTTATACTCCCGCGGGAGCATCCGCGGAACGTCAGCGGACCAATGGTGCACGGCGGAGGCGGGCGTGGCGGGCCGCGTCGAGTGGCCCGGCGCGGGGTCCCGACGCGATTTCCGCCCATCCGCGGAAGCTTCCGCGGGAGTATAACAGGGGCCAAAAGCGTAGCACCACCACGTTTTATCGCACACCATCGAAAACTCCGGTACACGCCCATTACGATCAAAGAAGGCCTTCAGTACATTCTTCTGAGTCTGTCGTTGACAGCGCGGACATACCATCTTCAACATCGGCGTGAGCGTGTCGCACTTGCGTCGCCCAGCACCCAAAACGTCAGAGAGTCGCAGATCAGCGAAATGAACTTCTTCCTGTTCATATATAACCTCATCATACTTGTCAATAGCATACCGCATACCGGAAAAATTTTCGTCGTAAGCACATTGAAGCACGACGGTCGCATTCGAGATCTTTTCAGTACGGCGAATGAAGGGATCATAACTAGGAACTCATAAATCACGCACTTCGGCATAGTAGGTATTATATTCGCAGATGAATGTCGCTGCAATAGCTCCATGATGTCACCTGGTTGTTTAAGTAAATCGTACAGTTTTTCAGGCGCGATCGTAGCATAAGAAAGCGGGTATTGTTCAAACTTGTAGGTCACAATTTTCCCATCGTAGCGAGTATACCCGTCGGTCAATTTGTTCGAAACGCCGACTTCGTCAACTCCTGCTTCTAAAATTTTCACCGATAGAAACTTACAAATGAGGTCGTCCACTCGCTCGCTTGATTGCAGCGTAAACGAAATGTTTAGTATTTCGTGAAAGAGCCGTCAAGCGGTGACTAGTGCTATTGCAGAAATCGTTCTTCTTCCCACATCTGACCAATGCAACCCATTCTCACTCAGAACCTTGAAATTCATGCACGGTAAAAGCCCTCATGACGCTCTTCGACTTAAACAACTCTATATCTTTTCACCCTGAATGAAACATAAAAACACATACGTTTCATAGAATATTACTTTAAAGTTCGTGAATATTAGATATCTTTCGCAAGTCTGTGAACCGTCTGACCGTGTTGGTGGTCCGTACAGCCATCGGATAAACTTTCGTGCGATTCAGATGAGTAACAACATCCATGCGAATAAGTTGGACGAAGCTGGGCTGGGTCTCTCCGCTAAAAACACTTGGCAAGGTACCGAGGGTCGAATCAACCCTTCTTAGAAACTCCAGCAAGACTTACAACCAAAAATTGTTTATTACAACAACAACAGAGAAGACACCAATTTACGGTCGTGAATAAAATTACAACACAATGAGTTTCAAAAATACTAAATGCCTAGAAACGGGGCTGAGACCTGAGTGCAATCTAAGGAGCGATCTGCACTATCGGCCTATCGAGACCTCTTCCCAGGGAATCCAAGAGAAAGCGTCACGGCGAGTGACCCTTGAAGAGAGTAGCAGGAACTCTGAAGCAAGAAAACTCAGAACACCTCACCCGTCGCCCCTCCTGCGACTTCCCGCGCTTTACGCAGCGAAATCGCCTAGTCTGACTATCCAATTCCCCACGGGCAATTGCACTCAGACCACCTTACCGTATTCCATAAATCAATACCACCTACTTCACTTCGCTACCAGGCGTACTCTTACTTTACAAATACGTCTACTGACGTTACGAAACTCCTTAACGCCTGCTAACAATCTGTCAAACAAGCGTATTTCAGATCAGAAACAGCAGCCACTCTGTTTATAAATGGTATTTGGCATTTATTCCCGTAAACTCTAACAGTCTTCGCGCCGGTCATCACCGCACACCATATTATATCACCACAGTTTCTTCCTAATCTTTCGTCAGCAAAAACAACGTCGAACAATTTCCTCTTACGCGCTCTTAAGTGCATGAGCAACGAGCCAATAGTCCAGTACGTCTCCACCAAAAACCTGTCATTCTCATCAAACCCATGCATAGTCATACGAATATCCTGCACCGCTTTGTTAGAACTCGTCAAAACCAAATGTCGCTGATCATTACGATTAACAGTGTGACTATGCATGATCTCATGAGTCTTGCCGCAACCCGGCACACCACCTACTACACCAATAGTGAAACCCACCACGACATTTTCACTTATGTTTGAATAAATCATACCCGCGTTCACTAAAACAGTTTCTCGCGAAAGGGACACATAGCCTCTCTTACCACTCACTTTGAGCGCCCCAGAGTATTCAAAACATCCTCGATGTTAACGAAACTCTCCATCGTAGCCATTCTGGTACCGATCAGACACGTTGACTATGGGTTTCACCACCCAAGTTACAGTAGTCAAATCAATCATGCCATAATTAGGTCTCCCGATCTTAGCTATTTGAGAAGACATGGCTTGACTTCTAACAAAATCAGTCACACTCTTTTCATTTCCAACAACTGCGAATGAACAGTCTTTAGGTTTGTATCCACAGACTTTCCAGTGATGCGATGCAATTCTCTCACTTCGACCATAGTATTCGCAAATAGCATTTCCAGACGTGATCGACGTCAAGTTCGAGATGGCCCTCCTCTATTACTTCTACGCCCATGATCGTTCCCTTCGATTGTGAGTTGGGTAATAAGATAAGACATAAGAGATATAACTCAACAATTGTTAGATGTCGGTCATCACGTACCTATTTTACTGCCACTGCACGTAAGTCATCATAACCTTTTTCGTAGCCATCGCCATCATATTTTTCGCCCCTGCCTTGGGAACGTAAACCGGAGAATCCGGGGAGGCCGCAGTCTTATTCATAGCTGCTTTTTCTTTCCTCCTAAGTTCCTTGGATACAACAAAATATTCATGATATATGTATAAATATTAAGGAAGCGAGGATAGTGCAACACCACACAGCAGAGGATTTCACAAGTGGTAGGTGGAAGGCTTCATCGATCAGATCAACACGAGTATAGTATAGTTAGCATGGGAAAATGACAACTACGAGACATAAGTGACAGTGCGATAGGAAAACAATGAACAACTAAGTCACATTTCGGTATCTGAATCAGGGTCAAGCTTGAGGTGCGAGAATCGCAGGGGGGGGGGTCGTAGTGCAGCCTCGTTTTGGGGGGGGGTCGTGCTGTGACTTTGTTTCGAGGTTAGAGGTGCCTCGTAGGGGTCGTTATTAGGAAGGAGGAGTATGAAAGAACAGTTCGAATATGTACCTCCTGTAACGTGCTTACTATTTTTCGTTGAAATTGCTAAATTACTATTTAAATATCTTACGCTTTTTGATAATTTCAGTGGTTTTCAGAACGCGTCTGAACACGGTCATCACGGAAGGTGTAACCAAGTGGTGTTACAACAATTCATGATGCAAAAGAAGTTTATTAGTAAATGAAATGATGAATAAATTGTTGTGGGGATGTGCAGAATAAATTGGTGTGTGAAGTTGTAAGATCTGCTGTTCACCGTGCAGCACACCGCTAGAAAAGATCGATGCCCTGGAAGTTTCAAGATCCTCCCGCGATCGTCGAATGTCGTCACTGTCAGCTCTCTTGTCTAGTCCATTGGCGATCATATACCTGCGACCAGAAAGTATAGGAACACTTGAAAATTGTACTTTTCGTACGATAATCGATATCAATCGACCTGAATTTTTTACTCTAAAATTCGTTACGGCAAAGAAGTTCGAAGCAAAAGATTTTAGCAAAATCGGTTCGATGTGAGCTAAATAAGAAAATAAAATATGGAGACACACGATTTTCAATTGACCAGTATAGGGACACTAGTAAAAAACAACTTCATTGTCAAGATAAAAAACAGTCGTTGATAACTAGTACTCAATTGGTCCTCCTCGGTCCATTGCAACATCTACAAGTCGGGTTGGCATCGAAGCAGCATGATTTCGAAGTGTTTGTAGAGGAAGTTCATCCCAAGCGCGTAGAATTGCTAATCGAAGAATATGTCTGGTTATGCTCGTAAATCTTCCTTACAAGGTGTCCCCAGATAGTTCCCATTGGGTTCATATCGGGTGAACATGCAGGCCAGTCGAGAACTTCAACAGAATTTCTTCTGAGGAAGCCTTTTGTGGATCTGCTGGCATGCGGCGGTGCATTGTCCTGTTGAAAAACCCATCCCTGATCAGCATTCTGTTGAATGGAGCAGATGGGTTTCCAACAGTTGCTGGTACTCAACTGCGTCCATCCTTGCTGAGGTGAAGGCAAGAGGGAGCTTTCCTCCTGCGTGGAATGCCGCCCACATCATAACTGTGCCGCCTCCAAAATTCCTTCTTGGGAAATACTCCTTCTCCTTGCGTAAGTCATGCCAGTAGAATCGGTTCCCATCTAGACTATCGAGGTTAAAGCGCTTTTCGTCCGAGAAGATCACCTGGACTATGAAATGTTAAAATACCTAGCGTCAGAACTGACAACGCAAAAAATCTGCCTTAGTCCAAAGACGTCGTTTGTTCCTAGAGACGAACTCGACGAACCTGTTCCTTTTGTGCGTTTCTGCCAAACGTGGAGCAGAACGGAGCTGGGTATATACAACATTCCCATTGCGTTTCAAGCAGCACCGAATCGTTTCTTTCGAGACTTTCTTACTCAAACTCTCGCGCACTTCCTCCAAACTGATTGATTTATTGGAAACCATTCGCACGATTTGCCTCTCGTCTCAAGTCGAAAGAAGCCTGGGACGTCCTGAAGACTTCCTCGAGTGATATAGATCAGGACTGCGTAGAAATTTGCTTATAACGTTCTATGATCGTCCCAGTTGAGTCGAAATTTGGCGTGTGCTGGGTCCTGCATCTCTGAGGGCCTTGATTTGAGCTTGTTCCTCTATTGATAGCATCGATCAGCGACCCATCCTTACAATGAGCAAATTATGAGGCAGTATATTGCATAGCAAAATATGTAGTTTTCAACAACGTATATTTCTCCGAGCACCTTATTTGGTGGTGTCCCTATACTTTCTGGTCACTCAAAAACAGGGTCCCGTCATGTGATCCTTTCCCGTTCCTTGCCACCTCGGGGAATTTTGCCCATTTCTTTCGTATATATGTTTTTGCCGTGAGGAATTCCATAGTATAATTTTCCTGCGGGTAGCTAGCAGAATTACGCAACTTGCTTGTGTCCCTATACTTTCGGGTCGCAGTTATTGTTTAACGTTAAGCTCCACGAGCGCACGTGAGTTTCCTGCGTGTTGCAACAGTCAAAAACAGGAAGCAGAGTAAAACAAAGTGAGTAATCTAGATTCAAAGAACCTTTCAAAGCATACCTTTTGAAAGAGAATCTTTTATTTGCTTCATTAAGCTGCTATCCTTTTGGAAGGTAGACGGTTTTCCTTTTGGCAAGTCTAGGACACCCCGAGGGTTCAGCCATTGCCTTGCCAATTTCATAGGTTTGACGGTGAGTACGCTTGGCCCATCTCGCTCTACTCTAAAAATGCATGCACCTTAAAGGCGTGGAGTAAAAAAGATCAATGGAGAAATAAATGCAATGACTTACGTCATAAGATGGTCTAAAGTTTCAGTCCCAAGATTGCTTCTTTCTCCTCTACTAAGTCGATTGGCCGTTGTAAAGCTTCGCTCAGGATCAGCGTTGCTTGCAGGAATAACAAGTATGCACTTAATAGCCTAAAATATTAATTTTCGTTTGCTAAATAAATAACTGATGTTTTGGAATGTGCAGTTGTTACCTCAGCAACCGACTCTGGAAGCATGAGCTTTTCAGCGCAGTTGAGAAGCGCTTGATACAGTCTCACACTTTCATTATCGTGCCGGAAGTTTGCAGGCCATGAGCTTAATTGCTTTACGTTCTGGGCGATATTGTCGTAAAAGCTCAAGAAATCTTCCTGTGCTGGTGGCAAGTTGCAGTATTTTCCACGGATTTGATGGAACGTAGAATCAGATCTTTCCGAACAAGTGGATTAATTTCGTCGGTTTCGTCGAAATACGCAGGATATCCTCTGTTGTTTCGAGTAGCGGATGGAGACAGACATGTAGCAAACTGTTCGAAATTACCTCCACACTCAATGATATCCAAAATAATGAGGCGATCCAATAAGTACGAGAAGTCTGGTCCGGCTTCAGACTGTCGTTTGCCGGGAGTCATATATTGAATCAGAGCATTCTTCACATCATCATAGAATGCATCGACATGCTGGCCAGCGGTTTCAGTCTTAATTCCGTCTACGTAGACTTTTCCCAGAGCTAAGCATGCAAGCTCATTAATGTCCAAACTAGGTGCATCTTCCGTATGATACTTTAGGTCAGCGCTCAGATCAGGGTGCTCTCCCGGTTGGCGATGCTCCATATCTCGAAAACCTTTGATAGCTCGTACCCTTTCTGTGGCTTCGCGATTTGCAGGATCCATCTTTTCCACCTGATTTTGCTTATTGTAGTCTTTGAACTTTTTGGGAGCGTAGGCCAACGCGATATTTGGTATTAGTTCTTTGAGATCAGCGCTGAATGTGCAGCATTCTTCAAGATAGCGGGGAGAATTAAAGTGTACCATTTCTCCAGTGAATTCGTCTCCTACTCCCACTGTTCTTCCTTGATGAAGGTTTTGGTATGCATCGCGCTTGATGTGCTCGATTTCGAGAAGAAAAGACAGGTGTCTCCATCGTGCGAGGTGATCAACAAGCAGATTTTCCTCTTTCTGTAGTGCTTCGGATATCTTAGTAAGATGATGGAGCCCGGCACTTACTTGGTGGAGAATGATGAAGTTGCGACGATCTTTTAGAACCCATACCGCAGCTTCTGCACGCTTGCGCATGTTTTCAGCCACGGTCTTGTCAGCGGACATCCCATTCAGAGCTTCTATCAAAACTGGATACATTCGCAGCACATTGGATAGTGCATTTTGAAGGCTTGCGGACCACCTCACTTTGTGCAGTTTATCCATCTGCAGGTGATGGAAACCCATGTCGTGGGCAGCTCCGTGGTAAAATGCTCGTCCTTTTGTTCTTTAGTTGGATCCGAAAAGATGATGCATTTCCATTGTGGTGGCTTCTGCCAGCTTCATGCCATACGTTGATAGAGACGTTATTTGGACTGCATCACGGTCCAATAGGTTTGATGGTTCATATGGTAGAAGATTATTCAGGCTTCTTTACTCATTGTTTATTGTGCGTGACAACAATATATTGAATGGCGAACACTTCTTATAACTCTCACTGTGGATCTTGTAGTTTTGCTCGTATTGTCCCTCTCATCGTTAGTGTAGGCCTGTTGGCCTGGACTCTTCTAGTTAGTTCTTCAGTCTCTTTGGCTGGGTCATGTTGACCCTGAGCCTCTTCACAGGCGCCTGAGCTAGATCTTGCGAGGTTCGAGCCGTGTCTCGGACGGGAGCGAGCAACCGAACCGAGCCGAGTCGAGCCGAGTCTTGAGAGGGCTACTGATGGGTATTGAGAGGGCTACAGCCCTTGAGAGGCCAAGTAGCCGTAGCCGAAGCCGTGGCCGTGGGCGTCTCAGCAGCTGCCGAAGCTACCAAAACTGCCAAGGCCGCCAAAGCTGCCCCGCTGCCCCGTGGCAACTGCTTATATACAGTTTCCATGGGGCGGGCAGTCCATCGACCTCGCCTCCAGGCCGGCAGGCCCTCAACTGATTATCGATTAAAGGAAGTATCATGACTCCGCGATACGGAAGTCATGACACTCCCGACAGCAAAAGGAAAATTGTGCCCGTCTGTGCCTTGTTGGCACTATTGAGATTGTATTTAGTTTTGTTTCGTGCCTTGTTGGCACTGTATCGAGGGATGTTTGAGTTTTTTTCCGTTTGGATTCGTTTCGTTTGTTTGGGCGTACAGAACATGGAACAAACAAACAACATATCACAACAGTAGACGATCTCATGGGAACGATGTTTTGTTTCGGCGAGGTGACGGCGCAACATGCGTTGTACGGGCGAAGTCGTCGATGCGTCATCGAACGCGGCGTGGTGCGGTGACGTGCGGCGAGGTGTCGGTAGTCGTCGGACGGCGCGGAGTCGGGTTGAGTGGCGTGTAGTAGGCGTTGAGTGGTGCGGACGTCGTTGAGCGGCGCGGAGTCGTCATTGAGCGGCGCGGAGTCGTCGTTGAGCGGAGTGGACGGCGGCGTAGTGTCGACAGTATTGGCATTTTTCGTTTTGTAGTTTTAGTATTTTGTGCTTTAATATTGAATGTTTTTTTTAGTCTTAGGGCCAGTATTGGCTGGTTTTTTTTTTGATTAGTTTGCTTTAGTCTTTTTCGTGAGAGGTGAGTCAAGATTTTTAGTTTTATTGCGACCTTATTTTGTTCAGTTATTTTGTGTACAGTTTTTCGAGTGTTTCGAAGCTTTTATTTGCACAGTTGCACAATTACATACGGAACTGGTGCTCACAGAATGTGGTGTGGTGTTTGAACATGTCCGTCACTCGGCCTGCAGTTTTGCAGTAGTAGCAGGCAGCAGTTGAGGGACATGCAGTGGCGATGTGTTTCGCGTCCTTGAGGCACCGAATGCACTTGTGTAGTGCTCGGGCCCTTTCCTCTCTCTGTGTGAGAGTGGAGTAGGTACGACATGCCGTTGAGTAGTGAGATTCATTGCAAAAAGCGCAGTTTTTTGAGGGCACCGCAGCTTTTTTGCTTGCTCCTTGTTCCGTAGACGACGACTGCTTGCTCGGCCCTGAGTCCTTTACGTGTTGTGGCTTTGCGCCTTTGATCGTAGGGTCGGCTGTCGCGGCGTCTGTCGTCTTCAGCTTCTTGCTCTTCGTGGTCGTCTCGTTAGCGGCCAGTTTTCGTTTGTGGTCCTTAAAGTAGCTATTTTTGATACGTCGAGTACGTAAAGTGTCTATGTACCTGAACTCTTACCACGTATCGTTCGTAGGCCTTGATACGAGTTAGCTGTGTGCTGATCTCGTCGACCTTGATTTCGACACGTTGGAGAGTTCCCAGAAGGCGTTGAACTCTGTAGGGTTTCCATGGAATTCTGGTACACGTAGTTCGTTACCGAGGAGTCGGTCTGTCTAATGTTTCCCAGTTGGCAGGCGTGTTGAGTTGAGGCGCTGTATTGTGTCCTTGGTTGTCGTTTGTTTCAGTTCTAATGTTTCGCCTTTCGTTAGCAAAATTTTGTTGCGAATTGAGGCTGCTTGGCAGTCTAGTTCCATTTTGCGGAGGCTGAGTTGTCGTATGAGAGCTGTGGTTTGCTCTAGAATGGATTCCGCTTTCTTTTCCTTCCAGTAGAGATCGAAATTTGTTTCGAACTCGGAGCCTTCTTGCGGAGCAGTGCGTGATAGATTGGCTATTGTGCAGTTGCATTCGTTGTAGCAGTTCCATATTGCGTCCCTTTGTTCTTCAAGTTGGGACATTAGTTCCTTTATTTGTATAGTTTTAGTAGAGACGTACTGTTGTACGTCTGTTAGTTTTTCGGGAAATTCCCATGGCTTCTGGTATACCATGGCTTCCTGAGTCAGGTTAGCCAAGTGGTTCAGTAGCCTAGTGAGCTTTGACTTCACTGTTTTGAGAGTGAAAGTCTGAGTATTGGCCATGGCGCGTATTGTGCACGTTGACGAGTTGTGAGGAGGCCCGCAGAGTGTTTGGTTGGTTTATATAGGCGTGCTGAGGGGGTGGGACTGTGTGGCTGTTACAGTAGTCCGCTGTAAAAGTGCGGAGTGCGGGCTGCCGTGTTCTCTGGAGGGGCACGGTGTAAAGTTCCAGCAGGGCCTGGAATGTGGCGGCACGGACGTGAGTCACGCAGTGTAACATTCCCGAGGCGGTCAGGAATGCGGCGCCGCGGCCCTGAGGCGCAAAGTGTAACATTTTTGTGGGTTACGGTAGGCTGCAGCCGTAGTGAATTTTGCACGCGTTAGCGGTTTTGTTGGACTTTTGTGTGCGCCGGTGTGTTAGTCATTGAAGTTAGTAGTTTTATGGAGTGATTTTGTTGCACGCCTACTTATTTGCCCCTATTATGACGTTATTGTGTGAAAACCTTTAATAGCGTGCTTTTTTATTATGGCCTCGAGGCGATTGTGTATGGGTTTTGTAAGGATCCATTATTATAGTATTGGATGAAATTCCTGAATGGACATTTGCGACCTTTTGAAATTTGCAATGTTTTGGTTTGCAAAATGATACAAATGTCAGTACAGGCTAATTGACATCCCCTGTGCGAATGTCCTGTATGGGCACTTGTGACCTTTAGAATGCGAGTTGCTTTTGTTGCAAGCTTGGTACAGGTGCCGGTGCAGGCTAGTTTAGCATGCTCTGAAATGTGAAAATGATGATGAGATCGTTAGTTTTAAAAGTGCGTGAATAGTATTGATTATGTAAAAAATTATTATATTTTGAATGAGATCATGAAAAAGACGTCACGCGTTAGAGGTAGGTTTGAGGGGAGCCTGGCTTGTACCCGTAAAGAGGGGAATTTAGGCGGACGTCTGTTTTTTTTGGATTTTTGATTATTAATATTTTTGATTTATATGTTTTTTAGATTTTTGAAGATTTTTTTATCATTTTTGTTGTTAGTATTAGTATTAGTATTAGTATTAGTATTAGTTTTAGTAATAGTATTAGTATTAGTATTAATGTTAGTGTTAGCATTAATCTTAGTATTAGTATTATTAGTATTAGTGTTTTTGAAGTGGGAGTCGAAGTTTTCTTCTGATCGTCTACTGCACCTTTTTGGTGCATGAGTTCGCCTGAATCGTCTGGTACACCTTTTTGGTGCTTGCAATCGTTCGAATGGATTAGTGCACCTTTTATGGTGATTGGGCTCATTTGAACCGTCGGTGCCTTGGTGCCGGAGTTTTACTTTTGTCTGAAATAGTTTTGTTTCGTCCGGAGCACCTTTCGGCGTGTGGGATCGTTTGGGCCTGATTTCGTTTGAACCGGCCGATGCACCATGTTTGGTGCATGGCTTCGAATGGCCTGAGTTCGTTTGAACCGGCCGATGCACCATGTTTGGTGCATGGCTTCGAATGGCCTGAGTTCGTTTGAACCGGCCGCTGCACCATGTTTGGACTGCATCACGGTCCAATAGGTTTGCTGGTTCATATGGTAGAAGATTATTCAGGCTTCTTTACTCATTGTTTATTGTGCGTGACAACAATATATTGAATGGCGAACACTTCTTATAACTCTCACTGTGGATCTTGTAGTTTTGCTCGTATTGTCCCTCTCATCGTTAGTGTAGGCCTGTTGGCCTGGACTCTTCTAGTTAGTTCTTCAGTCTCTTTGGCTGGGTCATGTTGACCCTGAGCCTCTTCGTTATGGTACGAGCCTCGGATTGGGCCTCGGACAGGATGAACTGTCCGAGCCCTTGTGGCTGTCGGTTGAGGCGCACAGGCGCCTGAGCTAGATCTTGCGAGGTTCGAGCCGCGTCTCGGACGGGAGCGAGGAACCGAACCGAGCCGAGTCGAGCCGAGTCTTGAGAGGGCTACTGATGGGTATTGAGAGGGCTACAGCCCTTGAGAGGCCAAGTAGCCGTAGCCGAAGCCGTGGCCGTGGGCGTCTCAGCAGCTGCCGAAGCTACCAAAACTGCCAAGGCCGCCAAAGCTGCCCCGCTGCCCCGTGGCAACTGCTTATATACAGTTTCCATGGGGCGGGCAGTCCATCGAACTCGCCTCCAGGCCGGCAGGCCCTTAACCGATTATCGATTGAAGGAAGTATCATGACTCCGCGATACGGAAGTCATGACAGACGTTACCGCAAGATCAAGTTTATGAGCGGAACAGATTGATAAAAGTAAATTGTTTCTTTGACTCTCCGAATTCGATAGTAACTGTTTTAGTTTTTCGTGAACGCCGCCAATGCTTCCCGTCATCACTGAAGCACCGTCGCTTGAGAGCGCTACAAGTCTTCTCATGGCGAAGTTGTAAGGTTCCGTCCATAATCCGTAGGGCCTCGCCCAGGAGCTGTAGCTTTGCAGAACGCGGCAAAGGGCGTCGACGATGTCACTTGAAGTCTCACTTTCCACTTCAACTAGAGAGAAGTGGAAGGTGATGGGCCGATTTGCCGAAACTGTTCGAATGAGGAAAACGATCCACTTTACTCCTTCATTTGAAGTTCCGTCCGCGAGCAATGATAATGGTAAATCATTGCTTATGATGTAGTTTAACATATCGTACTTCATATGTAACGCAATTTGCTTCACCATTCGTTGTGCTGTTGTGGCTTCGGGGTGCGCAGTAGCTGAAACAGATCCAGATTTCATTGCCATTAGTACTAGAGGAAACTGCTTAGCGAATGGTAAACCCTCTTGTGCTATCGTGTATGCAGTCTTATCCCTACCGCCTTTGTCAGGGTTGATAGGCCTCGATACAGTTTGAGACACAAAACATGGCCGGCTCCTAGTAAATTGATATTCAGCGCACACGAGCCCTCTCCAGGTTGCTTCCTCTTCCTCTCATTTCTTTCTGCTTCTACATCCAATGCTTCGCATACATCATGGTCAGCGGAAGGATTAGGAAGAGTCGCCTTCTCTGTTGCATTGTTTGCACCGAGAGAAGTCAGCGTTCGGACGCGAAGAGTCTCTATAATAGCTCACCCAGGCTATATTCATAAGCATTCCGTTCTGCTTGTAGGTTAGCTTGTGACCGTCAATTTCTAGAAGAGCAAGATCTTTCTTCAAGCGCTCCCTTGCGTCGGAGTTTCTGTGTAGGCCGAATTCTTTCCTCTTTTCTTCAGTTCCAAGTTCTAGTCCTTCTTCATATAGAATGTTCCGTTTTTTTAGTCCTGATGATATCTCATTTACGCATTGGGCTAAATCGCCGATTTTCGAGTCTAAGATACTCATCCAGGACAGCATAGTGTCCCAATGGCGTGCGCATACATGTTGTTGCTCAGGAGATGTTGTTGAGGAGATATGCCGATCTTCCGAGCGAAAATCAGTTGTATCCATTTGGATTCCGTCACCAGATGAATCAGGTACATGGACGTCATGCGATTCCGCTCTCACGTCAGCAGCACAAGGTCTATATGGGTGAAGAGAAAGTATCGGAATCTCTGGTAATATGCTCTTGAACTTTTCTACCTCACAGTGATTGTCACTTCCTGGAGATCGAATAGAAAGGGCCCAACGGCATTCGCAGAAAGGCACAGAAACGACATCGTTGACTGCGTCCGGAGGAAGGTATTGAGCAACGATTGTTGCTCGACATCCAAAAAGTTCGGTGAGTCGGTCCATCGGCAACATTTGACTTCGATCGTTTGTTGGTGAGAACGCAACAATGTGCTTGATCTTCTTAGAAATCCAAAAAATTCTGGTTAACTATTGAAACATCCAGTTGATCTCGCCGATAATGGACATTTCTGAAGGCAGTAGTCATTATAAGACTGAAGTAGTTCGCAAATTGATTAGCGTCATTGGCGTTAGGGAGATGAACCAACGCAAAGACTGTCTGTGGTGATTTGGCGTCCTGCAGAGGTGTTGCTGGGGAAGAGAAGAATGGATCGATTATGCAACGCTGATTTGGATCCAATGGACGAACAAGGCACTGCGGCCAGTTCACGAAACGCGAACACTTAGCAGTCTTATCAGCTCTGCTGTAGAAATTCCAGTTGAAAGATGTGGTCTTCTCAGCTGAACTACCAACAATGACGTATTTGTCCAATTTTCCTTCGTTGCGAGGCCATTTGTGGTTGTTAAAGTCCACAAATGTGATGGTTTTGAAGTGGTCTGGCTTACTCACCTAAAAAGTGATGTACGCTAAAAGCAATTTGGAGTCGAAGAAAAAAACTCACTCGATGAGATTTCGTATTGAGCACAAGTAGACCATATTCGTTCAAATTTATGCGCGAGTTGCCGGAACAGGCTTCATTTAAGGTGAGCTCGAAATACTGTGATTTCGCTGAAGTTGTTAAACGTAGCGTAGAGATTTCGTTGATCATCGGATGACATTCGCTAGCGAGCGAGAGAGGAATGAACTCAAGCAGTAGTGATTCAAGAAGTGAAGGACACATTGCCACTTGCTACTCTCTCTATGGCGAGGACTGCCTTACTGAACGTCGTGCCAGCGTTGCTTTTCTCGCTTTCGATCTGGAAATTTTAATGTGCCAGACGCACCACATACGGATCGCACAATCACTAGAAATGACGATGAAATAAAGGCGTTAATAGAAACTAACCGGCGTATGACAACTCGAAAGATGGCAGAGAAGCTTGGCGTATCGAATTCAGCCGTTCTTCTTCGCTTCTGAAGCGAAGAACTGGTGCAACTCATTTTTAACAAAAGGAATTTTTCATCTTCCCCCGAACCGAAAGGCGGCAAACGGTCATCCAACAAAATGGTCAATATGTCATTGAGTATTGATGTTTGTTAATATAAACAAATTCACTTCGAAAAATATGAAAAAATTACGTTAATTATTGAACAACCCACTATGTAAGCAGTCGGATTGCATTTGTAATCAAGAGATGAACGGTGATGAAATTGAAAACTCTACTATCTACTGAAAGTTTCTACTCGAAAAAGACGCTCGCCAGCAAGAAACACAACTTGAGAAAGTAGCCCGCGAAGATTGCCACCTACCTCGCTGCTGCTTTTATAGAGCCGGCAATCAGCAATTTTGCACTTTCAGCAGAGGAGACTCCAGCCCTGCTGTCTTTGCACTTTCAGCGAAGGAGGCTGCAGCCCCGCTGTCTTTGCACTTTCAGCAGAGGAGGCTGCAGCCCCGCTGTCTTTGCACTTTCAGCGATAGAGGCTGCAGCCCCGCTGTCTTTGCACGTTCAGCAGAAGAGGCTGCAATCTGCATTTTGAGCAACAGCATTTTCCTACCTGAAGGAGACGACGTGCCGGAAAGAAACACAGCTTGAACAAATCCAAAACCTCTATATAATATACATATATAGTAAACAATAAAGCCTTAGGATAGGATAGGATATGTATGAGCAGGTCACTCCGAAATACGTGGAGCCTTTGCGTTCTCCGATATCATCGATCGCCACTGTAGATGGTGTTCTCGCGGAAAAATTGTTCTATCTTCTGAAGGAAAGAACATGCGAGAGTGAAATTATGCTTCATGCTATCTTAGGTCATGAGTATTATACAATAAAAAGCTAAGCTTCTTAGCAGCGATCTCCGATATGATTAGGGCGGATCGTATTTGAATTTTTCGTTTTTCAAGAAAAATTAATTAATTTTTACCCGAAGCAGTTGAAATCTTGCCACAGGAAGTTTCAAGTCTTGTTCAATGCACAGTGTGAGAATGATGGTTTTCTGAAGCGAATAGATTGGATCGACCACTGGTCGATATGGCACTGACGTCATAGAAGCGAAGAAATTCGACGTTTACAAAAATGACTATAACTCGGTAAGTTTTGCAAAAATTGAAAAAGCCAATGGCTTTCTAGAAACTAGAGAAAATTGCTTTCTAACCATGTAGGAACCATTTTTCATAAGAGAGGTCTTCATACGAGGCGGGAGCCTTCGGTTTTTGAGTGAAAAAATTGAGGTGATTTTGTGTAAAAAATCCTAACTCGATTAGTTTCTTGAAATTGAAAAAAGTCAAGAGCTTTTTGAAAACTAGAGGAAATGCGCTTTCTTATCATATATGAATCAGTTTTGAAAAGAGGGATCTTCATGCGCGGCGGGGGGGGAGGGTGCGATTTTTGGTCGATTTTTGCAGAAATACTTGCCAAAAACCGCACCCCCCCCCCCGCCGCGCATGAAGATCCCCTTTTTCAAAAATGATTTATATATAGTGAAAAAGCGCGTTTCCTCTTTTTCAAAAAAAAAGCTCTTGGCTTTTTTCAATTTCAAAAAAACTAACCGAGTTATGACCGTTTTTGTGAAGTCGTTCCAACGACGTCACTGCGAGATCCACAGAAACTGGGAACGACTTCACAAAAACGATCATAACTCGGTTAGTTTTTTTTTGAAATTGAAAAAAGCCAAGAACTTTTTGAAAACTAGAGGAAATGCGATTTCTTATCATATATGAATCAGTTTTGAAAAAGGGGATCTTCATGCGCAGCGGGGGGTGCGATTTTTGGCAGGTATTTCTGCAAAAATCGACCAAAAATCGCACCCCCCGCCGCGCATGAAGATCCCCTTTTTCAAAACTGATTCATATATGATAAGAATCCCACCATATATATGATAAGAAAGCGCATTTCCTCTAGTGTTCAAAAAGCTCTTGGGTTTTTTTTATTTCAAAAAACTAACCGAGTTACGATTATTTATTCAAAACCTTTCAACTTTTTCCGTCAAAAGTCAAACGCAAAGCGCCCTCATGAAGACCTCTTTTTTGATGGCTGTTTTTATACGATAAAAAGCTCTATTATTCTATTTTTCAAAAAGTTTTTGGCTTTTTCAAATTTTGAAAAACTTACCGAGTTATGATAATTTTTGTGAACGTCAAATTTTGTCGATCCAGTGACGTCGGTGCAGTATTGACCAGAGGTCGATCCAACTTGTTCAATTCAGAAAACCATGATTTTTTCACTTTGCTTTGGTCTAGGCTGGAAACTTTTTGCGCCACAATTTTAACTGCATAGGTAGTCTGTTCTAGGAAGAAAATAATTAATTTCCCATGAAAAACTAACATTTTCAATACGGTTCGCCCTAATCATATCGAAGATCGCTGCGAAGAAGGTTGGTTTTCTTTTATTGAACAATAATCACGGCTTAGAATTTTATATGGTACGATTTCAGTCTCTGATGTACTTTCTTTCAGAAGGTTTAAAAAAATTTCCGCAAGAAGTCCATCTTTGGGCTGCGACTCCGTCAGAAGAGCCCTTAAAAAATTCTCGTAAGGAAAGCACTTAAGTCACCATTAGTAAGTAATACTTGCAATTTTATACAATACAATTTTGGATGTAGATGTCGCTCCTCCAGGTAGAATGCCGTCGTTTCCATAACATCCTAAATAAAATTGAAAAAAAAATTCAACACCTCTCATCCACTCGAAATCTGCCGACAGAAAATCTTTATTTTTTACCACACAATAATCAGAATTAAAAGCTTTATTCAACTGTGCTTTAATTAATCAAATAATTTAAGCAGTCAATACTAACATCTGTTAATGCGTACAAAAATCACATAAAACATTGAAAAAATTATGAAGATAAGAAATAAACCAGTGATGGAGACAAGGGAGGGGGTCGTACAAACTCGCTTGGGAAGGGGGGGGGGTCGTAAATTTTCTTCAAGATTCGCACCTCACGCTTGACCCTGCTCCGAATTCGCCAAAACGTAACGAAACACATTCTCATGAAGAAAGCCAGAAACCACGAAAAGGATTCTCCCAACTAATGTAAATGTTATGTTATGTTGTGTTCATTGTCTGTTTACCAATATTTCAGATCCGTCCGTCTTCAGAGTTCGCGTGAGTGCATTGTTGTAGAATATAGAGAATATCTTGATGTTGATCCCTAGTAACATGAATTCCAGCGAGTAATCATAGAAATACAGCAAGAATATCGAGATGTACTATCTCGCACAGGTTTCCGATCGCCCGCTTTAGCCAGTAATGTGCGGAAACAGAACGCTGGCAGCATGCCAGCGACCGCCGTGCGTACTCTCACGCGGGCGGTCCGAGTAACCGCGGTCCACAGTTGCTGTTCATTCTCCCTTTGTCCCTCGCCTATGCTCCCTTGAATGGCTAGTTGTAATTGCTCGTTATGTGTTTTTAGTGTCATAGGTTACCACATAGGATCATTCTTGGAAGAACGAGATGAATGAGCGCTCATTTTCACGAACTATTCTTTTGCACGTTAGTATTCAAAAATTCACCTCAGATTTTCACTTAGATATTTCAGCCCTTGAAGAACTATTCCTGGTTTGGTCGTAGTTAGGCAGACTAATTTTTGTTTCCCACTAAGAAATAGTAGTTGAACTTAAGTTAATATTTAGCGCATACAACATTTCAGGTTCAATTTTGCTCCCATCGTTCGTGAATATGGGAGTTCCAGTTATTCTTAAAATTTTCAACGATCTCAAACTAATTGGTGGAGTGTGTAAACGTAGTGGTCTGCTTCATTATCGTGAATGGGGAGAATCAAAATCGAGCAATCCACTTTTCTCGCTGTTTCGTTTCATTTTCACGTATGTGCATACATGTTCTTCCGGTGTTGGATTCTTTAGAGTTTGAGTTGGGCAAGTCCTGAGAGGTGTCCGCTATGCATCCGTTCCATAACCACCAGCTTTACCATATTCGCAGCATGCTTTGATACTGTTATGAGATGTAATACATTTACGTGTGTCCAGACTAAACCTCTCATTCCAAACGCATTCGGGCAAATTCCAGGGATGTTACGAAGGGGAATGGAGGTGTGCTCCTTCTTAGATTTGCACCACGGGTGGTCATCCAAACAGGATTGCACTTGCTTCTTCTCCCTCCCCAAGTAGAATAGATTCATGTGCAAATGCTCAGCGAAGATCCATCGTCTTTCTTCCTCATGACATGATATCATTTGTCCAAGAAGCTGTTTTGGTGGAAATGTTAAGCACGAATACGTATTTATGAGAAGAAGGGCTATCCTTGCCGTAGCTAGGAACAGATGTCGCATACGCACAAGTTGCTAAGATGGTTCTTCCTAGGAATTCTCGTACTTTGTGTGCTGTACATGTATTGCTTACAGATCTCCGTCCTCGCTTGTTATGCTCAGACGAAACCGTATCCTTGTGAAACCCAACATCACAAAAGCAGCGAAGCCAGTGAAGGCTACAGAGCAGAGGTTGGTTCAGTTCTGTTTGTTGCTTGAATTGTTCGTTGGGAGCAATATTGGTGAGGATTGCTCTCCCTCCTACACGAGGATGGCCTCTCTACATATCCTACGACATGATAGCATGTCGAGCCTTTCTAGCGGTGAGACAACCGTTTCAGGGTGCCGATCTAGAGTGAAACACTAAACAGCGAATAAATGCAAACCATCACAACGTACTACACGACTCTAGTTAGCTGATGGGCGCACTCCATTCTGACTCCTTGACAACGATGGTAAAACTGAAAGCACCCTAGTTTGCAGGAGACACCGTGAACTGACCTACTAGAGGACTTTTCTTTAACATTTTCTAGCCGGTGTAGGCCACACTGTTTACATTTGTTTCGCATTTCTAGTGATTCTTTCCGGCTAGGAAAGGCTGCTGCACTGTTATCTGCTTCACAGGGTAATGGTGATACGATAGATCCATGGCACTGATTGTTCTTTCCTGACACACTGACTCCATTCCGCCTCGATAAGTACGGAACACCATCCTCTCCAAGGCTCCACTTTTCTACCCGGGGAGGCCACATTAATTCGCGACTGAACAGCCAAAGGTTACTCTGGTTGTGCGCAAAAAATGAGGGAGTTTTCGTACAGCACTCGTGCGGTTCCACGCAACAGTCCAGACCTAGTTCAACCAGTGCATGGTGGTGTTGACTACGCCTCCGTCGTTTCCTTCCGTTTCCTTCTCCCCTTTTCGAGTTTTTAATGATTTCGCTGTTGTTCATAGTTTCCTTTAGCGTTCGTCATGTATTTCGACTTACTAACCGAAAAGCATGACTAAGAAAGGAAACTATGAGGAGTAGAGGAAAATGGCAGAAGGGGAAGGCGTAGTGCACAGGAACTTTCAAATGGATCGGTGTAGGGATAACTTAAGCTTGAAGCATCTACAACCTGCATCAACAGAATGTTTAAACTGGGCTGTATTTGGTTTTGGCGCTCGATGTGTATGAAAGACAATATTTTGTCGAGGGGGTGTTTTCGGTAATCTTTCACGTTGGGAGAATCATTAGCAGCGAGAGGCATTCCGGCGCAAATAGGGTTCGGGGGGGGGGGGGGGGAGGGGAGCGCTTGATAAACTTACAACCGGAAAAAAACCCGTCTGAGTTATTCACCGTAGTTTTGGAGTGAAATTCAAGGAGATCGTCACGGGACCGAGTTGCCTATTCTTTTGCTAATCAGTCGCTGCAGCTAGTGATATCTGCTTGCATGCTTCTGCGGCGCAAATACGGTCGGGGGGAGGGGGCTTCTGGTGAGCAGAAAATCCCATAGAGCGTCGTTAATGTCCTTCATCCCTGGCTCCAACGTATAAAGCCTGTAGTAACGTCGTTTCATGGTTGGTAAAAACCATGTTTAATCGCGTGGCTGTGGACTTTGCACCCGGACAATTCGGACGGTTTTTTTCCCGGTTGTTAGTGTATCGGCGACTGCTATGATGTTCCGGTTGTTTCACTAGATCGAAGAGCACACCAAGAATTCAGTTTTTTAATGGTTAGCACGTTTAAAGGCCTGTTCATACTTCGCGACAGCAGCGACAAGAGCGACGAAAGTGCAGCGCGCGGAAGTATGAACAGGCGACAGCAGCGACTGGAGCGACAGCGCCGGCGCTCGGGGGTCGAGCGTTCTATCCCCTCGTCCCCCTGGCCCGCCCACCCCCCAACCCCCTGGGCTTGCTCGAGAGCCCAGTGGCTGCCTTACGAGATAGTGGAGACGCAGACATTTGCCACGCCTCTGTTTAAAGGGCGGGGGATAGAACGCCACTCCGCCCCGGCGCTCGACTATGAACACTTTCGGCGGCGCGCGTTCGGTTCTAATCGATATGTATGTTTTGCACGAGCAGCGAGTCGCTCTTGTCGCGAAGTATGAACAGACCCTAATAATCGGTCTAGTCAGACACAGGCAAAGACCTTGTGTGGTCCCGTAGCGGCCATCCAAGTACTGTGGAAAAACTCGTCCATTTCTGGAGGACAACTCGTCGCTAGCATTTACTGCTTAGTTGGGAGTGCCACATTATTTTCATACATCATTTTCCAGCGACTAATTCTTTCTCTATTTCTCTCCCCTATCTCACCATATACCTTTGCTAAGAATAGCTCATGTGGTTTGCTGCTAAATATTGTTCCTTTCCTTGTCTGGTCGAGTGCTCCGTCCACTGAGGCGCCTCATCCGTTTCAAGATGCCTTGTCGGTGCGAATAAGTATCGTCAAAATATCCTTCGATTTTTTTTCTTCTTCAACGTATTTGGTTTATAACTCTTCTACAAGTCTAGAACGCGCAGGATGATCGTCGTTCTTATCCCATTATATCCGAAAGTCCTAGCAGTGGAAACGGTATTTTCTATACGAATGCATGGGAGTGTGCTGTGGCTTCCATAATGTTAGTAATTTGCAGCACTCTATCACATGCACCGATCGAGAACGAAGCCGACTCGTCCGCAGTTACAGTTACACAGCCAGCTTCTCACTCAGACCCGTTATCGAAGCTGCTCGAATCCAGTTCAGTAGTCCATTTCACCGGTTGGTTGGCTTTATTGAGTGAATGCTATCAGTTATGGGAGAAGTCTGGCTTTTTAATGACTCAGTTGCTGGAGTCCTTGTAATTCAGCACTCAGTTCTATGCTCTTTTCAGCAGCACAGACCGTTACAATGAGTGAAGTCGTGTAGTCAGAAGTTCTTCATCGTTTCCTTTTTATGAGTTTGTATTCTTATCGGCGCAAATAGAGTCGGGAGGGGGGGGTCACCATGTAGGACAATCCTACACAATGTTTTGTGTTGTGCAAAGCCAAAAAAAAATTCTATAGCGCTGGTGTGTTCTACATCTACGGTGAACTGAGCTAGCCCCATTTTGATGCATCTGGACATTCACGTGCATTCCTACCAAGGCGAATATCCACTGAGCGCATGGTGACGCCCCCCCCCCCCCCCCCCCTCTGCCCCTACCCGAGCCTACTTGTGCCTTCTTATCTAATTCGCTTTGAAATTTCCTATGTTTTCATCCTAATGGCTGGACTTTTTTGTATGGTGTGTGTTTCGTGCGACTAAATCTGGATTCTTGTTTGGTGAGTGCTTCATGCGGCTCAATCACAAGCAGTCATTTTGCACGGCCCCAAAATTCCTCACGATTCTCGATATGCTAAGCCTACTTGTTTTCGAGCAGAATTCCTTCAGTAGAGGGCTGAATACACGCATAAAATTCCTTCCATGCGTGTATTCCATCCTCTGCTTTCAAAAGCATCACTGGCGCAAAATAAACTGTCCCAGACGGGTATCACGACTTCATTCTATACAACTCAGGCTCATGAATTTAATTTTCCTTTAAAGAGGAGGTCTTGCCGGCTGAAAACAATGAAGAGCCAACAACTGATGCTACAGCCGTTGACCCAGGTGGTGACGACATTGATCCACTATCACCAGTGAAGAGAGTCTCTCAGTAGGTTTTGTCGTTTGGATCGTTTGCTCAACTGCGCCTTGACTTCAGCGAGTGAGCAGCCCAATCAGGTGTTTTTTAGCGTTCCCGTGGACAGCAAAAAGCTATTTTCACCAAAGGGTGGAGACCGCTTTTGCTCAGACTTTTATGAGCCTAACCTTCCTAGGTAATTCCTTTTCGTAAATTTTGATATTAATTAATGCGCGCCATGTCTCCCGAAAGTATCGCTTTGTGCTCTTATAGGCCTAGGAAAAAATTTACTGGAAAAGAAGAGCTGGACCCGAAGAAGATGCGCATGATGGACATGATATACTGGAATCCGAAGAAGGAGAAAGGCATGACTCGTCGTCACGTTGAGACCGAGTCAATAGTTTGTGAGGAGAAAGAATCTCCGTCCAAATCATTGGACCTTAGCATTACTAAGGTTGCGGCTCCTCAGGTAGAATACGTCAATCGTTTCCGAATCACCATATCTTTAAGTCGCTACTGCCGCATTTGCTTGCAGGTTAAACTGGGGCCTGATGGAAAACTTGTGTTAGACGAGACGAGTTTGGTTATAGCAGAAGGAGGTCGCGATGAGTCTGTCTGGGAAACAATAGACGAGGTTTGTTCTCTGTCTATTTCTTATTAAACCTGGAGATTCCGTTGTGTTTTCCTGAGTTTTTTGAATGTTTTCGATACGTATCCTTTACTATTTGTTCACAAGCTAGAAAACTCTATGTCGATTGTGCAGGCAGTAGTTGTCACGCTAGCTGCTTCTTTTTGAGCGAAAATTTTTAGAGGGGCTGATCACGACTGGTACACATTTTCGAAGCTGATTTGGGCGCTACAGAAAGCTGAGAATCGGATCTGGATTGCATTTTGACTCGGACCGCCTAGCAGCAAGTTTTCCGCTGTCATTCACATTGGTGGCCTTTTTTATCGCTGTGGAGTCGTTAGCGCTCTTCTACATGTTCATAATTTTATCTTCTCTAGAGGTCGGAGAAGCTAATATCTGAGCAATATCTGGTTTTATTTAGTTTATTACAATTATTTGAAGGAACCCTAAGTTTAGGTTTTCGTTGTTGACTAAGAAAAGTAAACTTGGGCGTCGTGTAAGTAAATATTGACATTGAGCAACTCCTAGGGAATGAATCGTCATCTTCACTGCTTGTTTCTCAAGTTTAGTATTTTCTTCGTAACTTCAAGTGCTTAGGAAATGTTTGCAATTTGGGGAAATAAAACCTGTCAACTTCGCTACTTGGCACTAATAGCTTGTCGGCGGTCTGGAGACTTCAGAAGTTCCTCTCTGTTCATTGGCAATTGAAACATTTGTTATTTTTTAATTATTAGTTCAAAAATGTGGCTGTGTCCTATAATGCATCCTCTCAAGGATCGAAAACGATCTGCCTGAACAGGATCACGGAGCTTCCATTGCCTCTTTCCCATCAGCAAGATGGGCTGATGAGGGCCATTTGACGGCATCTGTAGACATCATGAGTGAGTGGATAATTTGTAAGTTCAGGACAGAGTGACGAGAAAAGTGACGTCGATGTCTTTTCGCACTCGTGCATGGCGAAAAGGTACTGTTTGGTCGGAGAAGGAGACGGAGTTGTTTTATGGTAAGATTTCTTATAGGTTCTTGCCCCTGATATGTTTGATTTTCTTTCGCACAGAGATTCTTCGCTGTACTGGTCCAGATTTTGGATTAATGCACGAGTTCTTTCCGACTCGAGCGCGCAACGAGCTAAAGAGCAAGTACAACCGTGAGGAAAGAGCCAATTGGGATAAGCTGAAGGAGGTGAGGGTGAACATGCTTGGACGGCTCGTGACGAGTAATATTACCGAGTGTTTAGGTGATGAGCAGGCCAGCTCTACTTGACGACGATTTATACGAAAAGGCTGCAAACCTTCAGAAAGAGATAGAGGAGGAGGCTTTGGCTAAGAAGCTGAAGAGAATGCCGGTTCCAAGGGAAAAGAAGATCAAGGAACTCATAGAGAAAGTGGTCAAGGAGAAGGAGGGTGGAGAGAGAAAGAAGAAGAAAAGGAAAAGCATCGCTGAACAGGAATGGAATGAAACGACTGCGGACCTGGTGGGGGAGGCCGAGGAGATTATTCGCGCGCTGGAACGTGAGAGATTTAGAACGTAAGGAACATTTTGATGTTCGTGTTTTTTTTTTACAAATTACTCTTCCTAGTATTTTACATCCATTAAATATTTGTGTGCGGACCTTATTACTATTTTGTTATCATGAAACTGTTGCACTTTGAATAGAATTGACGGAAGCTGCACATCAGGCTGTGTGCTGTGGATGAGCTTGCTTTGATGTTGCGTTCTTTGAGTGTTTTCTGCGAAATATTGGTTGCATTCTCTGGGTGCTTACTGTTTTTTTTTCTGCCAAATATGTATTTTCTTTATCACAGAGATGGCTATTATCAGCAAGGTTATCATCTTAAGCCCTAACGAGACTGCAGCGGTTACCCTATGAGCTAATGCGTTATATGTAGCAGCACTAGGATTTTGGCACTAGTGAGACGGGAAAGAAGGGGAGGCAGTCGATTGGCTTGCCTGGGATCAAGTTTTTGTATATGATTAGCTTTCTTCAAGAATTAGTGTGGAAGGATAAAGGTGGGAGTTAGTCATACACTGTTGGGACGTTTGGTATGCCTAGTCTTACCCTTTGTCTGGCTCACGAAGCATACTTCTACGGTATGTCGACAGGGGTTTGCCTGCATATTCAGCCTATGTAATGATTGTATGTGCGGCAGTGTCCTGCCCTTCCGGAAGTTTATGGCAGCGACCCACACCAAAAGGACAGAAAACTGGGTTGGTCCGAGCGGGAAACGAAATTGTAATTGGTTTGTGATGTCACACCTTACCACACTTGTCGACTGTGCCTCACGCCAGTAACAATGGCAATATCTGTAGTCACAGATACCCAAGGATGAAGTAGTAGCGCGAAAATTACAATTTTTGCTTTGAATTTATTCTCCTGAAAAGCAGGATGTTTGAGTAAGTTTTTGGTGGCTAGACGTTTTGACACTGCCATTAGAGCCTTGTCTGTCGATCAATTTCTTTTACGGTCCTTGGAATATTAGAGAGTATTGCTTATGTTAGACCTAAGACATTTGAGATAGCGGTGCATCCCAAGGGTGATGATGTGTTTTTTTTTCGAGAGGTGTTTTACTTGAGTGTGGTAGATGTTCTTTTTTAGGAAGAGGAAAAGGCGTACCAGTTCAAACAAGGGAAGTGAGAACTCGGGAGACGGAACTGATGACGCCGATGAGAGCTCATCTTCCGAGGAGGAATTAGAGCCAAGGAAGTCGGAGAGGATCAAGAAGGTGAGTATTCTGTATTCCAGTCTTGATCGTCTACACGGTCAAGTAAGTTTTCAGCCTTTTAGGAGTAATTGAAACCCTGTTTTATGCATTATTGACGTCATATTAATTTTTTTCAAGTGCTTCAGGGATTAGATTTTTGCAGGCCGGTTTCCCACTTAACGTCGCTGAGTCTTACTCGCAGCTAAGTCTTCCGTAGCAACGATGAGATCTTTACGTGAATGGATCTATACAAGCGTTCGTTATCATAGAGAACTGAATTGTTTGCTTGCCTTAGACATCCCTTGCGAAATACAGAGAAGTTGGGATGAGAATTGATTTTTTATGAGCTTGCCATCACAAGTCATCTATAGGCTATGTACTTATTCAAATTGCCTCCACGAGCTTTACTAGAGATAGAGTAGGTGACACACCTGTCGAAAGTTTCCGCCGTGCTTTGAGTGCTGACACATTTGATTGCGCTTTAACTTTCGCTACTTGATAAAAGGTTTTGATATTAATAAATAGAAAAAACATGGGGCTTTGAACGCATAAGGAGTATAATATCTTCCGAAAACTAGGAAGTTTAATCCATTTCTCGCGATAGTTGAAATGTTCACGGCTTGGATCTCGAAAAATAAGGCCACAGATAGAAATTTAAGGGCTACTAATGGAATAAGTTGTCAAAAAAGCAGTAGTGGGACAGGATTCACATCGAACTAGAGACGAAGAACCTTCAGATAGAAGAAAGCCTTGCTCGGAATAGACGAGCGTCCAATGAACTAGGTAAAGGCGAAGCCCAAGAGGTTCTTCCATAATTCAGTTCTGGATTTGAGGTACCTATCCCGTTGAACGTGTAGTTACGTGTTATAAAGAGTAGAAAGAGGCCAGTGTTATATGTAGTTTATGGAACATTTGAGCTATCCTTCTAAATCTATCGCGAAGCTTGTTGGTCGCCCTCAGCTCATTCTTTTCGGTGTTTATTGACCTATTGGTGGTATAGTTCAGGATGGAGTCGAGTAAACAAGCTGTAAGATTGCGACAAAATTTGCTAATGAGAATCTGAAAACAATGTGGGAAAATGTACTGAAAGTTTATCCCGTCGTCCTAAATAGTTTCTATCAATACGAGCGACAACCCCAAATAATGTGTCGTTAAATTCATTGGTGCAGAAACTGCAGTACTAGTAGTTGAGACTTATGCTTCATTCTGCGTAGTCTATATTCACATCGCCTTCACATAACTGTTTTCTCGTATTTCTTGGAAAGCTTAAAGAGCCCGACTCACAAGTAAAACGTTCAGTGACTTTCATTTGCGCATCACAAATGTTGCTGTGCTTATCAAATCGGAAATGGAAGTCGAAAACGGCGGAAAAGTTCGGTCTGAGCTAATTGTTTGTGTAAACGAGTTTATCAATAGATTCCTGAATATGCTCATTATCCCCATTATCATTAATATATTACCACTGCATGGTGCTTCAGTTGTCATCGAAGGCTCAAGAGCTGCTGAACATTACTGTTGGCGTCTTGGGTTCAAATGTGGCACATGCAATCGGGCAGGTCGCCGAGACAACTACGCCCTCTGGAGAAGTGCATGAAGGATATGATGGTAAGGTGAATGCGTCTATTGATCGGTTTTGAAAAAAGCTGCCGGAAGGTGTGCTGTTCAGAAGGCAGCGACCATTCGGGCGGGGCGAGCGAGATCGACCTGTCCCATGTTGCTAGTTCGTCGAAGTATCTGGTTCGGGAAAGACGCGCTCCTCGTATCACAAAGACAACTACAAATATTGGAAGACCGGACAGCGTGACCGGACTTAATCTCGAAGCTCAGTACGTTATTTTGATCTAAGAGTTGCCGCTCAACACAGCACAAACAGTGCGAATCGCGCTCAAAGCATGAGGCCTAGCGTGGGACTTGAACACGCCTTCTTAGTTTCTCGGCTAAGATATCATGTTGATCCACCGAACGCACACTGCCCTTATATATTGTGAGACTGTGATATTGGTCATGATGGGCAAGTTCGCTGTAATTCTCCACTTGAAAAGGATCATTACGTGTGGCTGGGGAAGATACTCTAAATGGAGGAATAGCCAGCCGATCATTCTCAGTCTGCTAACTAATTCGACTAAGTTTTCTTGCATTTCATTTGCGATAGACGTGTGACACGGTTCTTATCCGTCCTTCAGCTCCATCTCAACAATTTGTAGTTTAGTTGGGTAGTTGTTAGTGTTAGTGTCTCGACTACTTTTCTAGCCCGTGAGGTTTCACCATGCCCTAAGCTTCTGTGATATGTATAGAAAGGTCTGCATGGAGTGAGTGACGCACAGTTCTCTATCTGGAAGGCGAACAGTGTGGGTTCCATCTGCACAGTGTTCAAAGTGTAGCTGATAGTTTGTCACAGTATGGTGGGCACTTGTATTATAAAGTGAACTTGAACGGTAAAATCACTCGAAATGACATATTTGTAAAAAAAAACAGGAGGACTCTTGTTCTGCCCAGACCTGATTTCTATGGTTTTCCGTGCGCAGACACTGAGTATTTTGTGAAATAGCATAGCCTTTCGTTTTTGAAATTTTTGTTTTCTTTCATGTTGATGATTTTTGCAAAATTAGAGGTGAAGAGGGGAGCTTCAGTTAGATTATTACTGCATTTAAGTTGCACGCTCGTAGGTTGTTGCCCGTTATTACTGTTCTCTTCGCTTTCATTTTCCCTTCTTTTAAGTGGCTTGAAATAGCTGATATTCTCGAAATGATATTTTAGGTTCGGCTACGACATTAGAGGTAGTTCGGTAAGTGCAGCCAGCGATGAAAGCGACGGTTCAGTTGCGAACGAGATACCGCTAGATGTCGGGGACCCACTGGACATCGATGACGATCTTGGTTTGTAATCGAGCAATTACCGTGTTATTCAATCCAGTTAGTTATTCAGTCATTTGCCGTTCAGAGTCCACTGACTCTGCAAAGAGTATTGCTGTGGATCCAGATTTTGTTCCTCCAATGTCTCGCGCAGCTGTGAAGCACAAGAAACGGAAGTCCAAGAAGCATAGGAAGGATCCAAGGAAGAGCGAAGGGTTGGTTTTAACGTTTTACCGTTTGCAGTGGTTTGGGTGGAGTTGAGCTACGTGCTTCCTCTGTCTTTGATTTTCTATGGTTTGCCCTCGGAGCCAGGCCGAGGAGTCAAACAGACAGGGAATCCGGCCAGTCGTAGCCCCCACCATAGCCGAGCAGTGTCATGCTGAGACACGATCACCTTATAGCGCTGCGCGCTGTAAATTTGATCCTTTCAGGCTGTAGGTCCCGCAGTACTTCTCATGTCATCAGAATGATAAGCTGTCCAAAATCAGATGTCAAACTTGTATAAAATTTGCTTCGTTTTATTCAAACTCGTCGTTCTTAAAAACCCTGTCCTTGTTCTTTCAACAGAGATAGGCTGCTAGCGTTTTGAAATCCGCATGTATAAAAATTATATTTTGCTTATATTTCGTGTTTGGATTTTGTTTGAAAAAGAACTTTGTGCGCGAAACTAACGAAAAAGTCGCGGGAGGCCAGTTACCAGCACTTCCGATGGAGAAAACCACATTGGGTGTTGACCAAATTGCTCACTTCCGTCAACGATCTCCGCACTGAAACGCGTATTCGTGATGGTTATTCAAAACCATTGAACCTTGCTATACATCGCGAGTGCATTCTTGGGTTTCCTTAATATTAGGTTGTCCCATTAGTCCCCGCCGTTTTTTCCAACGATTCACTGCAGATTTCGCCAGCGGTCTCTTGCATAGCGCTGCATAGCTTTCGAAAGAGAATGATTTGCTCCATCAGAACATGTATTGCATTTCTTTTTTCATCATGAATTTTGTCAATTTTTAGGTCGTTGAAGTGAAAAGTGAAAAGTAGCCATTTGCGCACTTGCTCTCTCCGCTTAGGTTTGTAATTTTTTGCGCAGTTTTTTACAGCATTTGGAAGACAATGTTCTGTACTACAAGAATATGTGTTAGTGGTATTTGCTTATTTGTCCTTTATTAATTTTTAGGCCATCAAATTGGGAATTCCGACTTTTCCGTCCGAATTTTCACCAAAACTCCGGTTCTATGGTTGGACTTTTTTGCTTGGTGTTAGATGTCGTTTGGAAGAGGATGTCTTGGTCAGTAAGAATTTGTGTCGCGTTTATTAGCTCACGCTGATTTCTGTCGAATGTCAACAGCTGAAGAAGAAGAAGGACTTGTTGGTGAAGACGATTTTTCTCTTTTTGGCATTTTGTTGATATTCAATAGAAATCAATAAACACGACACACATTCCTATAGATCAAGACATTCTCTTTTGAATGACATATAACACCAACCCAAAAAGTCCAACCACAGAGCAGGAGCTGTCGGCAAAAATAACCACCCTCCTTCGGACGTCCCAATTTGATGACCTAAAAATCAATAAAGGACAAATGAGCAAATAGCACAACACACATTCTTGTAGTACAGAAGATTCTCTTCAAAGTGCTATAAAAAACTGCGCAAAAATTGCAAACCTAAGCGGAGAGAACAAGTGCGCAAATGGCTACTTTTACACTTTTTCACTTTTCACTTCAATGACCTAAAAATTGACAAAATCCATGATGAAAAAAGAAGTGCAATACATGTTCTGATAGAGCAAATCATTCTCTGTCGAAAACATATGCAACGCTATGCAAGAGATCGCCGGCGAAATCTGCAGTGAATCGTTGAAAAAACTGCAAGGACTTATGGGACAACCTAATATATCGGCCGAGTTTAGTTTGGTCCATCAGTGTACTGTAGTGTTTCCTACTGCTTCATTCTTTCAAAGTTGCTCTCATGGATGACCGAATTCGCTAGCCAAGTCGCGTGCACACCAGTTGTTAAGTAATCAGGAAACCAGAAGCACTGTTAATCTTTGTGGAAATCCTGGTGTGGAACCCACTCCAGGATTGCCACGAATTAACGCTGGTGTTAAGAGATTCCTATGAATAGTCGCTTCCAGAATTCGGCTAAATCTAGACAATCACATTTTAGCTTATCCTCTCAGACAGGACCTCCTGTAGGTTACACAGTCTACTTAACCTTACTTCAGCAACACTGTAAATGCTAAAAAAATGTTTTGGAGATACCGCTGTCCTAGTATTATCTGCCAGCTGAAGTTGGAGACTGTTCTTCTTAAATAGCTTCGGGATTTTTCGCCAGTGGTTAGTTTTTGCAGAAGTTTTCTCTCTTCTGAGCTCTAAATTTGCACTTAAACAAGCTCTCTGGTTTCCTTAAAAATAATTTCGGCCGCTTAGTGGCTCTCCATGTCTCTTTCCTAACATTAAGAAACAACGATTTCCCCTTTCGTTTTGCGATAAAAAATAAGGCGTTTTTGTATCTCATCACACAGTGCAGTTATAAGTCATGGCCTCCTTGAATGTCCCGCTTTTCGCCTCAAATAACTCCATTAATAAGTAGCTTACCTTTTTCACTGCATTGGCATTTGCAGAGAGATTGCTAAGAGGTTCTTGAGACGAAATCAACTTCTCGACTTCTGTTGCTCCATCTCACCTCACAATAGGCCATTGTTGTGGTCGTGTTTCTTCATAGAGGTTAAAACGGTGCGGTTTCTCAGTCTGTATCGGAAATGAAGATGATTTTGTAAAAATAACCAAACCAAATTCAGGTCATTTTACTTCACAAAGTTTCTCATGTAAACTTAAAATTGACACTACATACATATTTATTTTATTACAAATTACAAAAAATATGACGTCACGATTATTTGCCAGTGAAGCTTTTCGAGCTCGGTGCGGTCATTGATCACCAGAAAGCTATTGCCAGAGTCGGGATTTATAAAATATTCCGAAACTAAAGTGCTTGAAATAGACATACTATAGATCAACAGTTCTCGATTTCCCAAGTGTGTTCTCAGCTGCTAACCTACTGGGTTGTTCAATAATTAATCTCGTTTTTCTCATAGTGTATTTTTTTGCGCTTTTTTACAATATTTGATAAATCCGACAGGAAAGCTATGCCGACCTCCCGACCTTGGCAATAACTTTTCGTGAACTCTATTTTTATGTAGTAGTGATTGTGTGGCTTGCATTATTATATACTATTTTAAAGATTAAACTTTAGACTGTCTTCTTTCAAAGACGGAGCGTAATTAGTAAAAAAAAAAGTTGGTAAAAATTGAATTGAAAATGGACAATCGAAGAGAGCATTATCCGGCGTGTGACAGCTTGAGGAATGACAGAGAAGCTTCATCATCATCATCAGTTTCATTAGCGTCTGTCCCGCTTGGTGGCGGTGTCCGCTCTTCTGATGTGGTGACGCCAAATCTCCCGATCAAATGCTCAATGGCAGACAAGCTTGGCTTATCGAATTCGACCATTTACTTGCACTGACAACAGTTTGGTTACGTAAACAAACTAGATGTTCGGGTTCCTCACGAATTAAATGAAATCCATCTCACCAAACGCATTGACATATGCGAGGTCATGGTCTACTTTAAGCTGCTTCGAGGAAACCAAACTATTGACTCGAATGTCTACTGTTGTCAATTATCGAAACTGAACGAGGAAATCAAGAAAAACACCCTGAACTGGCCAATCGCAACGGCGTGATGTTCGTTCATGATAACGCAAGACCCCACTCCTCTTTGATGGCCCGTCAAAAATTAACAAAGCTCAATTGGGAACTGATGCCACATACCCCTATAGCCCTTATTTAGCACCATCAGTTTACCATTTGTGCCGCTCTCTTCAAGGCCACAGGAATGGTAAAACTTTTGATTCCGGCCAAGTTGTTAAAAATTAGTTGCAGCAGATCTTCTGGAAACCGAGGCTTCTTCGAACGTTGAATGTTTCAACTTACCGAAGGATGGCAAAGGGTCATATAACAAAATGATTAATATCTTTGAATAATATTTGTTGTCAATATAAATAAATTCACCTCGCAAAATATGAAAAAAAATACCGATAGATTGATATCGACCTTCTAGTCTGTTGTTCTACAGCTGACATACGGCTGGCAGCAAACTACGAAATGTCAATGCTAAGATTCAAGGTCGGACGTAGACAGTCCTCGAATTGTCGCGTGTTTAGTACAACGTTCCAGATCTGACCCAAGGACGAAGCAGACTACAACGAATGAACCTGGTTCGGAAGTTGTCAGTGGGGAAGCCACTGATGATGTAGTTACATTAGAGAATCAGCCAACATCTTCTTCTGTTGTCGAGGAGCACGTTGGTAAGAGTTCTGGCTACATGTATTCGTGTGGCCTTCATTCATGTTCACGTTTAGCCGCTACTGACTCGACTGAGAAGTCTACCATAGGCTGTGGCTCCGCTTCATTATCATCTGGAGTTCCGCGAGCAGCATGGCGTGGAAAAAAACCATTGTCTATTGCCAGGCTTCCAGCTAACACCAAGAGGTACACAGTTCTTTGGAAATATGGAATTGACGCCTTGTTTTCGCAAAGATGGTCGAAGTATGGATCACCATTCCGTCTTTCCAGAAGAACATCTCGACGGTAGGTCGCCCCTCCCCTCTGTCTCCCTCACTTTCTCTCTCTCTCTTCCCCGCAGAAACGGCAAAATGCAAGTATCTCGATCCGAGTATAACATAGTGCAGAGTTATGGATGGCGAAAGTTGGATCGTTCGCAGTGCATTGATACGCCTGTTATGTTGACGAGAGACGGGGTGCGTTCTAACTGCGAATCTGCGTGTTTCTCGGATAACCTAGTGGGTGATGGCCCACACTTGCGAACTGTAGGTCGGGTTTTGGAATCCGCATTGCATATCTTCTACATTTCTGCAAAACTCTTACTTCCATTGTAAATGATCTAGCAGGTATATTGATATTATTCCATGTTTTCGTACATTTACGCATAACACATTCTTCAAACAACAAATTAGTCGAAACAATCGGCTCCAAAAAACCGAGGCGGTTCACCATACAACACACCCTCCTCGATATGAAAGGGGATTACATCTTAGAGATGAATTTGTAAGAAACCATTATTGGACGGTAACCTCAAATCACGATCAAGTCAAGTGCCGGCGACTCGATATGAGGTAGTCTCGATCAATGTTCTTTTGAGAATCCGACCTTATGCTTGTTCCCCAAGGACCCTTATTGATATGAGGAATCAAAGTACGCAGAACCCGTGACCTTCATTCGTTGCTTATAATGAAATTGCTTATATTGAAACTACTCGCAGTGCTTTATGTAGCATGCTCCTGCATACCACTGCTGTTGGAAGCTACCACACCTTCGTTTGCTCGTAAACAATACTTTACTTGAAAATCCATTTTGTGTGAGATTACCGTTATGTGATAGAGTCATGTACATTGCAACTGACCTCGTTCACCATTGCGCACGAGGGTAATCTATAGCATTCAGCATGTGTTATTGTGAGGATGGAGAATGGAAAACTGCTTCGATTTTTCGGACAGGATTATTTGAACTAATCTGCAATTTGGTAGATGTGTTTTATTTACTTCTGTGTTCTGAACTAGACGAGGGAACGATGTCCGGGATGTGGACCTTCTAATGGCACATCCTGGAGTTATTGCCCCTCTTCTCCTAGTGGAGCGAAAAAGTCTCAGTATAGAACTTCTTGACCCCTCCTGGAACGCGAGACACAATTTGATGCGTAGACCCCTTTCAGTGTTTATGGCTCGACTGCGTTGTTCGGCATTTAAGATAAGGAATCCCGTGGGTGAGACAGGGCGCCGGCGCGGCACGGTGAAGATGTCATCGTCCTAAATGACAGCATCTTTGTCGAACAGAACAGCGTTATTCACGCTTATGACTAAGTTTAATTTAAGGGTATGAAAACAGGATGAGAGCCTAGAATTCCAAGGCATATTTCTTTCGTTGTTGCTACTGGCCGCTAGATTCGCTCTGATCAAAGTTTATCTCAATGTGATATGTTAGTATTTTAGCGTTGAGATTTTGCCTCAATTATCGAGCTGTTATCCCAACATTTTAGGTCGTCTTCTAAAACCAAACGTAATCTAAAGAAAACGACTGGTTCCGTAACTCCCAGCGACGGTCCAGCTCAGGATGAAAGCAATATCGAGGAGCAGCAAACAGGTTGTATGACGAATCAAGAGCATGGTAACATGGGTCTTGTCGCCCCTTCTGCATGGTTTGTAATTTCAACGTTTGGCAGCTGCCACGGAGCCCATTGAGAAGTCGGCTAAGACACCGATACTTCACATTCTTACTCCTTCATGTTCCGGGATTCCTCGTGCCGCTTGGCGTGGAAAGCCACTTGATGAGCACTTAGCTAATAACAAAAGGTGGGCTTCGGCTGCACATTACTTTAATAATGATTTTGAAGTTTAATTTCCAAAATCCAGTTTCTTGCTCGTGATCCTCATGCTCCAAGTTCTACATAGCTGTTATTTATAAACTCATTCAAGAGCCAGTCCCAGCATGTCAAATGGCTCTTGCTCGGAAGTCTCTAGCAATAGTGCCGTTATCAGCCCAGTAGTGGCGGAGAACAGCCCGGCGGTCTCGGTTGCACCGGATAGCCATGAAGGTATGCTTTTCTGGTCAGCTGTTGTTTCTTAAATCTCCTTAACGTTCTTTTCATCTAGAAGTGGTGTCGCCAGATCATTCTGCAGCAGTTCCAGGAGTTGCCGTGTCTGGTTCTGGGGTTCCCCGCACGGCGTGGAAACCGAAAAAACCTTCGGTGAAGCCACTTATCAGGATTCCTGCGAATACTAAAAGGTGAGCTGCAGGTTACATATTTTTCCATCCTACTCTGTAGAAGTGCTAATCCGTCTGCCCTCTCCTTCATTCATCTGTGTGGGATGAATGCTGCTCAAGGGACTCCGTAGCAACATATTGAATTATGTACATAACTAACCTTTTGGGGCGAGAATTGAGTTATTCTGAAAGCCGATGGATGTGGTTCGCAACAGTTGACGAACGCTTATGAAGCGAACACTACTTTTGCCTTCTGAGCTAGTATTTATTTATTTATTGTGGGTGCCGAAATCGGCACGAGAAAACAAACTCAAGGAGAACCAAACGAGACAACAAGAACAAGAACTAAAACACAATGCTAGGAATTAAGTGACAATTCAATACTACAAAATGAGAAGCGGTAATTTGAGCCGAAACAGTAAAAACCACATAATTATGAGAGGGTACAAATCAATCAACGAACTTGGCAACCCGCTTTTTGAAAGAAGCATAAAGTATAGTAGAGAATCTTGTGGAGTGGACTCATAGTCTCCGAACGTTTTCGTGAATCGATTGTAAGCGTTGAGCGTTTGTTGATCGATGGATGAAGATAGTTGTCGTAAAGAGCGACTCTATCACTTCTATTCGTATGTTCCGCAGAATTGCTGCTTCGATCAAGCCAAGGATGAGTTTTTGGGCCTGGTTCATGAGAAGACAGCACAGAGGTACCTTCGAAAGATGTCATCATAGTCGCTGGTGACTTAGTGGGCGCGTGAGCGCTACGAAAGACGGGTGCAGCTATCATGTTGGTCGGGTCGCTAATGCAGATCGTGAGCGTATCCTTGATTATGCTGAAACGCACAACTTTACCATAATGAACACCATGTTTCGTAAACGCGACTCGCACCTTATCTCATACTACAGTGGGAGTACCAAGACTCAGACAGTTTTTTTCCTTGTGAGAGATCGCGACCGGAGTCTTGTCACGGACGCGAAGATCGTGCCGTATTGGACGGTCGCCCCACAGCATCCGCTGATCTGCACTTCAAAGATCGTCCCACCGAGGCGGAAACAGCTCGACCGATGCGGTGCAACAAGAATCAAGTGGTGGCGAATGAGAGAGAAGAAGCAGCTGTGATTTCTTTCGTGGCTTACCAACAGTCACGACTGTCGACGAAACCTGGAAGAAAGGCGACCGACGCGACTTGTCTGGCTGCACACGGTGGGAACTTTGCATAACGAAACCTTGGCAACGCAGGTTCTACAAGTGGACATGGCTGTGGAAAGACGATGTGAAAGGAAAGGTTCGAAAGTTGAAAGCGCTTTGTCATGTGTTTCTCTGCGACAAAACAGCCGATAACTGGTAAAAGCACCACGAAGCGAAAAAAAAGCTACCAAGAAGGACGTAGTCGTTCCAAAAGTCACTCATTTTGTACCGACTTGCTAAGATCCGCCATCGGCAGACCGAGGATACTAAGAAGTTTTTCGGCATCAATGATGAGAACGGCCATACTGCGAACCACAAGAGGGCATTGAAGCGATGGTTATTTCGAGGGAATATCGACTGAAGAGTGTCGTCAATTCGTTTCTCCCTTCGTCCCTTCTGTGGCTGAGATCTACGATCTCCCAGATCCTCACCGTTGAGGACTGAAGCGGCTTTAAAGAAGATGAGGCCAAGCAAAGCGGATGAGCCCGACGACGTGGCGGCTGATTTGTGGAAACCAAAGCGTTGGTACCCTGCTGAGTGGCTTTCGATGTTATTTAGTCAGATTGTAGCGTAGAAGAAGGTGCCTGGAAGTTGGCGCCAAAGTATGGCGGTTCCGATATGGAAGAAGGGCAGTCCTGCGGACTGCTTCAGTTACCGTCACATTCGCTTGTTTTCACACAGTACGAAGATCTTTGAGCGAATTGTCGGTGGACGAATTCGTCACATCAGTGTGGCTTCGTAGCCAGCTGTGGCACCATGCATGCCATACACGCCTCTCGCCTTCTGTTAGAGAAGCCCCGCGGGAACCGAAGCCAGTGTGTATCGTCATCCTCGACTTGAAGAAGGCCTTTGATCGCGTACCGTATGAAGTGGTATGATACGGCCTGTGACACCATGGAGTCCCTGAAGAACTCGATAGGGTGGGTGCGAATTTCGTACTATTGTACAAGGAGTCGAGTTCAAGCTGCAGCTGCAACCTCGATGGAGTTTTCCATCTCTGTCGGAGTACACCAGGGTTCTAAACTTTTCGCACTCCTCTTTGTTGTCAAATGCCACCACACGAGATCTTCAGAGGCCGTCCCTTAGGCGTTGCTTTATGCTTACGACGTATGGCTCGCTAGCAAAGATAAATGTGAATACGAGCGAGAGATGCAAGCTTTGTGTGATCATTTGGAGTGGTTGGGATTCAGATTGAACGTGAAGAAGACCGAGTATTTAACGACGGACGTTTCTGAGTCCAGCTCCACTAAGGTTAACGGCATTGAGCTTCAAACTGATGGTGGAAGTGAATTCACGTATTCATTGATGGTGGTAGTGGCCCAAGTGGCGCTCGTTGACTGTAGTGCTCTGCGGTAGGAAGGTAGCAGAGCACCTAAGGTCGAAGATCTATGGAACAGTCGTCCGGCCAATAACAATGTACGGCGCTGAATGTTGCTCTGCGACCAAGGAAGGTGAAAGTCGCTTCAGCGTCATGGAGACGAAGATGCTGCGCTGGATGGTTGGAGTCACGTGCATGAACAGCATCCGCAACGATGCCATTCGGCAGAACTTCGCTGTCTCGCTGATAGCCGAAAAGATGCGCGAAGCTCGCTTGCGGTGGTACGGCCACGTTCTGCGTGGAGAAGAAGACAGCACCTGCAAGATAGGCCTTACTTCGGGATAGTGGGGAAGCGGCCTAGAGGGCGCCCGAAGCAGCGCTGGACTGATACGTTACATATGGGTGCTACACATGGTCTTGATTATTGCTGATGTCCACCCTGATCTAGCGCTGGATCGGGAAAGATGGAGTATGACAACAGAATAGCGGATCGAGCCTCACAAGGGGCGGGACAGGAGAGCCGCTGACTCGACACTCGCTGACGCAACACCCGCTGCTCCCGCAACACCCCTTCTCTTCTCAGGGCACCCGCTACGAAGCGAGGCAAACGCTGAAGAAGAAGAAAAAGCTGGTAGTGAATCTAACCTTTAGGTCAGATGCCGTACAATTCATTGGAGTGGGGGGGGGGGGGGGCAATGGAAACGACGTACCAGTTAACTCTCCAAAGTTTCCCAGGCCAGGATAAGGAAGAATAAAGGACGGTGTTACTCAATCTCTTTTGCATTCTACTTCTACGAGATGTCGTGGAGACAACTTGAATGCGTATTTCTCCTAAGCGATAACTCTCGGTGGCCAGCCGATAAAAATGTAATTGTATTGTCCTTCTCAGACAAATTTTAATCTTTTTTGCTAATTTACCGACCCCAAAGGTATAGAAGGCTTGGTTAACCTTGGGGGGAACCCGAGCCAAGAACCTCGATTCGTGTTGCATATAACAGCCGTCGCCTCCATCGTCTGTAGTACCACGCGCCGGAGCAAGAATAGTATAACAATGGAATGAGTATTATCACTAGAGGCAATTATTGCCCCTTTGTTCATTTCCAGTGACTTCTCGGGTGTTGTATTTTTTTTTCTTCTCTGGGGCACATTTTGGTTGGCGGAATACATTAGAGTACAACCTAATCAAGCAACCTGGGAGAACTTGGGTGTTGCATAGCTCAAGGCAGCCAAAGGATATAGCTGGATTGCTAGGCAACCCTAAGGGGTGCGTATACTTCGTGTCGCCCACCATTGTAGCAGCAAAAGCACCGACATTGGTCAACTGTGCTGACCACGCGTTTCAAGCGCCGCTGCGTGAGGCTGGGATTGTCTAACGCTATCGGAGAGCAGTCCTTGCGCGGGTCAAAGCAGAATTGAATTCGCTCTTGTAGAAACACCTAATAGAGATTATGAACTAGCAGTGTGTGCTTTTCCTTTCTTCGTAAATTAACCAAAACTGACCATTTTGGCCTCAAATTGTTGAGTGCTTGAAGTACCTACTGATCTGCCTGCCCTACGCGCATGAAAAAGCATCAGTCATGTGCATCGCTTCTGCTCCTGTCCTTCACCAACAGTTGTCGGCCAAGCCACTTCGTCAAGTTCCGGATAAGATTTCTGTTTCAAAAAGATATTGACGGTATTGACGGATATCGATCGCGGCCAGTTCTGATGAAAAATCCTTAACAACGGTCGATTTGCGTGTTTCGCTTGTTTACCTGTAATGAGGCCTCCCTTCTGGACCATATCCATCTGTCAATGAAACTAGTAGAAAATTGCTCCCGGATCGAGCTGTTTACCTGTAGTGGAGCGGGTCCAATATGTTCGCGTGATGTCTACCTCAAACAGTTAACTGTGTACAGAGATCGACAATCTCCATGCCTTCTCGTATTGAAACCTCGGCATTACTGTTAAAGCGTTTTCAAGCTTTTCTGTGCTAGATGAAATGTTGGCCTAATAGGCATGAACGGAGATCGATATAGTTGCGACCAAGATGTGTTGGACCGATGAAAGAAAGTAGGGACAGACGAATGGATCAGCTCATCTATATCTATAGAAGCATTATTGTTATAACGCAAAGTTTTAGGTCGACTCCCAGTATCAACACCAACATCGCAGTTACTCCGCACGTACAAGAAACTTCAGGATGTGACGCAGCTCGGGACATAGTAGCAATTGACAAGCCTTCTCCGGTTGACCTAGAAGATCGTTGCGGTGGGTTTCGGTCATAACGTTGCTGCATTTACGGCTACACCGATCCTATTGTCTGTTTTTGCAGATGAGATTGAATCAGCGAAAGGTTCAACGCCACAACGAGGGTCTGTCCCTTCTTCGTCTTCCAGCGCAACGCTACAACGAAAGATGCGTTCCTCTCAGCCTCTCATCAATGAATCGACTAAACCTAAGTGAGTAGCAGCGGGGGATTCGGCTTTTGGTGGATCCGTTGGGGACATTTTGTAATGCTCCGACAAGTGGGAAGCCATGGACGCCCGCGCAGTGGAAGCGAAATAATGTTCGCATTTGAAATTGATTAAGGAGGATCACCAGAACCGATATCAATCCAATATAGGACACAACATTATTCATTAAGCCTACATGAGAAGGTTGACGAATGCGACAGACCAATGAGACCTGATCGAGTGGGGTGAGTAAGTTGGGCGCCCTGACTGGCTGACGAGTGTTCGGTCGATTCTCTGACTGAACTATGCTGCAGCACTTCCGAAAATTCCCTTCATTTGGTAATTTCCAGTTTCAGTGTCTTAAGCGATATGTTTCAGGTCTGGATCAAAACGTAAAGACAATTCAGCGAGTGCTGCTAGCCCCGAGGTTTCTGACGAAGGTGCAACGCAGATTATTGTGCTGGACGACGAATCGTCGTCTGCTGATGACTGCGATGGTTTGCGTTTTGAAAGGAACAATACATCTGTGCGCGTAATTGACTTGTATGTGTCTAGATATGGACAAGTCTACCGGGAGTTCTACACTGGAGAAGCATACCTCTCCGTTGAGGAATGTTGTCGGGACTCTTTCGAAAGCTCTGCCACGGAAACGTCCATCCAGAGCGGTCGTGAACCATGCAGCAGTTGGATCTAAAGGGTATGTTGTCATAGGTGGAAATTCCTGCCTCTAGTAATCGCCTCTACCTTGATTAGAGAGCCTAAGGATAAAAGGAGGTGAACTGCCCTTACGTGTTGTGAAAACATACAATTCGAAACTGGAAAAGTTTTGCGAATTCAACCGAGTATTTTGTATGAAAAATTGAAGTTCAAGCCGCCTATGTAGGGCTTTAAGAAGGAAGCTCAGGCTCGTGGACTATTTAATTTAAACGGCTGTTGAATGGTCATGAAATTGTCTATTTGTCGACTCTTTCTGGTGTGAAATAGGGAAAATGTCAGCGTTATATAAAAGCAGACTGCGCTGTGCTCTCGACGAGTACCTCTCGATGCATTTTTAATGGCTGCTGGAAATGTTTCTATTACTTCTGTGCCGAACGAGGTTGTTAGGTGGACCAGTATTTATTGAGCAGCCTAAGGCATCTGTTATACTCCCGCGGGAGCATCCGCGGAACGTCTGCGGACCAATGGTGCACGGCGGAGGCGGGCGTGGCGAGGTGCGGCGATTGGCCAGGTGAGGAGTCTCGGCGCGATTCCCGCCCTTCCGCGGATGCTCTCGCGGGAGTATAACTCAGGCCTAACGTTTAGACCCGTTCGTCGTCTTCGGAGGCCTAAGAGTGGCTTGAGAGTTCGAATGTTGCTATCTACCCGACCAAACGCCTCATCGTCTCTAGCCTTCGGATATCGTCTTGAGGCATTGCAAGAAATCCCGAACCCACGAACGATAAACTTATCCGCTGATCCGCCACTTGTGCGGAGCGACACCGCTCTCGCAGTTAATCGACAGATGGTGACTGTCGAGGGAGGTCAGTGAACTCGGTGCAGATATTCTGAACGAGACCTATATGGTATTGTAGGACATCGGACGAGGATCACAGAACTGTTTCGTTTTTGCTAAATGCTCCTGGGTGGTCCAAAAATGGCAAAAAATGGTATCGCTTCAGAGCGGGCTGATAAGGCAAAAGTGACACCTAGAATGGCCCTGTTGTGCGCAGAACTTAACGTACAAAAGGTTCGCTGCTCAAATTCCATTCAAAAGTTTAATAGCTCTAAACGCTTTCTAGAATTGGTTATGAGCACAACAGGCCCATTCCAGGTGTCACTTTTGCCTTATCAGCTCGCCCTGACGCAGTACCATTTTTTGCCATTTTTGCACCACCCTGTGGCAATTGGCAAGAACGAAACATAGTTCTGTGATCCTCGTCCAATGTCCCACAAGACCACATAGGTCTCGTTCAGAATCTCCGGACCGGGCTCACTGACCTCCCTCGTGAGGCTCACTATACTGTTCATTCTACACTATGTATACGGTGTATTCCAGTGTCATTCTTAACCACATTCTTGTTACCACAGGTCGCTTTATAACTCGCAATGCGAAATAAACGGCAAAACGTCAACCGTGACCGAAGGGCACTCATTTCGGTTGTTCATTCGTGGATTTCGTGAAAGAATCCAGAACGCCTTCAGCGCTTTTCTTGGCGAAATATCTGTCTCGATGGTCAAAATCGTGCACTTCACATCAAAGTCGTTTCCGCTAGTTCCTCCACTTTATGCTTGCGCAGAGGATTTGTTAAGATACCTCGCCTTTTGCACGCTAGATGTTCATTCATTAACACGAATAGCAAGAACCCTTCCGGTTTCCCCAATGTATGCATGTCCTGCATTTAAGCTCATGGATAACGCTAACCTTGGTGCAATCCCGTGAAGACACATACAACACAGTTTTCCGTTACGCACTCCCTGTCGTAAAGCCTATTTCGAACCAGCTGGCGTCTGATGTTGTTGTTTGGAATGTTAACTAATCGTAAGACAATATCATCCTCCAACTGGGCCCGTCTTATACTTCGTTGTAGAGCAGAAGTGACGTCGTCAGAAATGAAAGGGACATATAAGGGCACCTTATCTCGACGTGGTGCAACTCACTGATCGACGAGTGTTTGCTTCAGCGAGACCAAGATTGGTATAACTCTTTATTGCGGCTTACGTTTCGTCGTCGTCTTCTTCAGAGCCTGGAAAAGTCGAAGTCATCTGAGAAGCTACCCTCCCAAATGCCATTTCATTCTGCAGGAACCCATCCAATAGGCTAAGAGACTACGAAAAGGATGCCATAAGAAGTCGGAAACATGGCCAACCTTGGATGTGGACAAAAGGCGTCCACCGTCACCCTGGCTGGACGAAAGATGGGTGAGTGAGATTAGAGCCCTTGGGACCGCCCACCTTAGGGACCTAAGGGGTCATGACCCAGAGGTCAAAACCCGCAGAGGGCGACGTACGGCGCCAGCTCTTGGATCACAGCCAAGCACTCGTCCTTCCTATTGATTTGGGGGGGGGGGGATCTTGCCGCAATGTACAGCGCCTCGAGTGTTCGGCGCGCCGAAATCTCATCTTCACGCGCAAAGATCTTCACCTCCACGCCGAAACAGCTGTTCGCGTGCCGCCGCACCCTGTGCTCGCCCAAGGGAGTAGAGATATGGGACCTGCGCAATCCGTCCAAGTGCACCTTGGTCCTTACGCACAAGGGTCTACCTGTTTCTCCCACATACTCATCTCCACACTCCGTACATGTGATTAGTTACTCCACACCAGATGTTAGACAGTCCCCAGCCCTTCCAGAAGGACAAACAACACATGCTGGTGTTGTGCATAGGCGGTCATACAAGCGGTTTCGGACTAGCTGCCTTTTAAGATTGCTAGGGGGTACTGCCACTACCCTCACATCGTCTTGCAGCCCAGCCTTCCTAACGCAGCCACGTATGGCTGCAGTCAGAGTGCCCGGAATGAACGGGACACAGAATGCCACTTTTGACCGCTCTCGCTGCAATCCTTCAACGGTTGTCGGCTCTCGTCTCTGCCCACTAGCCCTGCCAGTGGGAGCATATCCATTCAGAATCGCGATGTGGCGCGCCATATCCAAAGAGTAGGACCTTTCCACGGCATCAGATGAGACCGCTCGAGTAGTGCGGAACATGTTATGAGCAACGGCTCTTTTCATACTGAGTGAATGAGCCGATGCGTCACAATTTGATCTGTACTCTTTCTTCCACCTCCTATGACATATACAGGTCTCCTAAATGTTTAATTTTAGAGGTGTGGAGAGGTCGTAGATCGTTTGCTTAGCTAGAGCCAGTCTGCAGTGCCTGGAAAGGCAAGGCAAATGGAAATGAGATCAGGCGTTGTGATGAATCCCGGAACACGAACCTCTTCAACATTCCCAAAAATCATATCGTCGGTGCTGTATGTTGGAAAATTGTGAACTGTGATGGTGTTTGTGAAAATTTTCAAGTCCAGTCATCAGAAGACTCCCAGCTGAAAGAAGCAAGGCCAAATGTTCAGCTTTTCTGGAAATATAGCTCATCGCAGACTTTGGTGGCATTGTAGTAGAGGTCAGCGTAATGAGATATTGAGCGCAACGCGATCACGACGCACGGTGATTGTGGAATGCCAATGCGGTCCATTACACTATCAATGCTCATGTTCGGAATTTGACCAGCCAACAGAAAATGAGCCCATTTTTCAAGGTCCTGCACCGGCAGTGTGGAAAAGCCAAGCAGTGAAGCGGAGGTTGGCGCGACAATGGAAGCGTCTGGCGATGGTAGCGATGCTGTTCAAGGTGAGCACTCTCCGCTTGTAAAATGGCATCAGGAATGGTACCCCACCACTTCTGGTAGTTGCTACCACGGAGTCATAGGTGCCTGCGACGCCTTATGTGGCAGTCTCTCAAGTTCAAATTCGTTAGGACCGTCATCGGACCCGCCAAGGAACGCTGAGGAGTCAACAGCTGAACAAGAAGAGGCTAGTAATGAGACGTCCAGAAAGCAGATAGGACAAGGTTTGTTGGCTTGTTTGTTGTAAGCGATGCAGCCTAAGCAGGCATTGACGCTCACATTTCAGCCTCGATACAACAAGGAGAGTTAGTATTAAAGAGGGATCGTCGTGTGATGAAACGAACACGGGTGTCTCTGCGGTCCCGGCGGTGATTGTTTTGTTGGAAATAGTTGTTAATAAAGTTATTTATTTGTTAGTTTTTGTGTTGCTGAACGTGACGGCTGAGATTTCGGCAAAGGCAAGCGCTCTAAGCAAGACAACCTTTGATGCGCCTCCCCTTGTGGTGGATGCTCCCTTAACACAAAACACACTCTGTTGTAGAACTTAGTGACCATGTATCGTCCTATGAAAGAGAAACAGCGCCACCTTTTTGCTTCTCCAAGCGTGTTCGAGGCGTCCAGTGATGTCTTCCTCCGACAAGGAAGGCCAACAAAGTGGCCGTGGACATTCTCAAATCCACCTGTATGTATTGTTGGGCTTTGTCCGGAGAGCCCCGAAGTGGTTTCCGAATATCCTGCGAACCTCTTACCGTGCTCAGAAATCACCCATCAAAAGGTTTAGAGCTTTAGTCATCACTAGACCGTGGGATTTGACGAATTCCCATGACAATAGAAGTGAAGAGGGGCACATCCAGGAGAGACATCTATCAGAATGGCCACAGCAACGGAGGCCCCGGTGGGTAGCGTCGCTGACTTTCAAGAGAGGGATCAGGGATCGATTCCTGGTTTATGCATTGTTGGTGGGATTTTTTTTTTGCATTTTTATCAATGTAGGAGCATTTCGGGCCCGACAGCAGACTCAAGCTAGAGGCTCGACAATCGAAGGGCGGGGGAGGGGTCGCCCTGTGCTGTGGCGCCATTTTTGGTGGCGGGGGTCTTCCGGTTGTGGGAGAGGATTCTCTGGCATTTTTCAGCATTGTCGTTTTTGGCATTTTTGCATTGACACTTTTTAGGTGAAGCGTGTATCTCTCTTTCTGTTTGTATCTAAGGATTTTCTGCCGGCAATGAGAGACTTTCAGGTTTTTCTTGGATGTCATGGACACGAAAGTTTTCTATCTGAAGGAATGACATCTACATCCAAAATTGTATTGTATAAAATTTCAAGTGTTCACTACGAAGGATGACTTAAGTGCTTTCTCTACAAGTTTTTGAAGCGCTCTTTGAATCTGTGGCGGAATGGCAGCTGAAGGATGGACCTGTTACGGGAACAGTTTTCTCTCTTCTGCAGAAAACAGCATCAGAAAGTGGATTAGTACTTTGTAAGAGTCTGAGCCCTGTTTGACACGTGATACAACCAGATTTTTCTGAAGCGATCTCTGTATGATCAGGCGCCCCGATTTCGCATCCCTTTCCAGGAACATATCCTCCCCTAACCACATGGAAGCTGCTATTTTTAGAACCTGTTTTTTAAAGCATAGAGCCAACATTTCTTATTGTTCTTAAAGCTTTGTGGATTTTCCGGAGGCCCCAAAAAATCTCCGAGTTATGGAAGTTTTCGTGCGGCTACTGTGTTTTTTGACATCATCGTTCGCAACAGAAGGATGGATAGACTTCTTGCAGAAAAATCTTCGGATCTATCCTAGTCCGGGGGCTCCTAACTGAAAATTATTTTAAAAATCGACTTGGGACTTACCGAGCGACTCCTACAGAGCACAACAGAACCTAAAACAAAGAAAAAACGAACGGATAAATAAAAAAAATCGCCGCGGTTTGACAACCGTATCGCCGGGCAAAGAGCGACGCAATGGAGTCGTGCCGCGTGCTGACCACCGCTTGACATGTTATAACCAGGATATATTAGGTTGGAAAAAAGTCTCTTCACACTTCGAAATTTTTTTTACCCTTCCCCTTGTAAACGCACTAGCCAACGTTGATTGCTGATTTCGTAATCCTATCACACTTGTCTACCGTTCGCACGCGGACACAGGTTAAGACTCTTCTTGTAATTCGTTATCCATCCAATCTTCCGGACTCAATGCCAGATCTACCTCATGGCCATTTTCAGCACGGCATTCTTCATGAATTCATTAAAGAATCCACAGCACTTCAGGCAGCAGACCAAATTAACCATATATATGGCTTGGGATCTGCTACTCATCGCGCCTGTTACGGGTGGTTCGGAAAGTCTTTAAAGGGAGATTATTCACTCGAAGACACGGCAAGGTCGGGGGGCCAGCTGAATTGGACGACACTGAAGTACTCCATCTTCTTCGTACCGATAGTGGGCAGGGGACATGTCAACTGGCAGAGAAGCTCGAAGTGTCTCATAGGATAGTAGGAATCCATCTGAAGAATCTTGGCTTTCATGGAAATTTGGAGCTTGGATTCCACATGCCCTGTCAGAAACTCAGAAAGGTCGACGGCTCTCCATCGCTGCTTCTCTTCTGTCCAGATAAGGAAGAAAATCGTTTCTTCCGCGGATTGTGACAGGCGAAGAGTCCTGGGTTCTGTGTGCCAACTTCCGAGGAAAAGGCAATGGGTACAAAAGGGAGAGAGCCCTAAGTCTGATCTCAAGCCCAATGTTCACGAAAGGAAGATTTTCTTGAGTGTTTGGTGGGATATCAGAGAAGTGATTTATCGGCAAACTCTCAGAAGTGGAGAGACACTTACTGCTGTCACATACTGCGGCCAACTCCACAAAGTCGTCGCAACTCTCTAAGAAAACAGGCCGGAGAAGTCGAAGGTGATGATCCTGCATGACGATGCAAAACTACATGTTGCAAGACTCACAAGAGAAGCAATAAAGTGGATGGGCTGGGAGGTAATGCCACATCCACCGTATAGCCCTGATCTCGCCCCTACCGACTACCATCTCTTCCGTGCTCTCAAGCAAGAAATTGGAGAGAAATATTTTGGAACTGATGAAGACCTCAAAAATTGGATTCATCAATGGTTCGACTCCAGAACTGCAGTCTTTTAAGCGAGAGGAATTGGAAAATTACCCAGTCTTTGGAGAAGTGTAGTGGGACAAAATAGAGTATATCTCAGTTGATTTGACTTTGTAGTTGTGAAGTAATAAATCTTTGAAAAAAATGAAAAGACTTTTTTTCCAACCTAATAACATGGTGAGGAGGGCACATAACTTCACCCGCTTACAAACGCGGCGAAGACATTTACTTTTTTCGTTTTTCTTTGCTCGTGAATTTTTCTGGTTGTGGCTCAGTTGCAGTTCGCATTCTTTTCTCCGTCGTTCCTATGCGCTCACGCTTCGGTAGAGTACAAGCGATTCCCGTGAATCTCAAAGCATCCAGGAAGGCAATTTGTAACTTGTCTTGGACACGTGATGGCGTCGTCATTCTTTGCTGTTGATGTTTAGTTTATTGAGTCCTACCTTTATATCCACTTTTCTTACCTGGTAGTGTTCTTTTGAACGTTGTCGCTGATGCTATTCTGCCCCGTAACTGTTGATGATTATTAGATTGAGTCGTAAATTGTGCAACATTTCTGTTTTTTTTCTTCTAAAATTCAAAGCAAATCTCCTGAAGTCTTATAATTGTTTGAAAGCCTGTTTCCTAGCGATCATTTGAAGTCATGAATCGTTGATTTTCCTTGCGTTGTTGAAAAGTTTTATTCTCTAGTACGATTACCACTCGAAGTGAAAAAGTGTGAATTTTACTTTCAATTAGTTCAAGCTCGGCAGCTACTTGGAGACTTGGGTAAAGCACATTCAGGAAATCATCGGCAATTTCAACGCTAACCGAACAAATTATTGGAGAAGGTATCAGAAGCTCCTTTCCGCCCAGAAGGGCATCAAAGACAAACCACTCCCGGAAAGGCCAACTGCCGTAGTCAAGAGGGACCTGCGCAAATCCATCAAGTCGAATTCTTCTCAAACCACACTAGGACTGAGCGCGGATCTCCACATCTCCCAGTCAACCACGCTCGTCGGATGCAGAAGATTGGAAGGCCACCAAAATCGCATTCGCCAGTGCCTCATGCTTTGACGGAAATCCAGGTAAATCGCTGTGTTTCCGAGTGCTGAGAGCTCCTGCACTGGTTCTAGCGAAGGGCCTAGATCGAATACCTACCAACGATGAAAGGGGGGATGCTTCAAGACAACAGTAAAGCTAGAAAACAATGGCTCGAACTTAATGAGCCGCAGGTTCTGTGGTGGAAGTCAGAACTTCACCGAATGAAGGTCGTGCTGTGAAGTTGGTGGGTGTGTAGTGGGCCAGTGCACCGAGAGCTGCTCCACGTAGTCAAACCTTCCTCGAAGCTTGCTTTTGCCAACAACTCGACTAGATCCAGCAAAAATTAGTAGAGAAAGAAGTCGATGCTAGCCCATGTTTCTTCCACCAGCGCAACGGCCGACTGCTTACAGCACTTCAGACGCTGGCAAAAATCTAGGAATTGGATTGGACCAAAACCACCATACACCTCGGACATTGCTTCGTCTGACTACATCTGCTTCGGTCGATGGATTACTTCCTCCACGGTAGACGCTAGCCGAAGTCGATGAGGTCACAGCGGTGGTACGCGACATTTTCAGGTCGGAACCGACCGAATTCGACGGAGATGTAATCCACTTAGTGAATGAAAAGCAGAGGAAACTCAATGAGAATAACGGCAATTGCTTTGTTTAAGTCAATCATTTTTCTTTTGTGGTATAGTCTTATTTTTGCAGGAAGACAAATTTTGTTGCAAAATTTATGACTCAACCTAATAGTATTGTAATGATTCTTCTAGTCCTCGTCTCGTTTTGTTTCACACGAGATGTTCATGGGTCTACCGTCAGCTCAACGGCAGGTCAGGGGTTGGCCCCAGACCTCGACAATAGAACTTCTTTGTTGCAGCGGTTTTTCCTCTTTTTATATATTTATGTTTTATTAAATGCGATCTCTCCTGGGAATGAAATCAGCCGAAGTTTCGAAACCTGATTACAGCTCTACTAACACATAACTATGTACTGAGCATTATAACATCGAAAAGAGTATTCCAGAATAGAGTAAAAGGTGAGGTGAGAACTACGACGGAGTGAGCATGGAAGGTAGCAGAGGAAATTCGTGCAACGTGGATGTCATCAATAGTTTGACAGATTGCCACCTACCTTCTTGAAAACATTCTGGTCTCTCTTGAGGCATGGGTTGACTCTGCAAGGCAGTTTAGATACGCTTCTTGCGGTGGATGCCGCTCAGCACAAGTCTTTCAAATGTAGGCCTGACTGGTGGTGTTTTGCTCTATGGTGAAGGCATAAGTGACACTTTTTACTTCTACAAGCAAATATTCGGAGACCACGATTCAAGTTCCTTTCTTTGGCCGAAAGCTTTCTAGTGAAGCTGTTCTGAAACTTTTTGATTTTCTCAATGCTTTTGTGGATGTAGAATAAGTATAAAGGAAGGCGATTGCACAAGCACCTTTGGGGTGCGGCATGCATTCTACGATGTCGTGGAGGCAACCTGAACGAGTGTTTGGCCTATACAATGAATTGCAATGGGCCTCCTATAGACTAGTCAACATTTTATCCACCCCAGGCAAGTCTGGTACCAATTCATCAACCAAGAAGGAATGGAGGCTTAGTTGAACTAGACGGGAAATCCGAACCATGAACCTGGAGTGGAGTGCACGTGACAAGCAATGCCTCCTCCGACAGCGCTACCACGAACCTAAAAAAAGCGCTTCCAACACGCACGCCACCAACGGACGATGAAACGAAACACCTCAGTTCATGCTACGTCGTCCAATCCGGAGTCCCGACTATGTAAAAAATTATGAGGTCATTAAAAGAAGGAAGACTCAGACTCCCTACAGGTGGAAATTAACTATATGGATCCGTGGTCGAATGGCTGGGAACTAACACCTTCCGCGGAAGAGAGCAAATATCTGGTACTTCTACCCCAAGGCAAGGATCGCACGATCTTTCAGAACTTGCAGTATCCGTTCTTCTACCTGTTAAGAGTGTTCTCGACGTAGGCTCTTTGACATCACAGAAGTTTAATATAAAAACCATAACGACGCAATCGTGACAGAAACATATTATAAGACCTATTTGTTGTTTAAGATTCTACGCTCGGATGACCCTAAAATACTTCTACCAGCTTGCAAATCCCACGTAGAGGAATTTGGAGTATCAGAATCTGGTCCATTTAAGAAGAATAACATAGAGCTTCTTGAAAGTGTCCAAAAAAGTTTTGCACCGAAGCTGTACATGAGATATTTTGAATGAGGTTATAATGCTGCGGTAAACGGTATTGCGAGCTCCAGGGACCTCGGCCTTCAAAGGCTTTCGAGCAGACGTGGGAAAGCGGATCTGATTATGAAGGTTAATATCCCGACACAAAGGGTTTCAGTCGACTCAGTAGCTTTCTTTGCTGCGCCTCTAACGATCTCAAGAAGCGTTACGATTACAAGAGGCTCAGACTTGTGCTTCCTGTTGCAAAATCTCAGATTAGGTAAAAATTTCTTTACTGTTAAAACCGTGTGTTTTATAAATTTCTTAGTGAAACCGGGAGTTTGACAAGTTACTTAGTGAAATTGAAGATATCCTACTACTGTCTGTTCAACTTTTCACAATAGGATTGTTCGCAAAGCGTCTGGCTTAATTTGACGGATGGTGCGCAGTTTAGTTTTGTTTCTCAATGAGTCATAGTTGCTTAGTTTGTTTTTGTAATAAAAACTGTTTTTGCTTAGTTTCCTCATATGGGGCGCGTGTAGCGCAGTTGGAGGAGGCGCGACTGTCGCGTGCACCCGATACCAGGTTCCTGGTTCGGATTTCCCGCCCAGGCCAACCAAGCCTTCCATCCCTCCGGGGTCGGTGAATTGGTACCAGACTTGTCTGGGAAGGATAGAGCGCTGACTTGTACATCGGCTGGCCACCGCAAGTCATTGTATGGCCAAATACGCATTCATGTCGCCTCCACGACATCCCGTAGAAGTAGAATGCGCTGGCGCATCCCAGAAGGGATTGAGTAACGCCGTCCTTTATCTTTATCCTTTTTTCCTCATATGGTTCTTCCAACTGTTATTGTTTGTCTGATCTCCTTGTTTGTCATTTCTCTTTTTTTGCTGCACACGTACGTTTATTTTGCACAGAAAACAGAACGGAAAATAAGATAAACGAGATGCAGGATGCATTTGTATCGTTATGTACTCTGAAGAAGAAGCATAAGGATAAGGATGAAAGACGGTGTTATTCACTCCTTTTTGGGATGTGCAACGCATTCATTCTATTTCTACGGGATGTCGTGGAGGTGATCTGATCACATATCTGGCCATCAATGACTCAGGCGGACGGTGGCCAGCCGATAGTCAGCGCTTTATCCTTCGTAGACAGGTCTGGTACCAATTCACCGACCTAGAAAGGATGGAAGGCGTAGTTGGCCTCGGGGGAAATCCGAGCCGAGGACCTGGTATCAGATGCACGCGACAGCCGGCACCTCTTTTGGTTGCACTACATAAAAAAAGAAGCATACGCCTGTAATAACTGAAGGGCGGAGATACTTGCTCTTTCGTGACCCCCTTTCGTCGTTCGATAAATCGTAGTCGCTTTTCTTGTTGTGGTGATACTCGTTGTCAGCGGCGAACAAAGTAGCCGGTGTAATCCGGTGGTGATGAATGCGATCGACGGCACTCGGCGGCTAGTAACGTCTGGAGCTATTGATCGAACCTCCGGCTCGTCTGGCTGATGGAGAGCAGCCGTTGGAAACTTGCGCAGTTCCGGCACCCGTTTCTGCTACTGGCCTCATCCGGAGATTCTCTGCACTCTCTTGGGCGCATAATGTCGCTGGTGGCGAAGTGCTCATGATAGGGCTAACTATTGCCGTGATTATTCTGGAATGCTCTTTTAATTCCATTCACATTTACGTGTTCACTGAGCGATTCCTGGGCGCGCGATAGTGCAGTCGGAAGACGCGCCGGCCGTCGTGTGCGCACGATTCCAAGTTCTTGATCCGGATTCCTCGCAGAGGCCGACCAAGCCTTCAGTCGATAAAGCACTGACCTGTCTATCGGTTGGCTACCGAAAGTCACTGTAAGGCTAAACACGCATTCAAATCGCCTCCACGACACGCCTTAAATGTAGAATACGCGGCGCATCCCAAGTTGGACTGATTAACGCTGTTATTCATCTTTCTATCTTTTAAGTAACACCTATTCTGCCTTTTCTGATAATGTTCTCAAACGTATCCGACCACTCGCTTTTATACTTCATTTATATGAACTACCGTTTTTCATTGTTACTACATATTTTATTAACTAATTTTATAGACGGAAAGAGCTTTTATGTGGATTATGCAGCAACTTTTATGACTAAATAACCCGCGAGTTTCGTTTTTATATTTGAAAGAAAAGGACATTATGAGGTGCATTTTCTAAGAAGCTTACATTGTAGATTCGGTTGCCTCCACTTGTGTAATAGAAGTGCTGAAGTGCTAGGACTAGAAATGTGACGAAGTGTGGCTGCAAGTTCTGGTCGTGTCGCCTTCCGTTCTCATTATCAGCTTCATTTTATTCCACTCTTCCCTCTTCCTTGCGAAATGGACCTTTTCTAGCTTTCAAACTTTTATGGCCTTCCAAGAGCTTTATAAGATTACTCTGTTCAGATAAAGAACACATATGCTGCAGGTTAGTTCACTACTGCAATTCAGATACCGATTCTCGACCAATTAGCTTGTGTAATGTAATACCACTGATGTTTGTAGCAGCAGACGTTTTTTGAGCTACAAGATGTCTTCGCATATCACCTAGTTGGCTAAACATTTTATTATTTCTATTGTTACTTATTGTTAGGTATAATATTTATTTTATTCACTTGGCCCGCGGTGTAGAGCAGTATTTCTATTTACCGAAAAATGCTCACGAAACTTTGAAAAAAAACTAATGTAGCAAGAAGGAGCACCTAGAAATTGCATACACCTATTGAGAAAGAAATTTCTTCAATCAAACGATGGAAGTTCTTGGAAGTGCCGGGAGTCATTGATCATGCCGGGAGCTATTATGTTCTCCAGAAAGTTCTCAACGTTTGAATGCTTCACTTCGAACTACCATAACTTTTTCAAAGCTAATCGGATTTAATCGAAATAAGCACCGTTCGAATCGGCACACTTTTGCCAACGAGACACCTTTCGACATATTCCATCAGTGAAAAATTGAGTGGTCGAGATTCGACAAAATCCCCGAAAACTGTTTTGAATTGGTCCTGATGAAGGTTTCACCAGCGAGAAGTTCTGAAAGTGTTTGGAAAAGTGGTATTCGGTTGGTGAGAGGTCTGCAGAATATGGCTAATATTAGACGGATGAAAAATAGTAAAACAAAACGCTGAGAACTTTCGGAACAACCTCATATGAGTCATTCGCTATCCACTTTCGATCCCATCGTCAGAAATAAACCACGGGTACAGCCGTAGAATGGAGGAGTTACTTGATGATAAGCGTCCGGATCCGGTACTCAACTACAATCTAAGGCTGGAATACGTTTTCAGTGTATTTGAAGCATGAAACTACATCCCCAGTGACGCATAATGCATCGATAATCCATCTCCCAAACCCCCTCCGATACAATGTCGGGCAATGCTGTGTGACGCTTGCTTGCTGCATCCGACAATTTCATGCGATGCTAGGCGAAAATGCAGCGATTCTTCCTGGAACAATTCTTTCTCTTTCCACTACTACACATTTAATAACTAATAGGTGATGTGGGCTCTTAATCTAATTCTACCCAAAAGTTATTTTACAGTAACAATTTTGCTTGCAGTGGGCGGAAAAACGCATTCTCCTAAAGAAGTTAGCACTAGGTATATTTTGAAGAATCAATTTTATAATAGCTCAGAGTTCCTTATGTAACTGTAATGCTTATTTACTAACATTGCTTTTCAGATGGAAAATTCGATAAGGCCAATTAAATGAATCCGGTATGGAAGAGTGAAAAATTCCTGCATGTAGGTCGTCAGAAAATGATAGCTTCGTTATTAAAGACTGATTTTATTCTGTCACGAATACAACGATCTTTTATGGTTAAAGAAGAACTGCAGCTGCTTCCTATAGAAGTTCGTTTCGAAAAACAAAGTAGCGCTGCTGCCTCCACTTTGGATTTCTTTTCGCGTTCTTGGAAAATTAAGTGAAGTAATGAATTTTGGATTTCCTTCTTTATTTATTTACTTCCCTTCCCTTGTTTCGTACTACGGTTTTTGGCCGTTTTTGAACTCTGCCGTTCCACATGCCGTCTTGGGCTTTTCTTTTAAAATTTTACGCACATCCCTGGCAATAATGCATCGTAGATTGTACACTTGGGCCCACTCCTGGGTCCGACTGCCCTTTGTGTATGGAGCAGTTTTGCTGTACCTCGCACTGCAGCTACTGCAGTACCTGCAGTAGCTCAAACGCCGCTACATCACCACCAGAGTCAAGGTTGAGGCACGGGAATCGAAGGGGGGGGGGTGGTCGTTCTGTGGCCTCGTCTAGATAGGAGGGTCGTACTCTTCCGGTTTTGGCAGAGGATTCTCTCTTATGTTTGGGTTTTTTCAAATTTCAAATAATGATTGTATTACTTGTTAAAAATAAAGATTTTCTGCACCCAGATTTGGAGTCAACGAGAAGTTTCCATTTTTTCAGATTTTTTTCAGGAAGTCATGGACGCGAAAGATTTCTGCCTAAACGAGCGACATCTACGTCCTAAATTGCAGTGTATAAAATTTGAAGTGTCAATTACTAAGAAAAATTAAGTGCTTTTCCTACAACATTTTTAGACACTCTTGGAAGCGATGACGGAAGGGCAACCGGAGGATGGACTTGTCACGAAACTAATTTTCTCTCTTCTGCAGGAAACAGCATTAGAAAGTGGAGTTGCACCAAATAAAGTTTTAATCCACCGTTTCACACACGGAAATAAAATCTGTTGTTCTGAAACGATCCACTGTATGAACAGACGCTCCGATTTGTATGATTTGCCGAAAATTTTCGACACCGTTAATTACATGGAGGCCGCTATTTTTACAGCTTGCTTTTAAAAGCGCATAACCCACACTTCTTATTGTTTTAAAAGCTCTGAAAATTTTTCAGAGATGTCGCACAAACTCCGAAATATGGTAGGTTACGTGGAGCCATTGCTTCTTCGATATCATCGATCGCCACTGCGGATGGTCTTCTCGCGGAAAATTTTTCTATCTTCTCGAGGAAAGAACACGTGAGAGTGAAATTGTGCTTCATAGATTTTTAAGTCGTGAGTATAACACAGTAACAAGCAAGGCTTCTTCACAGCGATCTCCGATATGATTAGGACGGATCGTATTTAAATTTTTCATTTAAAAAAAAGTTAATTAATTTTCACCTGAAGCAGACCACCCACACAGTTGAAATCTTGCCACAAAATGTTTCAAGTCTTGTTCAATGCACAGTGTAAAAATCATAGTTTACTGAAGCGAGTAGATTGGACCGACCCTTGGTCGATATGGCGAACGACGAAAATCGACGTTTACTAAAAGGCCTATAACTCGGTAAGTTTTTCAAAATTTGAAAAAGTCAGTGGCTTGGCTAAGTTATGAAAATTAGAAGAAAAGGGCTTTCACACAGTATAAAAATCTATTTTTAAAAACTAGGTCTTCGTACAGGGCGGAGGCCTTCGCTTTTTCGTGCGAAAAAAACTGAAGTGATTTTGTATAAACAGTTATATCCCGGCAAGTTTTTCGAATTTTAAAAAAGTTAATAGCTCTTCGAAAACTAGAGGAAAAGCGCTTTCGAACCGTATAGGAAATAATTTTCGACAGGGAGGTCTTCATAGGGGCGGTGGAGTTCGACTTCTGGTCCATTGTTGCAGAAATACGTGCCAAAAATCGAACCCCCCGCCCCGTATGAAGACCCCTTTTTACAAAATGCTTCCTATATGGTTAAAAAGCTTTGAAAGCACCTTATCTCTATTTTTCAAAAAGCTATTGGGATTTTTGAATTTCAAAAAATGAACCGAGTTATGATCATTTTTGTGAAATCACTCCAATGACGGAGCAGTTCTTCACAAAATTGATCATAACTCGGTTAATTTTTTGAAATTTAAAAATTCCAATAGCCTACCAAAAAATAGAGAAAAGATGCTTTCTAACCATATAGGAGCCAGTTTTCAAAAAAGGGGTCTTCATACGGGGCGGGGGGTGGGAGAGTTCGATTTTTGGCACGTATTTCTGCAGCAATGGACCAGAACACGAACCTCACCGTCCCTGTGAAGACCTGTTGAAAACGAATACCTATATGGTTCGAAAGCGCTTTTCTTCTTAGTTTTCAAAAAGCCAATAACTTTTTTAAAACTCGAAAAACTTACTGGGATATAATTATTTTTACAAAATCACTTCAATTTTTTCGCACAAAAATCGAAGGCCTCCGCCCCATATGAAGATCTAGATCTTGAGAACAGATTTTATATTGCGTGAAAGCCCTTTCCTTCTAGTTCTAAAAGTCATTGGCTTTTTCAAATTTTGAAAAACTTACCGAGTTTTAGTCATTTTTGTGAATGTCGAATTTCGTCGCTCCGCCAGGATTACCCTCGGACACCTCAGGCATTTGCTTCTAAGAGATATCGTGGAGAGATATCGTGTTATCTACTTGTGCATTTGTCTAACAATAGTTTGCGAAGTTACCATTGAGGATTATGCAAGTGCGTTATCATTAGCAGATTTTCGTTTTAGATCTCAGCTACATTTTATCAAAGGATATCAATCTAGGTTACGTTTTTAAGTAGAATCTTACGGTTTCATACAACATAAAGCTGTTTGTAGTTTTTGTCGCTCTTCCAACATCTTTCAGACCCATGCTTAGGTTTGCTGTACTATCACATCTTCGCGGCCGAAGGCTTTATTAAATGTGGATCTTTCCACTATTTATTTGACTTTTTTCAGATAACGGTTCGGAGAATTTGCACATACTCCGCTGTATGTGTTGAAAACTGCTGCTGAATTCATTCTACTGCATTCACTAACAAGCTATTATTTCACTATATTCATTTCTTCGACACTCCGTGGATGCCCAGCGCAAAAACACGTCAAAGGTGAACATAAAGAAGATCAACAGTCTGTAGTGAGGTAACGCGAAGAAGAAAACCAGTGTTTTTTGGTGGCCCAGCACGAACACCGCTCTTCCAGCGAGGCCCGTCTGCGGCTGCTAGCCACTCGCGACATGCACTGCTCTAAGAAGCGGGGTATAAAAGGCGAGACCCAAAAACAACTGGTTTCTGCTCCCCTCTGAACCTGGCGGCACTCTGTCCGTTCGTCCATAGACTCGCCTTTGGCGATTCCTTCCTCCTCTCCCTCCCCTACTCCGCTTCTTTTTCTTTTTCCTATCTTTCCTCATCCACGTTAATGTAAGCAACTCCGAGCACCGATGTAAGGATGAACGAACGAGCAGACGGCAGGACAGCGGATTAAGACAGCGAGTGCAACAAGCAATTGCAAAGGACAGACGCACGGAAACATTCGGATAGCAACCGTGCTTTCGCACTAAAAATATCAGCTGCCGCCGCCGGAAGCCGCGTTTGGAAAGCCGATCAACTGCGCCGCTATTACGTCGGAAACTTGCCATGGGGCAATAGAACTGCAAGGGATGCAGCCAGACGTATCACAACAAAAAGTACAGCCAGAGACCAGGAAAGGGCAAAGTATATAAGCGCCTGGAGCAAAAGAAAGAGGCTCTTTTCTTCTCCATCAAACTCCGATCCTTACCCCGGGCTCGGCGCTCACCACGGCTGGCCTTCGGCCACCTTCCTGCTCTCCTTAAAGTCTTTCTTTTCTTCCTCTTCTTCCATGATCTTTCCCTTTTTCTCCTACAAAATGCTTTATCCCCATTCACATACCTTTACCCCTGATTTTCTTCTTCCATGCCACGCTTGCTATTTGCTCTGCATGGTAGTGTTGTAGTTCAACACTAAATTCTCAGTAAAACACGAGTCTTCCTCTACTCACAATTGTTCTTAGGAATGTCACCTGGTCGCGCCAGGTCTCCTGCTCCTTCCTTGAATCCGCACGACGTCATCGAGCCCTCGTTAAGGAGCTGTCTCCAGTGTAAACGCGTCCCTCCTGAACGCTTCTGATCAGAGTTGTGTACGCGCGTTTTGAACGCTCGGTGGGAACGGTTTAGCTAGTTAAACGACGGTGCTCGGCCCTTTTGTCCAAAGAGAAGGTCTTTCCGTCCGCATCAATGAAGACGACGTTCCCTACTCGAACAACGTGCTTTTGTCGAACATCTGAGTGTGAACGAAGAGGTTTCATTATTTGGCCAGAACTGATTTCCTAATGAACACTCGCTTTCTGTGTGTGCATTCTTCCTTACACAACGCGAACACAGCTTTAAATGATCAATTTATGACTATGGAGGCGAAGAAAGGAAATGAGGAGTAAATATATAAAAAAAGGCAGTAGGAAAAGCGGGGAGGATCGCATGAAGTGACGGGCGATGGGAAGGATGGAGCAATTGGCATCGGAGTGGAGGAGGGAAGAAGCGGACGCTGCCTAAAATACATGAAAGCGAAAAGAGCATAAAAAATGGGGAATAAAATCACAATAGAAATTATAAATGAGAAAGCGTGCGAAGAAAGCGGCGTTCCACGGAGACAGGAGGGTGGCCGAAGGCCACCCGCGGATATGTCAGGTCGAGGGTCGGAGCCGGGCAGAAATCTAAGGAGCAGTGAAAAAGCCCTCTTCTTTTGCTCTAGCCGCTTATATACTGTGTCCTTTTCCCTGCCATTTGGCCGTACTTTTTTGCCCGTGCGAAAGAGTGCATCCGGCTCTTTCATCCCTTGCCGTTCTATTGCCCGCGTCGAGTTCCCGGTGTAACAGCGGCGCCGTTGGTCAGCTTTTAGAAAAGGTAAACTCCCGACGATGATGGCGGATATTTTTAGTGCGAAACCGCGGCTGCTATTCTGGATGTTTACGTGCGTCCGTCCTTTGCAACTGCTCGCTGCGCTCGCTTTGTCCTAATCCGCTGTCGTGCCGTCCGCTCGTTCGTTCGCCTTGAGATTCGTGATCGGCGCTGCTTACACCAAGGCCTTGAAATCGGGAGACGCATCTCAGATCAGGCCTCCTGGAGCAATTTCCTTACATGGAGGTCCCGGATGGTCTCTAAAACCATACATAAAATAAGTAAATGCTTATATAGGCATATTTCGCTAATTCTTTCCTGCCGCACTTACTAACCTTCGCTTGATCTTTCCAGGAAGATTTTTTAAAGGTAGTAGTCTTCTATTTGCGCAGTACATATTGTCGCGCAACTCGCAGAAAACGTGGGAGAATTAAGATATAAAAGTATACTATTGGCATGACGAGGACACTTTTCTAATGTAATAGTCCCAACGGGTAATAGCTTTTCTGGCGAGTTAAGTACGAGTGGAAATCCTTGCCAGGTGAACGCTCGCTCCACCATAGGAAAAAGTATTACGAGCGTATCTAAACAGCGTCCTGAAGTAATTCGCTTTAATCTTTCACACCTCCTTCTTTACCTTCCTCCATCCACGAATACGCCAAAAAAGGGAATTCTTCACATGAATATTCGAAAAAAGACGAAGACACGGTAGACCAAATAATAATAATACCAATAATAATTTTGAAAGTACTATGATGACCTCGCCTGTGTACGATCCCGAAGCCGAGCCCCGGGCTGCGCCTTCCGTGAAGGCAAACCACAAGCGTGCCGCCAGCTTGTCGGTAATGCCGGATGATTAAGACGTGAGACACCAACGCTACTTTTTCATCCGTCTGTCAACAGCCCTCGAAACGCTCATTGATGGACCGATCGATCGCTTGTCAGTAGAAACAATCGAGCAATGGACCATGGCTCTACTCTAGAGTGCAAGGCCGTCATAAATGGAACATGTGGGAAAGTTGTTAACGGTTACAGGACAGGTGAACTGTTTAGGTACACTACAGCCGCCAGCTACCAGACTCCTGTTGCAGGTGCAGCAAGCGCCCACGAACAGTCCTCATCCTTCTAGGAGACTGTTATGGAGCAACCTAATGCATCCGGAGCTACCTCTCCTCGGAGTCGGTCAAGACCAGAACGTTGCCGCATTCGCATTGGAACAACTTGTTCTGGAATTCGAGCGTATCCGCGAGTCCGAGAACGACACCCCACCGGAGACTAGCGACAACCAGGTCCGCGAACGAGCGGCAGCTGATATCGAGGAACTCAAAGAAATCCTCCACCGCAGGGACATCGTGACCCACCCTGATTAATTAGCTCGCCTACTATGAATAAACCTTGTTGACAATCTGTCGTACAAAAGCAGAATGATAAACAAAGTGTTAATTGGACACTCCTAGGAAACCACTTCTTCGCCTAGGAAATAGTAATAACTCTGTGGTCAAGTTAATGTGTTTTTGAGAAAAGAAAGCTTATTGGCAGTATAGGAGAGAAAGAGTTCTAGACTGCTCGAATAGAATTCAGTTCTCCGTTTGTAAATCTTACGAGAAAATCTTCTTGCTCTCTATTTATATTTTGTCGGAGCATCAGTCTGTAAGGACACTGAAAGTTCACTAGAGAACAACCGCCACTCGCTCGCCCCGAATAACAATAAATCAACGAAGCTAAAAGGACACCAAGGAGCAGCTGACGTCCACTCGCCGAAAACAACCGTAAATCAAAGAAGTTCAAGCGATGACTGTGAAGCCGTTCCCAAACACAAAGGACGACTGAACCGGGAAACCAGAGGGCCAAAAGACGATTTATGACACAGCAGCATACAACAGTTGACCGCGGACTTCGGAGAAGATCATAGGAAAGCAAGAGAAAGAGTCCGGGCAACTGTTAAGTCCAGCGCTCCTAAAACCGAATAAAAGGAGCGCTCAAAACACCAGAGGACATTGGATCGCCGCCGCTGAGGCGAGGCCACCGGCCTCACCTTCCTCTCCTTCGCATCCTCTCTCCTCTTCTCTCCCTTTCTCTCTCTTATACTCTCCACGATGCTCCTTCTTCTTCTCTCTCTTATGTTGTTCCATTCTACTCTGAAATCTTACTACGTGCTATTCTGAGGATACTTTCTCCTAATAAGACTAAAGTTTCACTGGATGGACTGATGCTTTTTGGCTTCTTTGGAAATGCTTGGTATAGGGTCACAATAAACCAGTCATGAACTGAAGTCTTTCTCTCCCATTCTGCCAGGTCATCGGTCGAACAAGCCGTCGCCAGTCGATAACTCGTAGTCATGAAACTAGCACCTTCGGAGTTCTATTATCGCTAGAGTCCAGAGTCGGGGTTAAATTGCGCACCTGAACCACACTAGATCCGGAGTCCCCGAGGCTGTAACTTTACATGGAGGTCCCGGTCGAACTCCCATAAATAGCCTTCTAACGTTCAAGACCATAGATAAACTAAAATAAAATGCTCATATAGGCATATTCTGCTAATCCGTCATCCTGCCGCAATTACTACCCTTCGCTTAATTTTTGCAGGACGATTTTTTAAGCTAGTAGTCTTTTATATGCGCAATATATGTTGTCACGCAACTCGCAGTAAATGAGGGAGAATATGGATAGGAAAATATACTATTAGCGTGACGGGGACAATTTTTTTAAAAGTAATAGTCCCAACGGGTAATAGCTCTTTGGCGAGTTATATACGAGTGGAAATCCTGGCCAGGTGGACGCTCGCTCCCTCACCATAGGAAAAATAATACGAGCGTATCTAAACGGCGCCGTAGGCAATCGACCTGAGGTAATTCGCTCTAATCTGTCATACCTCCTTCTTCACCTTCCTCCATCTGCGAATACGCCTATATTAGAAAAATCTCTTCACATGAATATTTGAACAAAACCGACTACGCAGTAGACCGTAAATAATAATAACAATAATAACAATTTAGAAAGCACTATGATGACCTCGCCTGTGTACGATCATCCAGAGGCCGAGCCCCGGCAGCGCCTTCCGTGAAGGCAAGTCGCAAGCGTACCGCCAGCTTGTCGGTAATGCCGGATGATTACGACGTGAGACACCAGCGGTACTTTTTCATCCGGCTATCAACAGCCATCGAGACGCTCGCCGAGGCACCAATCGACCGCCTGCCACTGGAACTACTCGACCAATGGATCAGGGCCCTGCTGCGAGAATACATGGCTGTTTACAACGGAACGTGCGGGGAAGTGATTCACGGTTATAGGAAAGCTGAACTATTCAGATTAACTACAGCCGCCACCTACCAGACTCCTTGCAGTGAGTGCACCAAGCGTCCGCATACAGTTCTCCTTCATCTAAGAGACCGTCATGGAGCAACGCTAATGCATCCGGAGCTGCCTCTCCTTGGAGTCGCTCAGGGACGGAAGTAGCCACGTTTTCATTGGAACAACTAATCTTGGACTTCGAGCGTATCCACGAACCCAACGACACCGCACCGGAAACCAACGACGAGCCGCGAACGTGCACGAGTCGACATCGAGGAACTCAAGGAAGTCTTCCGCCGCGAGGAACAGCGACGCCGTGATCCACCCTGATCTACTACATCGTCCTTCGTGAATAAATTCTGTTGACCCATCCGTCGTACACAAGCAGAATGAGAAACACAGTGTTCATTGAAAATGCCTTCCCGCCTAAGGAAATAGCAATAACTTGAGGTCGAGTAAACGTATTTTTGGGGAAAGAAAATTTATCGGCAGTATAGGAGAGAAAGAACTCTGACTTCCTCCATTAACTTATATGCATACCACTGATTCAGTTCTCCGTTGGTAAAATCTTACGAGGAAAGCTTCTCGCTCTCTACCTTGTCGGATCTCTCATCGCTCATCCAAATCAAAGTATTCCAGGCGAAAACCAATTTCAGGTAAAGCGATAAACAACCGATCAATCACTCTGTCACGCTCGGAGAAACCAATCGACGCACGACTAGACAGACGACTCCGTCGGGACCAATTACGCGAACTACAGTTTGGCCGACTGAGAAACACTTCTAGTCCCTCGCAACCCCCTTCACGCACGCAGTCCCCCTCCCCCGATGTTTTGGATCTAGACAGCTATCAAACAGGGATAAGTTGTGACGATAGTGAGCAAACTATGACTACGAAGAAAGAAACAGAACAGCTGGAAAGTGGGAACCCCTTTGGAAGGTGGCGCGCTCACTCCACAGCAGCAACAAATCTACCACGCGTTTAAGCTGCTAGGAACTAGAATCGACAAATTCTATGGATCCGAACAGAAGACGTTCGAGGAGTTGCTAGAGGAGTATAGTGAGCTCACCCAACTTTTCCAAATTGCGGGCTGTTGCGAAAAGTCTACTTGGTATATACCTAACGGGAATGGCAAAACTGAAGTTCCAGTCCATTGAAAATCGCGATCAAATGAACTGGGAGCAGTTCGTGACCACGCTCGCTTCTAAGCTAAAAAACCAGGCAACGCTGAGCAATATTCGTGATGAGCTACACAATATCTCTCAAGGGAAGGACTCGGTCGGTGAATTTGCTAGTAAGGTCCTATCCAAAACAAGGTTTGCGTTCCAAGGCCCATGTGATAGGGTTATAAACAAAATAGCCATCGACTTCTTCACTAAAGGTCTCAATCCGGAACTACGTAATTCGTCGGCTGCCAGAAACCGAAGACTTCGAAACCGTGGTCACACGCGCAGAGAAGGAACACCGCATCCTGCAACAAGAACGTAAGGAGGATAATGAGTCAATTCAGGTCCTCAACGCAGTTCTCATAGACGAAAAGGTAGACCGCCTGGAGCGACAACTGAAGGACATGCAACTTAACGGGAACCAACAACGCCCAAGGTACGATACCAGGCGAGGAAGCACTCGACCGCCACCATTCAGTCGTGGACCAGCTCCGGTACGTTTCCGAGTGCCAATACCTTTTTGCAATCGTCCATGGAGAGCCGCGCAGAGACCGATGGGATACCCAGCCCGGAGCCAACCTTTTCGTGGATCAGTCAGACCGCGCAGTAGCCAGCCATTGGAGCAACAACCACCCTACTGGCAGCACCCGCGCCCGCAGAGTTACCAGCAGCCACAGCCATATCCACCGACGCAGGCCACATACAGCTCACGGTGTTATGGGCGCTTGAGACGTGAGGATTGCTTCTTCCCCTTTCACCGTTATGGGTGGTTCAGTGGATTGCAGAATTACAAGGATAGCAGAAGAGTGGATATCTTCGCTTTATTGAGGAACGTCGTTCCTCTAAACGTATAGGTGAACGTCTGCCAGGGCCAGGCACACCCAGCTAGGGTGCAGCGGGCCCCGCCCCTTTACTACCGTATGAGCATCACCGGAGTCGGTGATACTCCCGGCGGGGCGCAACAATAAATCACAACATATATATATATATATATATATATATATATATATATATATATATAACATTTGAATTGGCGGCTTGATAGGACGACGGCGCGGCGACTGCTAGATTGGGGACGGGGACTGCTTGTTGAACGTGACGACTGCTTGGCGGAGGACTGCTCGTTGACACATGGCGACTGTTTGGAAGAGGACTGCTCGTTGAAACATGGCGACTGCATGGCGAAGGACTGCTCGTTGAAACATGACGACTGCTTGGCGAACAATGGCTAGTGGTGCGGTCTCTTCATCGGATGCGATGGCTTCTTGCGTGTGCAAAGGAGGACGTCGTGGTCAAGACCACAATTTCCACACTTTACACGGCAATCATCCATGTGCTCCGGCATGAGACAGCACAGACACAGGCGCAGCCCAGACGCTTGGGATGTCCTAGCGACAGTGTCGGCGAAACGGCTGCACCTATCCGAAAAGTGGTTGTCGCGGTTTTCGTCCACTGGACAGAAAACACACGACGACCTCGGGGTGCTTCTATCGAGAGGCGTGTTTAGTGCGCGCTCCATCGTTTTTGAAGCGCGCCCCATCGTGGCTATCCTTGGCACCATTTCGCATAGAATAGTGACGGCTTCGGAGACCTGTGCGGCGACCGCTTCGCAGTTGTGCACCTGGACGGAATCGTCCAACTCGTCGAGCGCTGCTTGAAGATCGCTGAGAGAAACATCACGATAATAACATGCTTCAGTAGAGCCCCTTTTTATACGCGATCGTGCCTTTGTCGCTACTTTACAAGCCCCTTTATCAATCCCTTTACGGTGTAGGGGATGCAGATGGTAGTCGTGTTATTATACTACAAGAGTGCCGCGGCGGCATTGGCGACCAGTGAGTGGGGTCGTCTATTTGGCTGATAGTGAGATTTTGGACTCGCTCATTGCGCTATTCGGCCGTGTTTGACGCAGGTCTATACCCGCGGGACATACGCCAATGAGATATTTTGGGCAGCCACTTATATGGTTTGGCCACTTTGCGTCTTCCGTCAACACGACCGACGGCGGCAGCGACGACGACCACGACGAAGACCACCTACCCCGGGAGCGCCGACGATGAGCTGCCGCAGGGCAGCCTCAGGGAGAAGCCTCAAGTGGGTTTCATTTATAACTTCCATTTTGAGATGCGACCCCATCTCATGCATGCGTGGGGGTCCATCGCTTCCCACAGCCGAGAATTAGGCTTTTCCTCGGCTGCACGGAAGCATGAAAACGGCTTCTTTTAAACGCTGTTCAGTGCGGTAGGTAGGGTGGTATGTGGGGGTAGGAGGTATGCTAGGCAGGTTCCTCTCATTTTAACCCTTTATCTCGGGTACTACCATTATTGATTATTGATGGTAGTACCCGAGATACTCCAACGCCGGCCGGTTGGATGTGGGTGCACCGACAAATTCCGCGCCCATGTCCACGGCGGCTCCTACTTAATTGATTGTAGATTTAGGGTAAATATTTATGAAGAGCCCACATCAACCGGTGTGGGCACGTTCAGCCCACATCGGAGTGAAAGTGGGTAAGTGGCTGAGATTTTACTAATGCTGTACATGTGATATAAGATGTGCCATTACATAGTCGCATTATCCCCTGGTTTCTTTCGAGTAGCTATGGTGATGCAGTGCCATATCGCTTTGGCTACGTTAGCGCCTAGAGAAGCTATGAGCGATAATATGCTTAGGAGGACTAGCGGCCCTGCCAGATATGTGATGCCTGTCAGCAGTAGTACGAACATTGGTGCAGCTATCGTTAGTTTCCAATGGCTACGGATAGCCTTGATGAGTGGATTAATATTGGGAAGGCTAATGTCCGAGAACCACTGATGTCGTAGAGCAACACCGTGGATTTGTGTATCAAATATGGAGGTGGTAGGGGATGCCACGTGGTAATATAATGTCCCTTTTAACAGAAACTTGGTAGGGGTTTCCGAGCAATGCGCATTGCACTGCTCGTGAATAGCTGGTTGCTCGAAATGCGATATCGTTCTGTTCATCCGATGGCCCGCACTTGACTGGAAACTGCTGCGATTCGGATGTCACCGTGACGATAACTGGCGTTTGCGATTTGCAGACCGCTGTGAGGTGCGCCCCAAGTTCGCAGTCGTAGCATCCAACTAAATGAGAGATTTTAAATCCGCACTTCTGATTGATGACCATTTCGGAGGATTTTGGAGTCTATTCGCAGTACGAGTTCCTCCTCATTGGATGTTAATAGTACATGACTTCCGTTGGAGGAGAGCTTGCCATAAGGTGTGACTAGTGGAAGTCTAGAGTCCTCTCGACCATTTAGCATTATAATGCACGGAGGTTCCACAATGACAGCGAGTTTTGGTGGTACATGTGGAGAAACGGTTTAATGCTTGTAGAGGGCTATCACAAGAAGCTATCGGACTCTGGAAATTGCTTGGTAGCAGGTACGAACCACTGTTGGAGATCAAGAAGCGTTTATTTTCCATCGAGCTTGCTGTCTTCTGAATTGATGCCACAGTGATGTTAATCTCCTCAGTTACATAGGGTCGGAATGACTCCGTGAAAATCTTCGTTCTGTTATTGTTTATTACTTTAATCTCGAGTTCTACCGTTGGAGTTCATTGTGGACAATGTACTGCTTCAAAGACACGCTTAGACAGCGGCCTGTGCGTGACGCGGTAGAACCAACAAGCCGGTAGACGGACAAAGCATCCACAGAGTGGTCCTCCACAGCTGTTCATGCAACTAGTATATCCGGGATAGTCCGAAGTGTAGTTAAGCTCCGAAATAATCTCGTATGCCTTGACAGTTTCGCACTTCTTGGTAGTGCATGATCCGGCTTGGACGCACCGTTTAATGTGGTATATGTCCATTATTGTCGGTCTCGTAAAGAACTCGACTATCTTGGAGCATTTGAACTCGACGCTCTTTTTTCGAAATTTGGCGAGTCCCACGGTATGGTTTCCATGAATGATTTCTACACATAGTTCAGACTGTAGGCGGTTGAAGAGCAATTCTCTGTTGTATTCGTAGTGGCATTGATTGACCTCGTTGCACACCAGGTCGGCTGAGTGTAGCATGTACCCATGCTGACATGCTGTGATCGATGAGACGATGCACAGAAGTGTGCACACGGCGAGGTGGACTGAACCAGGTCAGCTCAAAGCTCGGAGCAGTTGGTTCAACCGTGACACCTTTTGTGTCCTTTGTTTTTTTCTTAAGATCGGACCTGGATTTTTTAATCACATTTGTAGTTAGCCAAATTGCGATGAGAGCCATCACAATTACTACATGAGTCAGAACGGCTGTGGTCACAATAGCTCCGACGGGCCAGCAGTGTGGATTACCCAGCAAGGTTTTTGATAGTAGATATTGGTGATCGCAGAAATTCGCGCGTTCACAGGTTCTGACTTCTTCCTGTACTGCTCCATTGGCTAACGTGCGAAGTCTGACATTGGCCCCTATTGGTGTAGGGGAGATAGGTAGCATATACCGAGTTACTCGAGTGCTGTTGCTTAGAGCTTGGCATTCTCTGTCGATACATATTTCGAACCAGCCATTCATTGGCGAGATATCGATCATCCCCTTACTGCATGATATGAGCGAGGAATTCTGGACAGCCAGCGTCGGGGAGATTATCACGGATGATGACTGCAGTGGAAATTTGGCTGGCATTAGCTGAGGGCAGCTTATGCTAGCTTCCATGCTTCTAAAGAACTCATAGGCTGTTGTTTTTGAGCTGCGAGGAAGCACTTCTCGTCTGGCTCCGTTAAGGTTCTCTTCCACTAATACCGTGTCGGCCGTGTTTCTCTCCTGAGGTACACTTCTGATTTCGAGTGGATAGATTTTGTTTAGTGGAAGATGAATGATGTTGCGATTAGGCATCAGGATTTTTGCTGATCTGATGAGGTCGTCGCCCGAGACTATGACTTCGAGGACCTTACCATAGGGCCAAGAGCCTCTAAAAATTAGGTCTTGCTCTATTAGTACGATCTCGCCTAGCTCTGGGCATGATCGTTTTGAATGTCTTGGTTGCCTGAGATGTTGTTTTTGTATTTCTCTGAGCAACACCAGGTATTCGCGTCTCCAACATTCCCAATATTTGTTGGCTATATTCTCGGAAAACAGTAATGCTTCTTTGGCTTGTTCCTTGGATTGTATAAACTCGGGATCGTAATTCGGATCGTCGTACGAGTCGGAACCTTCTCCTTCCGGCAGGGAGAATTTGAGATGTCCTTGAAGGGAATCAATAGACCGAAGAGGGATTTCAGCCACATCATCAGTATTCAGCTTTGTTAACGGCCTAGTGTTTAGTATCGCCTCAATTCTGGTGATTACCGTACACTTTTCCGTAAAGCTGAGCCGTTTTCGGCCTGCGGACTTGTTCAGTGCCTTCTTCACTGAAGTTCCTTGTCGTCCCCAAACACCTCCCATCCAAGGTGAGGCTGGTGGATTGAAAAGCCATTTAATTCGTTCTGACGCGCAATACGACATTAGGGAGCGTCCACTCGCTTCGTCCTTTTCAAACATAGCGGCTATTATTTGCTCGCCCTGTTTAAAATTGGCCCCGCAGTCAGTGCGAATAATCCGAGGGACTCCTCTCCTCGAAATGAACCGTATGAAGCTGTTTAGGAAGGCACCTGTGGTCATGTTCTCCACGACCTCTAGATGCACTGCCCGGGTATTCAAACAGGTGTATAGGGCAACATAATTTTTTCCTGAGACTTTGACGTAAAGGGTCCCATGAAGTCACATCCTGTGTTCTGAAACGCCTTTGTTGCAACCACTCTGTCTTTTGGGAGGGCAGGCATTGTGGGAGCACCCAGTGGGAGTCTTTGATACCTTTTGCAGGTGGTGCAGTTTTTGATGTGCTTTTTGAATGCATTTGAAGCACGAGGAATCCAAAATCTTTGGCAAGCAATCGATAGCGTGTGCTCTTTACCGCAGTGTGCATTATCGCCGTGAATTTGTTGCACGATTAGGCGCACTAACTCTGATTTAGGTGGAATGTAAATAGGGGATTTAGTATCGGTAGGAATAGCCGCATTTTGTAAGCGGGATTCGTGTCGAATTATCCCATTTTCATCTATCTTCAGCCTCTTGTCATGGAATCGTTTTTGAATTTCCACGAAGCTTTCACCGCTCTGCTCTTGGGATATAACCACTTGTTCGGCAAGCTGCATATCGTTTGAATTTATTTCGCTCTCCTTGCTAAATTTCGAAAGCTGTGGGAAAGCTATGTTAGACGCACGATTTTTCCTCGTCAATCTGGCCCAATTGTTGAGACCTTTTGCGATCATGCATATGACTCTCAACACCCTATTTAGGTGAGAAAAACGTGTTAGATCAATAACACTGTACTCCGTGCTTTCTGTTTGTTGAACTGAAGTGTTAACCAAGGCCACTGCCTCGTTCTCCTCACCTGTACTGGCAACTCGCTGAGAGCTTCAATAGGCTTGACGGGCCATGTCTCAGGTTCAGCTTCTAGCCAACCAGGACCTCGGACCCAGTCGTGGTCGTTAATTGTTTTCGACGTCAACCCTCTTGTTCCTGCATCTGCGGGATTGTGGGCTGTTTCAACATGGTAGAACGAGAGAGAAATCCCCTCGCTCTCCATGACTGCTTTGATTTTCTGGATTTTGTCTCTCATGTTGCTCACAGATACTACTGATACTGTGGCCACTGTTTTCCTCATACTTGTTGTGATAGATCGACGTAGTCGCATAGCCATGAGCAGGGCAATGAGCTCAAGCCGGGGTATAGTTTGCCTACACTTCCTTGGTGTAAGTCTCGTCTTTCCACTAATTAAGCAGGAAATTGACCTGGATTGCATACACTGGGCATAGGCACATGTTGCCGTAGTAACTGACTGGCGTCTGCGAATACCCATAGACGTATTTTCTCGGGTGAGGTGTGGATTGGTCGACGCACGGATATTACGGCGTTATTAACCTCGCTACATAGTCGGTTCCACTTAGAATGCAGAGCTGGTTCAAGAGTGGTCTTTCAGTCTATGCCAATGTCAAAAACCTCTCTCATCATAGATTTTAAGTTGATTACCAAAGGACCTGCTAGACCTATTGGATCGTAGACGGAGTTGATTTGGCTTGCGATAATTTTCTTAGTCAACCTCGTCGTTCTTTGGAAGTTTGTTGTAACTTCAAAGCTGTCGCTTTTTAGGTGATAGCGGACACCAAGTAATTTTCCCTGATTTTGTTCCAATCTATCAATTTCTGGGATCTGTTGGTTAACTTCATCAGAATTTGAAATATATTCGCGTAGGTTCATGCCTATCTCTGCGAAGAGTTTCTTTGATTGGCTGTATTTGCTTAGCGCTTCCTCGACGCTTTCTGCTCGAAGCAGAATGTTGTCTACGTAGAGGTTGTCGGCGATCTCCTTGGCTATTTCGGTATTGCAGCCGTACAGGAATGCTGAGAGAGCCATGTTTAGTATGCTAGGTGAAGCAGTGACTCCAAATGGCAACCTTTTGAACCGATATAGGATTAGATTGTCCTTGGTCGGCGGTAGATTAATGTCTGTTAGCCACAGAAATCGACGTAGGTCTTTATGCGACTCTACTAGCCTTATCTGGGTGAAGACGGCTTCTATGTCACACATGAGAATTATCTTGCATTCGCACGAAGCAAGTAGAATGTCGTGTATTTTTTTGGTAAACGTTTCGCCCTTATGGATGACATCGTTTAGAGATAGTTTTCCTCTTCTCTTCGAAGATGCGTCGAAAACGATTCTTAGCGGTATCTTTTTTAGGCTTCCAAACTCCTGAATGTGGCATGAAGTAGGTTCCTACCGCGTCTTCTTGGGCTGTAGAAAAGGTTTCAATCATACCTTCTGCGTGATATTTGTCAATTATCTGGCAGTACCAACTGCGCTGTCGTTTATTCTGCTGCAGTCCAACTTAAAGAGATTCTAGCCTACGAATCGCTACTGTGTAGTTGTCTTCCAGCTCGCTTATATTTTCTTTTAGCGGAAAGGGAGCTGTTATATGTCCGCCTTTAAAGGAAATTTTCTTGGAGTAGAGCTCCAGATACCTGTGAACCTTTTCGTCGGTTTGGTATTCGTCACTGGAGATTCCAAGTCCTTCTAGCTCAAATAGTTTTTGAAGCATCTCCTTTTCGCTTGCTTCTATTACCGCAGTCATGCCATAGGCCTATGTTATACTTCGGCGACGCGTCGCCGACGCTGCGACACGTCAGCGACGGCCCGTCACCAGCGACGTCGCCGACGTCGCCACAGACGCCGCCGACGTCGCCACAGACGCCGCCGACGTCGCCACAGACGCCGCCGACGTCGCCACAGACGCGTGGTCGACGTCGGCGACGTCGTCAACAGATTCTGTGGCGGCGTCGGGGACGTCGTTGACAGTAGAGCATCGGAGCGCATTTTTAGCATCGGAGCGCGCTTTCAATGTCATCATTTGGCCACCAGTCTGCCGATTGTATACATTTTGTGCTTTTCTTAATCTTCAAAAGGATTTTTTATTCTTAATTCTTCTTAATGTTTCAAGACTTGATGATGATTTGTTGTTCTGTATGTACTCTTTAAGAAATGCAAATTTAGCAGACGCGATTGCATAATTGGGCGATAGAATATCTGAATAGAATAAAATGTGATTTGTCTAAGGTAGAGCATAATTGGAAATCTTGTAGTGTGCGAGGAAAAGAGAATGGTGAGCGCGAATATGTAACCTATTTAAGTATCAAGTGATGAAGAGCCAAGATGATTACGGCGCGATAGGTGCTAAACATCGTCAAAATGATGGCCGACATTGAGAGAAAGTAAGCAAATGAGGCGCCTTCTTGATGTGCGGTTATGAAACTCATGTCGATTCAAAGTAGGCATGAACTATATTTTGAAGCGAACTCTATTTCTTCTAGAGTAACCCAATCCAAATGGTACTGGACCACTTAGGAGTCTGACGCGACCGTTGGTTTTTTCACACTGTTGGCTGGATGCCGCAAGATGGGCGTTTTTGCACTTTCGATTTCGTAATTCGAGGTCCGCCGAGGATGTTGACAGTGCCGGGAACGAAGAACCCACCCACAAACAAAATACTCCCTCTAAGTGGTGTTTTGAATTATCGATACGGTAGACGATCGACCCAGCGAGCACATAGCACCTAGAGTTACGCTGGGTCAAGGGGCGGAGCCTCGAGGCTCCCCATGAGCCGAGGCATGACCGCTCCATCCAGGTCTCTGACGTCTGAGGAGCGGTCGACAGCCTACTGTATTTGTCATCATGCACGAAGAAGGATCCAGTTCACAACAGCAACCTCCGGACGCTATATTCGAAGAAACCATCGACGAGACTACCGACGCTGCATTCCGTCTAGATCCTCGGGACTTGCAGATAATTGTGGATGCAATCCGACCAGATCCACCTACGCAGCCGAGCACTTCGCCAACGCCAGTGTTCAAGCGAGAAGGGTATGCGAAGCAGTATGATTTTAACATGTCACTTATTCGAAAGTTGATTCAGCTTCAATCATTTGAAGAAATCAATGCAGTCGTTAACGACATCGTTCACGACTTGAACGTGAGGAACGAAACCTTGAAGATCGCAGATGAGCATCCAGAGGTATTTCAGTACCTGGAGACGAAATCTAAGGCCGAGAGTTTGCGATCTACAGATCCGAAATTAAGTGAATTCATGGGCTCCATAAAGAAGGGAGATGAAGAACAGACGAGAAAAAGGAAGATCGCCGCAACTTTCCAGCCCTTTCGTAAGAGGGAAGCAGCCTCGTCATCTGCTTCCACATACCAGCAGCCATCAAGATATGGATCACAACCAATGGCCAGAAGCGTTTATAGCTCGTTCTCACCTATTAACTCAAGTTGGAACCGTCCCCCGTATGCAAGCAGATACTTCCAAAGGAATGACAGTAGATCCAGGTCGCCGGATAGAGCTTTCCTTAAGGAACAGGATCGTCGCAAAAGTCAATGCAAGAAATGTGGAACAGAAGGGCACTGGTGGAGAGAATGCCCGAACAGAAAATAGTGAGTTTAAAGCAGGATCTATTCATAATAACTTTGAGTTTTGGTTGGCTCTCGAGTCCTCACAGTTGGTCTATCAAGTACGGGTACTCTTTACCGTTTAAGTGTTCTCCTAGTAGAAGCAGTTACTTACAAAACAGACGTACTGCTCTCGAGCACTCCGAATTTGTATCTACAGAAATTTCAGGCCTGCTCACCACGGGTGCAGTAAGAATTGTTCCTCCTCATCGACTTACCAATTTACACGTCCACCCATTATCCGTAGCATCAGGTAAGAAATTGTGATTAGTTCTCGATCTGTCTCACCTTAACACATTCATAGACGTACCAAAGTTCAAGCTCGATGACTTATCTAAAATTATGCATGTCTTACCCCATGGAGGATTTATGACCTCTTTTGATTTCAAATCGGGATATCATCACGTCAAAATCAAAGAAGACCACGTGGACTATCTTGGATTCTGTTGGGAAAACACCTTTTACCAATTCACAGTACTACCGTTTGGGTTAGCCTCGGCTCCATATATTTTCACGAAAATATTACGAACATTTGTCAAGAGATGGCGATCTCTCAGTTTGGGAGTAGCTCTCTACCTAGATGATGGGATTATATTCGAGCCTTCCAGAGAAAGCTGCTTTAATACGACCTCTATCGTCAGGCTCGATCTCGAGCGAGCTGGTTGGTGCTTCGCAGAAGAGAAATGCCAATGGTCACCTCGCCAAGTCACAACCTGGTTAGGTTTCAACATCGATTTGCAAGCGAGTAGAATTTCTATCTCTCGAGATAGGTTAGAACGTGCGCAAAACATTCTCAAACTTATGTTACGTAGTTCAAGACCTTCTCTACACGAGAGACTTAGATGGTCAGGTACATTAGCTTCGCTACACTTAGTGATGCGTACTTCAGATATCCGTAAAACTCGAGCGATTGCAAGAGAAATTGCAGCCACGCAATCGCAGGAGATGCCTCTCAGCACAAGCTGGAGAAAATCTCACGACGAAATTAGTGAGTTAATCTTCTGGAAATCTAGACTGACAAAGAACCTTTTTATATCACTTGTACCCAGCGCCATGCCCTGCTTCAAATCTTTGTTATACGTAGATGCTTCGTCCCACTCAGTAGGAGCTATTCTCAAAGACGCTCGGAAATTCACGATAGCCAGCTCATTCAGAGAGCTACCGATTACTCTAAGGGACGATTCGAGTACCGCTAGAGAACTATTTGCCATCAAATTTGGACTAGAGGCGTTCTCTAAGGAATTAAGTGGTCCAATAAGATTGTTCACAGACAGTCAAGCAGCCTCATCCATTTTTGAGAAAGGAAGTCTTTCCGTGAAACTACATAAGTTAGGAGAGGATATATGGGATATAGAATCAAAGCAGAAGCTTCGCTTAAATGTGAAATGGATACCCAGAGGACTAAACCAAGAAGCAGACGAAGCAAGTCGGCTAATCGATTACGATGATTGGCGCATTAATAATAGAACTTTTGAGTCCTTAGCATGTAGATGGGGATATCCAGAAGCAGATTTATTCGCGAATGATAGGAACACTAAATGTGTGACTTTCTGTTCCTGCCAACACTGTCCCGGAACGTCCGGAATCGATGCTTTCACTGTACAAGAAGCATGGAACTCAGGTTTACTTTGGTTAGTTCCTCCAGTATCACTTATTGCCAGAGTGCTGAGATGGTGCTCATTCTTCAAATCGGTGGCTATCCTAGGTTGCCCATTGTGGACCTCACAATCATACTTTCCCATTTTGAAAGGTAATGGTCGAAATTGGGCATATTTTGTTAAAGATGGAATACTTTTTCCAATAGGCTCCAAAATCTTTGATGAATCAGGCCAACCAGGAGCGTTTGGATCACAATTTTCGAAGTCTCCTTTTGTTTTCTTGCTAGTGGACTTCAGGAATAAACCGCTTTCCAGAAAGCTTTTACACTTTTAACCCCCAGGCTTTGCTTTTCCAACACATCCCATGTGTTCGAATCGATAATTCAAAACGGGTTTTATACCAGAGAGTATCGAAGGTATAAGTGGTGTTTTGAATTATCGATACGGTAGACGATCGACCCAGCGAGCACATAGCACCTAGAGTTACGCTGGGTCAAGGGGCGGAGCCTCGAGGCTCCCCATGAGCCGAGGCATGACCGCTCCATCCAGGTCTCTGACGTCTGAGGAGCGGTCGACCCACCCTCCCACCCAACATCAAGGATAGATAAGAAAAAGGGGAAATAAGAGATCATCTCAATAGAACCTTTGTGTTTCAGCTCCAAGATTTGAATATGGTTTCAACCTCAGCGACGAAGCTACATCACTTGGTCTGCTGAAAGCGGGAGCGATCATAAGAAAGGCGCTCCAAGAAGACAGAGCGCCGTCTACTATCAAGACCTACAAGTCGGAACTTCGAAAATTCGAGGTATGGAGGGAATCCCTTACAATACTCAATATCCCTCTTACCAAAGTTCGCAATTTATACTTGGCAAAATGCGCAGCAGACGGCAGGCAGAAGACTCTGAATTTAGTAGTAGCTGCGCTAAATTACTTCCATGGGACACAGACAGACGTGGACAAAGAGATCCAAGAGTCCATATTAGAAGCAGAGAGGAGATCGTCCCCTCCAGTCAAACACCACACGAAGGTCGATCCTGCGTCAATGCGGCAAATAGTTACCGAGGGAATTAGGACTAAAGACCCTAAGATACGCCAAGCAGCAGTAGTGGCTCTACTCCAATTTAAAGGAATACTCAGAATAGGAGAAGCAAGACAACTGCGCATAAGGGACGTTATACGTAAACATCAGGGCAAATGGGCAATAACAATAAGCAAGTCTAAAACGGACCAACATGGAGTAGGTACTAACATCACCATAGTACTAGATGAACTCGAGGACAGCCTCCTTCAAAACTACATTAATACGCTGTCTCACCCTACATTCCTATTTCAATCAACATCGACAGGGATCCCACTTACATACAACACTCTGAGGGATAGGCTTAATTCACTTCTTAATAGCTCACATTTAGGCCATCTACAACTCACTTCACATTCATTCCGGGGAGGAGCAGCATCGTTCGCCCTGGACTTGGGCTATGATCAAACGCGCGTTATGCAAGCTGGGAGATGGAAATCTACTAAGGCTTTCAATTGCTACATCGACCCTAGACCCCTCTCCCTTCCCACGGCTCCGCCACATCGACATCAACAATGACGGAACGCGCAATATCGACTCGGATGCCTTACTCAACCATTTTGTTGTTGAGAGATTTGTTCACTACGTCTATGTAATTACACTGTTGAAATATTCATGCTCATACCTGTGCCATCCCTGTTACGTTTCGGTACCATGCCTTAAATCGCAACTGGCGATATTTTCATGTTAGAATCTCATATACGTTTACAATGTAAAGCTTATTCTAGATATATAAGTCCAATGTGTAGGTGAACACATAGATACTCATTATATAGGGTTGCTGTTGTGAACGAACGATACCATATGTAACTCATGATCTCGCAATGTTGCTCTTACGATTATCGTTTCAGCATGTCTCAACATGTCTATATGTACGTATATCACGCTCCACATCAGACACCAGATAAACCGTTCAAAACAAAACACATCCCATGTGTTCGAATCGATAATTCAAAACGGGTTTTATACCATAGAGTATCGAAGGTATAAGCGCATTTTCTCCCAGCCTTGAATGAGGCCGGCGACGGCCCGTCGCCGTGCACAGCGCGGCGACCGACCCACGGACGACGTCGTCGGCGACGCTGTGTTGGGCGGGCTGCCACGCAGTGCGTAGCTGCCCGCAAAGCACAGCGTCGCTGACGTCGGCCGACGCGTCGCCGAAGTATAACATAGGCCATAGCAAACGGAATTTTCAGTAGTATCTGAAGAAACTGTTCCTTTGCCGTATATCATAGGTCCAAATACGGTTCTCGAAACATGTAACCCAGTAGGGGTTTTTACGGCACTGATTGGACCTGTAACTAGGTCATGATAATAATCTAGTCCCACGAGAACGTGAGGTATTTGGTGTTCACCACGAACCTTCGAGTTTGCTAGACAAATATTGTTCGCTTTCAAGAAGGAGATATCAATAGCGCTGAGATTTACGCTAGGAAACCCATTAGTTAGGACGGGCTTTGTTTGGACTTTCAAGTTTAGCTCCTCTCCAAATGCGGTGCTTAATTTGACCTGGACAACATGGCTTTTGAAGCTTTCAATATGGCCTCCTATGCCTGACATTGTGCATATCTCGGTAGTCTGTTTTGGGACTCCTAGTCGATCTGCAAGAGACTCTTCAATAACAGACTTCTGTGCGCCAGAATCAAAGAAAAACAGAATCTTTTCATATTCATTTATATTATGACAAGTCCTACGACACGCCTAACGGCGTGTCTCGCACTTGCCCGCTTCGCGGGGTGATACAGTTAGCCTTTTTCTCAGGAACTACTCTTGTACAAAGAAAGATGTGCGCTTCAAAAAAATTTATTCATAGCGCAACGAAAATGGTTTAATTTTTTACTCAAACATCTCGGTGAGTACTACGTTTGATATAGTTTTCCGCCCTGGTGGTAGCCAAATTTTGATCTCTGTCGAACACGTGAGCACGCCACGTACAGTTGCCCATGAGAAAAACTGGGCTAGGGAGGTATACACCGACTCTGTCGAATGTTTGTCCCTGACTCTTGTTTATTGTCATTGCGTAGGCCAAACGCACAGGAAATTGTCTCTTCTTATATCTGCACGGTGAGATGTCATAGGCAGGCGGACAGAATATTATTCTAGGAATAAGGACGTACTGTCCTTTATTCGCTCCAGTTGCAAATTTGCAGCCTAGAATGTACCTATCCATATGTTCAACGGTGAGTCGTGTACCATTGCATAGACCCTGGTTGACTCTAAGATTCCGCAGAAGCATTATGACTGCTCCTTTCTTTAGATGGAGTTCATGTGGCGGGTATCCCTGGGGTGTCAAGCTGTTTAGAAACTCCAATGAATACTCTGTGTCGTTGTTAGCTTCAGTTTCGTCATTCGTAACCTCATCTATGCTTCTGTAAATCTTCTCCTGCCCAGGTAGTTTCGAAAGCACTTTGTTGTTTATCTCCAAAGAGTCGAAATTCCTAGGTGTCAAAATCGCTCTACCGACTGCAGCGGACATATCTTCTAAGGTCACTATATCACCAAATATCTCATCTGCTATACCTCCAGAGCTCAGCATATCGTCGGGCACTTCCACTTCATTGGAATCGTTTTGGAGCTCTCCGTTTCTAAGTTGAATTAGAAAGTTAGACCAACCGATTCCACCGGTGGACGCCCCCACATTCTCAGTCAATCTGTATTTAAAGAAATGAGGCCACAGTGGGGAGCTCTTGATAGAAACATTCAGAATTTTGAACCGTCCTGCTTTTGGCACGACAGGAGGAATTCGTCTGAACTCACCTCCTAGGATAATCCAGATGCCTCCTGCCTCTTAATCCAGATGCCTCTAGCGCGACGTAGAGGACCTTTTTTCTGAATCGAGACGTTTAGAAATACGTGTAGTTGCCGTTGAGTCAAGCAGGAGAAGTCCCCCCTTATACTCTTCCCCCTCTAGTGGTCTTCTTATGCTAATGGCACGAAGTCGGCGGCACGGCTTCTGAATCTGGACCCTCAGGAACGCGCTTAAGTGCTGTTGTGTCAAGCAGTAAAAGAATGGGCTTTCTATGCTGCAGCAATTCCCATGTTCAATGGTAAATTTCGACTGCGCTGTGGATGATACAGCGTAACTCACTTATTAGATTAGATAGATCATTCGACCGCTCTCGCTGTGGGGGGTGCGGCGTACCTAACTTAAGTTAGATCATTCGACCGCTCTCGCTACGGGTGATGCGGCGTACCCAACTTAGGTTAGATCATTCGACCGCTCTCGCTGTGGGTGATGCGGCGTACCTCACTTATGTTAAACAAGTGCTCCGACACGCCTAACGGCGTGTCTCGCACTTGTGCGCTTCGCGCGACTTTGTAGCATCACTGACATATGGAAAGTAGTTTTTGTAAAACATAAAATTCACTAACATCTAGGAACTTGGTGCGTACGTTATCGGCATCAAGCCCTCCACCACCTCGGTACCTTGATCATAGACATTTTCTCCGGACCGGCCACTAATGTCACTGGTTTGTGCTGCGCAGTACTTTTGTTCCTCAGGTTGCCCCTCCGCAACCGTCCTCATGCTCAACAGCTAGCGTTTTCGATATCGCTGACATGTCTTCTGAAGCCAGATTCCCCTTTTTTCTTCTTAATGTATCTATTTGCTGGTCCATCTCAACTGGTCTTCCCTCCTCCTCTTAAGCCCCCACCTTTCTGTTCCCAATTCCTGGCCCACTTCTTTGTTTCCACTATTGACACCTACTTGTCTCTTCTTGCTGGTTTCCCTGTTCTGGCCTCTTCTCCAGGTTCTTCCTTTCCTTCCTGGTCGCTCTCCTGGTCCACCATAGAGGTCCCCCTTGCCGCCCTTCTCCACTACCCCCTTAGTAGTTCTCCCATGCTCACGGCACGGTCGGTGACACGTATTCAGAATCAGGATGCTTGCTGCGCGACGTAGGGGGCCCGCTTTCTGGATCAAGAAGCTCAGAAGCGAGCGCAGTCGCCGCTGTGTCGAGCATGAAGAGGCTATGCATATGGCAGATTCCTTCTTCTCCGTATGAGTTCCCTACCGGCTCCCTTCTTGTTGGTTCCCCGTTCTGGTCCCGCCTCCAGGTCCCTTCTTCAAGGTGTATTCCTCCTCACCCCTCGGGATCCTCCCCACTACTCTACCCTAATTAAGTAGGCCTCCCACGCTCACGACAGACGACGGCGAGCGAACGGCCATTGTGTGACATAGGTGTCACACCCTCTAAATCCGGTCTCTCGTAATGGTAATGGATCCCCTTGCTGATCCTCCTTACTGTCCCCCCTCCCCTGATTGGTAATTCCCTGATGATCCCTACATATAGCCTAAACTCTTCATGGTGCCACCTCCTGGCCTGCTTCATTGCTCTTCCCATCGACCATCACGATGGTCCTCCTGGTCGCTGCCTCCTAATCGCCGTCGGTTCTCCACCCTCAAAGTCCACCTTCTACCCTTACCCCTTTAGTAGTCTCCTCATGCTAATGGCACGAAGTCGGCTTCTGAATTTGGACGCTCAGAAACGTGCGAAGGTGCTGTTGTGTTAAGCAGTAAGGTGCTGCGCTACCCCTGCTGCAGCAACATCCCACATTCAATAGCAAATTTTGCCCGCGCTGTAAATGATGAGGAGTACCTCATTCAGCTTAGATCATCGACCGCCCTCGCTGTGGAGAATGCGGCGTATCCCACTTCGGTTAGATCACTCGACCGCTCTCGCTGTGGATGAAGTGGCGTACCTCACTGAGGTTAGATCACTCCACGGACAAACTCTTTTATATATAGGTGGTGATCATTCGACCGCTCTCGCTGTGGTGATGCGGCGAATGCGGCGTATCTCACTTAGATTAGATCACTCGACGGACAAAAACCCTTTTGTATATAGGTGGTGATTCCATACGTTGCCCTCGGCAGTCATTAGAATGAGCTGGGAGGAAGCCCCGTTTGGTACAGAGGTAACCATCTTGGATCACATCTGTGTGTTGTTGCCAGGTGTATGCCTTCGGCGATCTGGTTGATTCTCTGGACACCTTTGATTGGGCCGTGATTGGTTGTTGCCTCCGTTCTGGTACCTTTGAACTGGATTCCACGCTCTATTATTGTTTCTTGGCTCATTCTTGTCCCTTTTGAAACATAGAGAAACGTGGTGCTTTTGTCCACATGCGGAGCAGTCCGGCTTTAAACAATCAAAGCTGCTGTGACTAGGTGAGGAGCACTTCCAACATCTGCGTCCCTCCTTTATGACTTTCGGCGAGCTGTCTGGTCTGTTACTGCTCTGCAGGTCATGGAGCCATGGTTGTCCTTTTGGCAGAAACAGCAGCAGTCGCCAGAACGTTGTCCTTGATTGATATGTTTATCCTGAGACGTTCTGGTGCTATATGTCTGCTTCTGGCCAGTCTGTTGTCGACGTAACCTTTCGCAGCGACCTCTTTTTTGAGATGGCCCAGCAGACCTTCGATCGTCTGTTGGTCGAGCGACTTGCCCGCTAACAACACAGGTTTTACAACCTCACGAGGAAATTTTGCCAGGATGGTTTCTCCCCACATTGGGTCACAAGTTTTTCGGACGTCATATCCGGCTGACACCATCTGGTTAACAAGGACTTGAATTTGTTCAGAACGGACGCACAGCTGTCAGCAAAATTAGTGGCCGATTTTAGACTTACTAGTTTTTGAATTATTTGTGATCTATTCATAGAATAGTCGCAGTATGTATCTTTGAGGGTTTTTATCATCCACTCATAGTTTTGTGGCAAGGGTTGTATGCCTTGAATAACACTTTTGGCCCTTCCTTTCAAACTTTCTCCGAGGAGAATGATTTTTTCGATGACGTCCAGTTCGTCACTTTTATGAATCAAGGTTTCATATACTGCCCAATACTCAGCGAATTCTTCTGGCTGCCCATGAAATTTGGGCAATGACGCCTGGGGAGGTTTTATGGAGCGGCGGAGTCTTTGTACTGTTTGATTTTGTTCAACGCTCTCCGCTCCTTGTAGGCTACTAACGGTGTTGTTGTCCGAATCGACTGGCTCATCCTGGACCACCTGATCAGCAGCTATTGCAGCCACTGCAATGTTGTTTGCCAACGTTTTTTGTGAAATATAGCCAAGTGTAATGCAAATGGCTTGGTTCGCACACTTGTATTCGACCACTCTCATCATCAGCTTATCAATGAGGTCACTGGCATCATTAAGAGTTTTTTGCGGTTGAGACTCTTCCTCAATCTGATCAATTTCTACCATCAAGTCTTTTTTCCCCGACTTGGTTTTGCAGTTTCTGTACTCTTCTTTTAGCTCCTCGTATGACTTTTGGAGAAGCTCTCTTCCATTTTGCAGCTGCTTTAGGCCACATTCTAGAAGGGTTATACTCGCTCGGGATTTTTTGCAGTTGTCCTCGTCTGCCGTGGTATAGTCTATGCCGATCGTATATTCTTGGAAGCGCATGACAAAATTTTTTAGAGATGTGGATCTACCCATTATCTCCACTTGTTGGATATGAAGTGCCATTATTTATGTTTGGCTATTTCTTTTTCTTCCTTTTTTCACTAATTTGTGAAAGATGGTTCTTTCTTAATGTAAACCTTTCTCTGACCTGCAGAAGGCTTGCTCCAAGTACTTTTTACGTACGGGAGACTTTGTTTCTGGCTCGCAGAAGATTTGCTCCAGGTACAGAGTACAGGAGACTTTCTTATCTGACTCGCAGAAGATTGCTCCAGGTACAGAGTACGGGAGACTTGCCCAGTTAAGGGATTTGCGGTCTTGAATTCGACCGACTTTAAGCTCAGATGGAGCTTTGTCTCTTCTCCAGGGATCAAAGATGTCACTCTTTGACGCGGGAGTAGGTTGGCTTATTAGGCCGATGCACCAAAATGTTATGGGCGCTTGAGACGTGAGGATTGCTTCTTTCCCTTTCACCGTTATGGGTGGTTCAGTGGATTGCGGAAATACAAGGATAGCAGAAGAGTGGATAAGTTGGCTTAACGTCGAACGTCGTTCCTCTAAGCGTACAGGTGAACGTCTGCCAGGGCCAGGCACACCCAGCTTGGGTGCAGCGAGGCCCTGCCCCTTTACTACCGTATGAGCATCACCGGAGTCGGTGATACACGGCCAGGAGCGCAAGTGAACGCCGTCTCACCCGGGATGCACCTATTATGCGTGCTTGTAACACTCGCATCCTTCATGATTTCCATGGCTTCATCGCAGTACCAGATATGTGGAATCAATATGCACGCGAACAGATTCCCGTTACCACCGCGCATAGGATGCTCGGCCACCTCTAGAACACCAATGATCGTAACCCAAGTCGAACTCTACACGGAACGGATCCCAGCGCTCCGCACAAACGCTACGAAGTGCTACCGGGACTCGTTAGCAATCTCCGTTACCAGTTTCTTTTTCACCACAACCAGTAGGTCCGTACTGGGTCGACGCGCGCCGATTCCACGCGAGCTCTGTGAAGAAGCTGCCAGGACCGGCTATATACACGGTCACGCACTAACAGTAGCAGCCCCCGGGATCAGATCAACCAACGAGATCGAGGATGAGACCACAACCACTGCGTTTTGGGGTACTAACACCTATCTGCGAAGCGTTTTCACCCTAGAGGAAAGCGAGATTGCATCCTTTGATGGACGATCTGTTATCAGCTCCTTAGCAAACACGGAAAACTGCTCTCTCGCTGATGGTCACTGCATAACACATCAACACATGATAGTCTGGAACCCCTTATCACCAGTGCCGCACCGTAGGTACATCCTCGCGGGTACTTTCGATGCGCTTGTAACTCCACGATACGTCGCCACACCCGCACGGCCGCATTAGTTGGGCGAAGGGCGGCTGTTGGCAATTTGCCAGCAGCGCGGCGGCTCCGCATGCGTTCGCGATGGAGCGCGAAATCCATTGCTGTTGGGTTCTTTCGTCGCTCAGGGAGGAGTCCGCAGCTGTGTTCTGCGCTCTTCGAGCGCAGGACCAGACTAGGGAAGGGACTCCGGGGTGGATGCCGTCCAAGCTGCTCGTGTGGAAACTGTTTTCGTCGCTCAGGGGGGAGTCCGCAGCTGGGTTCTGTGCTCTTCGAGCGCAGGACCAGGCTAGGGAAGGGACTCCGGGGTGGGTGCCGTTCAAGCTGCTCGTGTGGAAACTGCTTTCGTCGCTCAAGGGGAGTCCGCAGCTGGGTTCTGCGCTCTTCGAGCGCAGGACCAGGCTAGGGAAGGGACTCCGGGATGGGTGCCATCCAAGCTGCTCGTGTGGAAACTGCTTTCGTCGCTCAGGGGGGAGTCCGCAGCTGGGTTCTGCGCTCTTCGAGCGCAGGACCAGGCTAGGGAAGGGACTCCGGGTTGGTGCCATCCAAGCTGCTCGTGTGGAAACTGCTTTCGTCGCTCAGGGAGGAGTCCGCAGCTGGGTTCTGCGCTCTTCGAGCGCAGGACCAGGCTAGGGAAGGGACTCCGGGTTGGTGCCATCCAAGCTGCTCGTGTGGAAACTGCTTTCGTCGCTCAAGGAGGAGTCCGCAGCTGTGTTCTGCGCTCTTCGAGCGCAGGACCAGACTAGGGAAGGGACTCCGGGGTGGATGCCGTCCAAGCTGCTCGTGTGGAAACTGCTTTCGTCGCTCAGGGGGGAGTCCGCAGCTGTGTTCTGCGCTCTTCGAGCGCAGGACCAGACTAGGGAAGGGACTCCGGGGTGGATGCCGTCCAAGCTGCTCGTGTGGAAACTGCTTTCGTCGCTCAGGGGGGAGTCCGCAGCTGTGTTCTGCGCTCTTCGAGCGCAGGACCAGGCTAGGGAAGGGACTCCGGGGTGGGTGCCGTCCAAGCTGCTCGTGTGGGAACTGCTTTCGTCGCTCAAGGGGAGTCCGCAGCTGGGTTCTGCGCTCTTCGAGCGCAGGACCAGGCTAGGGAAGGGACTCCGGGATGGGTGCCATCCAAGCTGCTCGTGTGGAAACTGCTTTCGTCGCTCAGGGTGGAGTCCGCAGCTGGGTTCTGTGCTCTTCGAGCGCAGGACCAGGCTAGGGAAGGGACTCCGGGGTGGATGCCGTCCAAGCTGCTCGTGTGGAAACTGCTTTCGTCGCTCAGGGGGGAGTCCGCAGCTGTGTTCTGCGCTCTTCGAGCGCAGGACCAGGCTAGGGAAGGGACTCCGGGGTGGGTGCCGTCCAAGCTGCTCGTGTGGAAACTGCTTTCGTCGCTCAGGGGGGAGTCCGCAGCTGGGTTCTGCGCTCTTCGAGCGCAGGACCAGGCTAGGGAAGGGACTCCGGGATAGGTGCCATCCAAGCTGCTCGTGTGGAAACTGCTTTCGTCGCTCAGGGGGGAGTCCGCAGCTGGGTTCTGCGCTCTTCGAGCGCAGGACCAGGCTAGGGAAGGGACTCCGGGATGGGTGCCATCCAAGCTGCTCGTGTGGAAACTGCTTTCGTCGCTCAGGGGGGAGTCCGCAGCTGGGTTCTGTGCTCTTCGAGCGCAGGACCAGGCTAGGGAAGGGACTCCGGGGTGGATGCCGTCCAAGCTGCTCGTGTGGAAACTGCTTTCGTCGCTCAGGGGGGAGTCCGCAGCTGTGTTCTGCGCTCTTCGAGCGCAGGACTAGGCTAGAGAAGGGACTCCGGGATGGGTGCCATCCAAGCTGCTCGTGTGGAAACTGCTTTCGTCGCTCAGGGGGGAGTCCGCAGCTGGGTTCTGCGCTCTTCGAGCGCAGGACCAGGCTAGGGAAGGGACTCCGGGTTGGTGCCATCCAAGCTGCTCGTGTGGAAACTGCTTTCGTCGCTCAGGGAGGAGTCCGCAGCTGGGTTCTGCGCTCTTCGAGCGCAGGACCAGGCTAGGGAAGGGACTCCGGGATGGGTGCCATCCAAGCTGCTCGTGTGGAAACTGCTTTCGTCGCTCAGGGGGGAGTCCGCAGCGAACCAGGCTAGGGAAGGGACTCCGGGTTGGTGCCATCCAAGCTGCTCGTGTGGAAACTGCTTTCGTCGCTCAAGGAGGAGTCCGCAGCTGTGTTCTGCGCTCTTCGAGCGCAGGACCAGACTAGGGAAGGGACTCCGGGGTGGATGCCGTCCAAGCTGCTCGTGTGGAAACTGCTTTCGTCGCTCAGGGGGGAGTCCGCAGCTGTGTTCTGCGCTCTTCGAGCGCAGGACCAGGCTAGGGAAGGGACTCCGGGGTGGGTGCCGTCCAAGCTGCTCGTGTGGAAACTGCTTTCGTCGCTCAGGGGGGAGTCCGCAGCTGGGTTCTGCGCTCTTCGAGCGCAGGACCAGGCTAGGGAAGGGACTCCGGGATGGGTGCCATCCAAGCTGCTCGTGTGGAAACTGCTTTCGTCGCTCAGGGGGGAGTCCGCAGCTGGGTTCTGCGCTCTTCGAGCGCAGGACCAGGCTAGGGAAGGGACTCCGGGGTGGGTGCCATCCGAGCTGCTCGTGTGGAAATGCTTTCGACGCTCAGGGAGGAGTCCGCAGCTGCGCTCTGCAAAACCGTTACAGCTGGAAAAAAGGGCAGAAAACGTCTGAAAATTGAGTAGACGTTAAAACTCCTGAGATCTCGTCCAGTCAGTTGAAATGCAAAAACACCGGCGTGCAGAGGAACCGAACCCCTGACCTCCGTCTTCACCGTCGCCAAAGTGGAGTGCAAGCGGCTGCGTCGCGTACGTCACTGGGCATGTTGCCAACAGCCGCCCTTCTCCTAAATCTTTCGGCCTACCCGCACTCGATGTCGCGTTTGAATTTTTATCCAATGAGGAGCATCGACAACAGCTTACAGCTTTCTGCAATACCGAATCTCCTTATCTAACGACGTCATACCACCTCTTGACGTTTCCTTCGCTCCCTGCTAATCAGACTTTAGCTGAATCGATAGCGAACATCAGGACTTACGAAAGGCGTCGAAAACGAGCTACCCATTACGCCACAGACCCAAATGGGAAGCGCATGCCATTGGACATCATCCCGAAAGAAGACGCGCCTCTCATAAAACGGATATTTGGCAAGGTGAAGCTAGCGGAAGTGCCCGAATTTTTGACCCAACCGATAACTGATATGCGACTCTTATACGAAATCAAGCGGTGGAACGTCACGAACTCGGGCTTCCTGAAACGAACGAGATATTATAAACCAGAAGACCCTCGTATTAGAGTTTTACGCACGATACGATTTTGCGAATATCGGCACAAGCAAGTAAAGCACTTCCCATGTCGTATACCGCCTATGTACAGTATTCACACCTCCTACGCCGCGGTCTATCAGTGATCACCCCGGATACGAGTGCCGCGGGAGGTCGCAAGGGCAGCGAGCGGCCTTCCGTGTCCGCACTCGGGCCGAAGCGCAGCCTCAAACTTGTTTCGGCGACCGAAGAGGTGAAAATGGTTTTCAGTTTGAATACGGACAATATTACATCTGTGAAAAGCTCGGAACGAGCTGAGAAACGTTGTCCTGTTGATTTTTGGAATAAACTCATCCATAAAGAGGTAATCGACTGAAACAAAATTTTCTGTTGTTTTCGTCAAACTTTGGCCGCATAGAAATCTACTTTGAACGGCCAAAATTTTTTCGTTCTTCTAAGATTCGAATGTGCTTGTGGTTTACTGTAGACCACAAAAACCACGGCTTTCGTACTTACCCTGTACATGAGCAACCAAAGTTCAAAGATAGGAGAAATCCTACGCCGCATATTGAGATTGGACCAATCCCTTGTTGGAAAAAAGATAATCTTGTTGTTTCTGTCTATTTCTCAAAGCCATTTTACACGTTTTATAAAGACCATCGTTCCCACAATGGAATAGTAGAATACTGTCTTCTGTAGCAGGCTACTAGATGGGTAATTCTTAACTGAATCTTATGTTTCCGCGCGTTTGCGCTTATCTGAAATCGGGCCTATGTTACTCAAACTTGGCACTATTTAGTACCACAATAACACCTGATGCGTAACAAATACAGATCTGCTGAAACCATAGAGGATTTCTGAGTTTCGATGAACCTTGTCAACGAGAAGCCTTAAGGACACGTCACTGGGGATCTCCGAGGGGTTGTAAATCAATTAACGGAACCGAGGAAGCAAAAGCTTCATAACTGGGTCACTGTGCAATAGTTTTAGATGATGTTTAGATCGCTGGATTGAAAATGAGACGGGGCTTCTAATGGTGTTAATTAGATTTTAAACAAATAACGTTGAAAAGAGTTATGGCAATGCGACGCTTTGTGACGGATTAATCCGTCGCAAAGCGTCTTTTTTGCAAAGAATTTGAGCGGTATTGTAAGTAGCGCCGTAGTTAATCGTCTTGAAGTAACTTGCCCTATCCCCTCGTATTCCATTTATTCTTCCCTCCAATGTTTCTCAGGGATCTGGTTGTAAAAGAAGGATGTTAAATAGTCTGGATGGCAGGCCGTATGATGTCGGCTTCTGCCTCTCTCCGCCCCTGAGGACATCCCGATCCTCCGCCATCTCCTGATCGCCTTTTGTTCAGTCCAGGCACTTTTCATAGCCGCGCTTGTTGATGTTTATGTTCTCCTTTTATTTTAATAAAAAAAATTCTCACGCTAATCCTCATGTTCCGATATGTAGGCTCCAAAAGGCCAGTATGATCTACATTACGGAAAGACCTGAGTAAACCTGAGGGGCAAGTTTATCACACTAGTATATCTGTCATGCCGGACGATTACTAAGAGAGACACAAATCCTTCTGTTTCATCCGGCTGACAACAGCCATCGACGAATCAATCCAGCGCCAGACAGTGGAGCGTGTGGCGCTGGATTGAATCGTCGATGGACCAGGGCTCTACTGCGAGAGTGCACGTCCGTCTAAAATGGAACATGCGGGGAAGTATTAATGGTTACAGGAAAGCTGAACTGTTAAGATCTACTACAGCCACCAGCTGACAGACTCCTTGTCGCAGGTGCACCAAGCATCCACATACGGTTCTCATCCATCTAAGAGACTGTTATGGAGCAACCTAATGCATCCGGAGCTACCTCTCCTTGGAGTCGGTCAAGACCAGAACGTCGCCACATTCGCATTGGAACAACTTGTTCTGGACTGGACTTCGAGCGTATCCGCGAACCTGAGTACGACACCGCACCGGAGACTAGCGACGAGCGACGTCCGCAAACGTGCACAAGCTGATATCGAGGAGCTAAAAAAGTCTTCCACCGCAAAGAACGTCGTCGTGACCTACTTCAATTCATTATTTCACTTATTGTGAATAAAACTCATCCGTCTCGCAGACAGAAAAAGGAACAAAGTGTTAAAATAAAGTGGAAATGTGTCTTGGTCTTGGATAACAGCGATAATTTCGTAGTCAAGTCGAATGCATTCTCTAAGGAAGAAAATCTATTGGCAATGAAGGAGAGAAGGAGTTTAAGGCTTCTTACATACACACCAGTGATTCAATTCTTCGTTAATAAACTCTTACAATGAGGAGAACCTTATCGCTCTCTGTCTTGTCGGAGCGCTAGTCGCTCGAGAATATAGAGGCGAGAAATACTGTAGTGTGGTGGCACAGGAGAGGAAACCGGTGTTCTTTGGTGGCGCCGGACCAACACCGCACCTTCAGCCAGGTTCGTCTGCACATGCTGGTCACTCGCAAAAGGCGCTCTCTAACCCGGGAAGCCCCAAAAAACATGTGGCATTCGGCTCCCATCTACGTCCGGCGGCGGCCTAGCTGTTCGTTCCTGGGCTCGCCTTAGGCGATTCTCTCCGCCCCTCCCCTGTTTCCATTCCTCTGCCTTATTCTGCATCAGTTTACTGCCTGTTAATGCTGTCGATAAAATATTGTCATCAAAGTGTTTCTGTCGCGTTCAATGGGCCCAAGATTTATGATGGGGACGACCTCTGCTGGTCATGTGCTGTTAAGGAGCAGTGTCGGGGTTACACTGCACTTAAAACACCTCCGATTCGGAGACCCGAGGCTGAATAGGAACGCGGTTGACTTCCGCTCCACCAACTCGATGATACTAACTATGATGAGGAAAGACCCTAATGTGACCGTAGAGAATAAGCAAGTGTTTTTCACTCGGCAATTTGAACAGTCTTGATTATAGTGAAATCTGCAGTGAAGCTAATGAGCAGAAGGGAGTACTCATCGTTTCGACGTTACTCGTCGCTCAGACGTTCTGCGCCAGTGTCTGCTACATACATGCATTGAAGGCCCTGTTGGCGGCTCTAGTGTCCACCAACTCGCTTTCAATTTGCACTCACCAATTTGTATGTGCTCACTTGTTTCTGCAGGATAGCAGAAGTCTCTATTTTTACTTTCTGACCTACAGCCGACTACATTTAGATGTCTATAAGTTCGCGTCAATGTGTAAAACATACATCTGAAGCACAGATTTAGTGAGGACTGAAACCGGTTACAAATAATAGAACACGAAGAAACCGCTGGCGACAAAGTAGAAGACAAGCTATACATAAACACTGACGCAGTTCGCGTTCACCACGCATGTTTCGACGCCATGAAATCATTGATGAGTAGACTTTTGAGAAAGGTGACCAATCAGAGCAAAAAACCTAGTCGAGCACATAGTGAACGGCCATATCTGTGTAATACATGGCGTACGGTTCTGCTGCAAGATAGAGGAAATGGAAGACGGTGCCAAGTACTATCGAGATGGGAAGTGCCGGAGTCGTCTCGTCGCCTGAAATGCATGCTGATTAGTCGTCTAGGCAAGATATCCTTGTGGTCGCAAGGTGAAAGTGGTTTACACTTTAGCGCGGCGGCGATGCTTCGCTGAACAACTGGGCTAGTGCAACCTATCTACTAACACGGCAGTGTATCGAAACGAGACGTCCTGCGAAGCAAAAATAGTCCGTCGCAGGTCACGCGCTGCTCATCACTATGTCGCTGTGTAAGGAGACGTGATCCTAATCACCTAAAGAATCACGCCAATGTGCTTGCGGAGCTCGAAAGGTGTGACAGTCGTGAAAGCGAAACCCAATGTCAGTGCTCAGGCGAGGTAAGCTTCGCTCTATTATCGTATCGGTGACATCGCGCTCACTGCGCCGCATTCGCTGCAAACAACATAACAAGCGGTGTTGACAGCAGCCTCAAGCCATTGTCTGCTTCTTTTGGCCAGTATTCTTATGTTCATTAGGAATCATTTTAATAACTACGTCGACACCATCAGAACCAGAAATGGAACATTCGTAGGATATATTCAAAATACTTATGCGAACTGCAGCAAAGTTTACGAGACAACTATTAAAGGTATTCTCAGCGGACTTCACCAATATGTTTACCAATTCATCCCGCTGCAATATTTTTATCAATGTAAAAGAAACACTCAAAATTTGTTTTGCAATTGCTAACAACACCTTCGTTGCTTAATTGGTTATAATAAAGTTTTCTGTACGGGCTCTGTAAGTAACAAAAATTAAAAATACTGCGTATAATACACTATGCAACTTATTCTGTAGATTATCTGAACCACCATAAAATCAGTTCCAGTCAAAACCACCCTTGTCTGAATCATCGTAAGATCTGGGATTTTCGAAAATGCCCTTATCTGCATGATGTATCTATCTGGTATTTGGGAAAATATGACGGATCCGAATAATCCGGATCAGCATTGAATCCAATGCTGATTCGATGGATGCTTTGCCCCTCAAAGTTTATAGAATCCCGACTGATATTCAGGAGTAGCTTTCGAACCGAATAGCAGGACTGCGGCTAAAATGTATGCAAAAGAAACAGGGAATGAGAATACCCTAATCGCCACCCCAAGCGCTACTGCGTACCACCCTGTTGATAAATGAATAAGCGCCGAAAATGGACGGCTACTATTCCACTGTTCGAACACTGCATTGAAGGCTTCGAAGAATTTAGCATCGGGGATTGTTTGAGATGCCGATTACCAGTATGACTTTCCGTATTGAAAGCTCAGCCGATCACGGTAGGTTACGATATGTGTGAGCAAATGAGACAAGGACCAATGACTTCGCCAAAAGTTTATTCATGGCAGGGAGATGTTTGGCGTGCCTTTAAAAATCCAGCGCCTTATTCGCTCTCCTTCGTACTCGCCTTTCAATATCATAATAGTATAATTTGCTGTGCATTTTGTCTCACATCGAAATTGGTACTTGGAAAAGAAAGTCGGAAAGGTGATGCGATACTAATGACACACAGTCGATGCCAAATTCCTGACCAGTATCTCGAATTACCTAGTCACAGAAGTCTTTGGCAATTATTTCTTGTATGAAGAGCACAGGGCGCGTGTAGCGCAGTCGGAGGAGGCGCGACTGTCGCGTGCACCCGATACCAGGTTCCTGGTTAGGATTTCCGGCCCAAGCCAACCAAGCCTTCCATCCCTCTCCCAGAAGGGATTGAGTAACGCCGTCCTTTATCCCTATCCTTATGAAGAACACAGAAAGAAGTGAAATGAAGTCGAGAGCTAGGCTATACCTAGAACAGCAAGGCGAAACCCTTGTTACCCTTAATGAGTTCTGAAGGAGTGCTACAAATTTATACGTAATCTAAACTGAACTTCAGAATAATAGGAAATACGATGCCCCGGTAGGTAGCTGCGCGTTACGAAGCCTTACTCTGACGAGACCTATTACAGACGGAGAGCTTTGTAAGTGCTGGAATGATGAATATGATTTTTTCCATTGAGAAGTGGATGAGCTTAAACGCATTCCACTTCTCTGGAACGCTACGAGCTCGCAAATGGAGCTACTCCGCGCGGTACTCGGACATGCACCGCCTTCCCGTCCCAAATGTTGACGAAGCAAACGTAGCGCGAAGAAACGACATCCGTAGGAGCTAAGTGGTAGTGCTAGCAGGAGGCTAAATATCTTGTCGTTGTCGGCAGAGTATAGCACGATCTCTCTCCTGCTACGCTTTAGCCAGACGGTATTTTCCTCCGAGCACCTGAATTGTACGCTTAGACAAACATAATGCATTATATCTTACCGTTGCTGAAATACGTAAGCGTGATCAGTAGGCCGTAAACAACGCCCAGGGCAGCAGCTATTGTAGCGCCAACATTTCCTGAAATAGATGCTCCTATCTTGAGCAACTACACAAGCCGCGAGGAAAACCGAGATTTCATCGGACAAAGGAAGGAAGAGCCTTTCCATACCCGTAGTAGCAGCCTGACCAACGAGAACACTGTAGAATACGAAGTCTCCCATTCCAAGGCGAAGTGAATCTAAATTTAGATGGCAATGCCACAGGTCTTCATAAACCATAATCAGCAGTGAGAAAGCAGCTGGTGGAAAGACTGACTTGCATCATTCAGAGCGTCTGCTGCTGTTACCGATGTGCCTTCGACTTCCACACTGCGATCTGCAACCAGTCAGATCATTTTCATGATGATGGCTAGATTGACACGCAATATCCTTGCAAAAATATTGGGCGATAACATAGATAACTAGCCCGCCAGAAAAGATGGTGAAGGGTAAGTGAATAGCGGGTTAAAAAATCAAATGATGTAGATGCGAACTATGATGGAAGAAAACGCAATACAGGAAATGATTGGTCGGTTAATTTTAAATAATTGATGGGAATTGACGAAACTGTTTTGCGATAAGAGTTTTTTGTAAACAAATCCCCGATCACCTACCTCGAATGCCCGTTCTCTAAAGCGCATAACAACACATTTGACAGTGTTTGATGTTGGCAGTAATGCGATTCCGTGAATACTCGAACTAGAGGGCATTTCGAGAAACGAGTCAGGATATTCAAATTCGAACATTATATTATTAGGAAATGGTTGTGACACGACTCAAGTATGTCACAACCGTGGAAATGAAAAACATTGAAGGCTAGTAACTTTGGTTCTCTTATTCGCCACACGGTTATCTTTGAGATAACCGAGAATTTGTGCTTGTTTGTCAAGCTTTTCATAGGTTGTGGTTTCGGAAGCAACCCTTTTTGTTGGATTGCCTTCTTCAAAGCCGTAGAGGAGATCGAAGAGGTTATCACTGCAAATATCGACTCCTTAGAAAATTTTTTCTCTTTTTTTGATCATGTGAGCTAACAGGATTGAACTGGTTTACCGGAAAGGCTACCCCAGAGTAATCGAGGTAGGGCTTAAGCTCTCGTGGTCTATGACGGGAATTCTAGAACCACAACGCCTTGGAGCTTTTATGCGCAGAGGTTGACCCTCTTGGTAATGTCCGTCCTCCACTACAAGGGGCTCATTCCTTTTCCGAGTTGAGCTGACCACGGATAATCGAACGCAGGTGACTGGTCTGCCGACGAATATCTTGTTTCACATTGCGTGGTTGGTCACGCTTCAAAATTCTCAAATAAATGTCAGGAGCCAGTCCGAAAGTGGGTGCTGAGTGGCGGCGCACATTGCGTGTCCCGGATATCGTCCACCTTCCCACCAACATCAATGTTGTTTCGCCACCGGCTCTGACACATTGGTGTCATGCGCGCCGTTCGTCTTCAGTTAGAGAAACACAGAAACCAATGCCCTTTGCCTCAAAGACTTCGAGAAGGCCTTCGACTGCATTACGCGGGAGGTTATACGGCACGCACTGCGAGAACACGGCCTCATTGTAGAGAATTCCTTCAGTTTGGTTTCACGCAGATGAAGTCATGAATCTACTTTTAAGATGGCCACAGTCAGAAAGCCTTACACCTGATTTTATCCCCCTGTCGTTCATTAAAAAAGTAGCTCCAATCATAAGCAGCCCACTTTCCTTCATTTTTAACCTTAGCTTGATGAGGGCCGAGGACACTTTCCATAATAACTGCAATTCCAAAAAAGCCTCCATGTAATCTGCCATCAAATTTCAGACCTCTGAGCATTACATCAATTTTCGCTAGACTCTTTGAAAAAATCTTGAAGAAAAGGATTGAGGACCACCTCCAGAAGCACGCTATTCTTTCTAGAAACCAACATGGCTTTCAAAAGGGTAGTTCTACAGTTACTGCCATGATTCAAGCTCTCAATCACTGGACAAAGTGTATTGATGAGGGTAAGAGTGTTGATGTTGTTTATCTTGATTTCAGTAAAGCATTTGATAGGGTTCAGCATAAGCTATTACTCCACAAAATGGATGTGGTAGGTATTCACCCTCGTATCATTACTTGGATGAAGTCCTTCCTGTCGGGTCGGAAGTATATTGTTCGCGTCAATTCCTCTTTTTCCAGCACCAGAGTCGTTCGGAGTGGTGTGCCTCAGGGAGGTGTACTCTCCCCAGTCTTATTAAATATCTACACACATGATCTGCTTCACCTTCTCTCAGGTGCAGACGTTGAATTTTGCGCATATGCGGATGACCTAAAGATTTACCGATCAATTACTAAGGACACTGACGTCACAGCTCTCCAGGATGCAATCGACTCTGTCCAAACATGGTCCATAGAGTGGGAGTTGCCGCTATCTAGTGAAAAATCCAAAGTACTTCATTTGGGTAGTCGCAACAACAACCATCAATATTCTATCAGTGGTACTTACCTTAATAGCGTAACTGAGATCAAAGACTTGGGCTTTACGGTAACCAATGATCTAAGCTTCGATAAACACTGTGAAATTATATCAAAAAGAGCTATCCGGGCCATCTACAACTTATTTAGAGCTCTGTCAACAAGGAACACTGCTGTGCTTCTCCAAGCCTATAAATCCTTCATCAGACCCATCTTGGAATACGGCACTCCAATATTTAGCCCTCACAAGAAAAGAATCATTGCTATGCTGGAACGGATGCAGAATAGTTTTACAAGAAAGGTTATGGTGCGTGCACTTGGATTTGTATACGATCAAATTCCGTCTAGCGCGGTTAGGAACCTAAACTTCGGCTTATCCTCACTTGAAACTAGAAGGCAAAAAAACGACCTCCTACTTTTCCATAAGATACTGCATGGTAAGAGCAGCGTAAGGATCAGTGATTCTGTCGTTGAGAAAATCGAGCACTCGTGGGGATGCTGTTAAGTATGATGCTGGTAGAGCGAAGTTGAATTGTCGACGATTTTTCTTCACGCTTAGGAATGTTACTTCTCTTGAGATGTTCCGCAAAAAGCACAGCGTCCGTGTTAGCTACGACACCTTTAAAAAAACCTTGGATCGATATTTAAGTTCCTGATACCTTTGAGGTCTTTCGATTATTTCCTCTGCTTCTGCCTCTGTGTTGCTCTATTTGCTGTTGCTGATTTCTTCTTTTTTAGATTGGTCTAAGGTATGTTGGCAAGGTTTTTGTTGTTTTCTGTGGCTTTTGTTCATCTATACACGAGGAAACTTGTGTAATAAATAATAATAATAATTCCTGGGCTTTTATGCAACATATGCACGTTTCCTATAAGATGCCTTGTAAAAGAATACGAAGTTGCTAGCCGATAGAAGTAAAGTACTGTTACAGTGTCTAGAAGTAAAGTGCTGTTACAGTGTCAGGGACATCCGAATTTGAATGAGTTCAAGGCATGCGATTTTTCCGAATATTCGAATTCGTATACATTCGGAAAACGCGATTTTTAAGCGGCTGTATTCGAATGCAGATCAGTCTGATACCTACTCAAAAACTGGTCATTCGAGCAGAACTTCTATGCAAGCACAATTGACGTTTCAGGGGGTTCGTACTTTAGTTGTCTTCCCGGATTACGCTAGCGTGCCGCCCCCCCCGACTACGGTAGTGACGGTTTTTGAGGCCGCTCGGACTAGGCTTAATGGATGAACAGAGTAGACTATGCGCCTGGGAGCACATCGTAGCGTAGGGATTGTGGCCTTTATTCGTTTTCGCCCTCCATTGCTTCGCTTTGTCTAAATGTCATGTACAGGGTGCAAAATTACCCGTGCACTAAAAATTCAGTGTCATTTTGAAATCAAGCTTCGCAGATCAATCCTAATAATCAAATTTATCTACTACAATCATGCCAATTCAAAGCATGCTAACAGTTTTCAAAATGATTGCCTCCAGCCTCCACACAGTCCTTCAGACCTTCGACAAACGCTTCGCATGTGGCACGCAGGTACGGTTCATCAATTTCGTCCTAGGATTTCCAAAGCGCTTCTTGAAGAGAGTCCAAATTTGGGTGTCTGGTAAAGCAAGCTTTTTTCTCTGAGATCGCCTTCACAGAATAATTAATCGGGTTAAGGTCCGGAAAACTGGAGGGCCATTCGTCGTGTGTAATGAAGTCAGGCAGTTGCTCGGCGCACCAGTCCTGGACTATCTTCGCTTTGTGTGTTGGAACAGAATTTTGTTGAATGCGCCAGTGGGCTTCTCCAAAGTGGGAATCGGTCCACGGCTTGAGAGCTTTTTTCAGGATATCCTAGCAAGCGTTGACTTTCACGCCAGCCTTGACGTAAACTATTGGAGTTTTTCCTGAAGAGGTGACTTCTCCCCAAACCACAATGGAGTGAGGCTGTTTCGCACATTCCTGATGTCATCGTTTGCCGGTAGCATCAGCAAGCGAGTCCCCAGTAATTGAGAGTTAAAAACTGGATTCAACGTAGAATCTTTTCATCGCTAAAAAGGATGTCTCGAGCGCGTGCCACCGTGAGTCCTTGCAGCAACCTTTTACGTTTCTCCACTCCCCTCTTCTTCATCCGCCGATGCCTAACTCTTTTGTACTCAAATATGTACGTATGGGTTCCACAATGTTTAGTCAACATATCTCAGGTGAGTAGAGCAGAAAAATTTCGGAAAAATTAAAATGCTTAGGTGCACGGGTAATTTTGCCGCACCCTGTACTTCCTGGTGCTGGTGGTGAGTGACCTACGCTGGGTGGAGTTTTATAATAGGCTTTAACGAAAGGTCTAAAGATCGAGTTATCCTCATCCACATACTAGTAAAGACCGCACATACTAACAGCGATAAAACGACGAAAAGGAAGGATATCGGAAAGCCGTAGAGAACCTGGGCAGAGCGCAGCCCATGAAGCTGCCGCATCCTGGGATAGGGTAGAACGTGCTGTGCTCGACTCGCATCACCTCGTCGTGAAATCCCGTCCGAGACTGGCGCGGCACCCAATCATCCTAATCAAGAGCGTCGTTCCAACTTCAACAGTAGTTGGAGACGTCTGGCGAAGCGCACCTGCTTCAGGGATCTTTGGCGGTCTCCTGTCAACTCGTTCCTCCCCGGCGTCAGCTTCAGAGTTTCAAGCCCGATTCCCTTTCGTGCTTCTCGTCACACCTTGGAATCCCTTCCCTCGGATAGGATATGGCAAGGGAAGGGTCCATCGCAATTGAAACCACGCAAAGGCCAATAAAGCTTCCATCCCACCAAGGTCCGGAATCGCTACCAGACTTATCTGGCCAAGTGAAGACGCGGACTTACCCCGTTGCCACTACAAATCATTGTATTCGCCAAAGACGCCCCAACGCGCATTAAAGGTGCCTGTGCACACACGCACTCACTTTCACACGCATTCACATACACACATCACACACCCCATACACATACACCCACAGATGGAGCAATCCTACTATATATAAAGGAGCAGTGTGCGTGTGTGCGTGTTTCCGTCACAACTGGAGTGGGGATATTGAGAAGCCGAACACGGCAGCAACCGTGCATGGCGACAATAGATGTGCCAAACATGTCGGCAACCATGCATAGGTTTTTTAGGTGATCGGAAGGCTTTCACAGCAGGGGCAATCGATATCGATCGATACTATCGATTTTTTTGTGGATTTCGTTCAAGCGGTCAGAAACTCCAGCCCTGAGGGTAGTCGAGGTCGCTGAACACGAATCTGAAGTCTGTGGCTGTTCAATGGTTCTACTGACGCCCAATTAGCTACTGGTATTTCCAGTGTCTCTTCGAAGTGGAGACTGGCCGTTGACTATTCCGCGGTACGAGCAACACAACTTATTAGGTTGGAAAAAAAGTCTCTTCACACTTCGAAATTTTTTTTACCCTTCCCCTTGTAAACGCACTAGCCAATGTTGATTGCTGATTTCGTAATCCTATCACACTTGTCTACCGTTCGCACGCGGACACAGGTTAAGACTCTTCTTGTAATTCGTTATCCACCCAATCTTCCGAACTCAATGCCAGATCTACCTCATGGCCGTTTTCAGCACGGCATTCTTCATGAATTCATTAAAGAATCCAAAGCACGTCAGGCAGCAGACCAAATTAACCATATATATGGCTTGGGATCTACTACTCATCGCGCCTGTTATGAGTGGTTCGGAAAGTCTTTAAAAGGAGATTATTCACTGAGGGCAAAGCATGGTCAGGAAGGCCAACTGGATTGGACGACAGTGAACTACACCATCTTCTTCGTACCGATAGTTGGCAGACGACACGTCAGCTGGCAGAGAAGCTCGAAGTGTCTCATAGGATAGTAGGAATCCATCTGAAGAATCTTGGCTTTCATGGAAATTTGGAGCTTGGATTCCACATGCCCTGTCAGACACTCAGAAAGGTCGACGGCTCTCCATCGCTGCTTCTCTTCTGTCCAGATAAGGAAGAAAATCGTTTCTTCCGCGGATTGTGACAGGCGAAGAGTCCTGGGTTCTGTGTGCCAACTTCCGAGGAAAAGGCAATGGGTACAAAAGGGAGAGAGCCCTAAGTCTGATCTCAAGCCCAATGTTCACGAAAGGAAGATTTTCTTGAGTGTTTGGTGGGATATCAGAGAAGTGATTTATCGGCAAACTCTCAGAAGTGGAGAGACACTTACTGCTGTCACATACTGCGGCCAACTCCACAAAGTCGTCGCAACTCTCTAAGAAAACAGGCCGGAGAAGTCGAAGGTGATGATCCTGCATGACGATGCAAAACTACATGTTGCAAGACTCACAAGAGAAACAATAAAGTGGGAGGTAATGCCACATCCACCGTATAGCCCTGATCTCGCCCCTACCGACTACCATCTCTTCCGTGCTCTCAAGCAAGAAATTGGAGAGAAATATTTTGGAACTGATGAAGACCTCAAAAATTGGATTCATCAATGGTTCGACTCCAGAACTGCAGTCTTTTAAGCGAGAGGAATTGGAAAATTACCCAGTCTTTGGAGAAGTGTAGTGGGACAAAATAGAGTATATCTCAGTTGATTTGACTTTGTAGTTGTGAAGTAATAAATCTTTGAAAAAAATGAAAAGACTTTTTTTCCAACCTAATAGATAGCAAGTTTATGATGAACACAAAATCAGTGGTGAGGCAAACAGTAGAGCTGCTGGAGTCGTGTGTGAGATCCTTGTCGTTCGAATCTGCCCCTTATATGCACATCCGTTCACTAGGGCGTGGCTAAATTCAAATAGAAGAGTGGAAGACGGTGGGGCAGGCGGTGGTGTGTCCGCCGGTCATTCCATCGTGGGCACCGTCAACAGCATGGATTACGGTAGGGAAGTGAGCCCAACCCAACATGAGGGCCCTCTGGAAATAGGCGTTTCCACCAAGCCGAACCAACACCTCCCGTACTTTCCGCGTCTTCCGCGCATAGATTTCCTTTCACCGGAATATCATCAGTATCCTGTATCACACTTACCAAGTGATCGGAATAAATTCTTTAAGATTCTTGATTAATAGCGGCTGAAGCGAGTAGAGCGGGATCCGCGCTAGCTTCCTCAGTTCTGAGAAAACCTGACCGGTCCGTTACCAACCCAGGATGTCGAGACCTCCCCTCTTCCCCAGGGAGCTTCAACCCTGTTTCCGAGCTTAAAAACGTCCAATTTTCCGGTCCTTGGTCATTTGTCGTATTCCGACTTCATGTGGTCATTTGAGAGGAAAACCCCATCTCTCGACCCCTTATTACAAAAAGGTACCTCGTGTAGCGTGGGCGCTTCTGGCATAACGAACACTCCTTTAGTAGCATTTGTTACTGTCAGCGGGCCTACCGCACTCCGCGGAAGACCTTGCTTTGTGGAAAGCTTAAACTGGATGTCTAATGCACTTAGAACATTCGTTTTTAATAGAAGAGTAGCACTCCTGCCTTTCTGAACGTGCATGATCACTCGAGCTGTGCCAGCTCAATGGATCCTTACATCAGCTTTAACCATACCCAAGAAGTCTATCAATCGATATTATCGATTTTTGTGGATTCAATACAAGCGGTCTGAAAATTCAGCTCTGAGGGTAATCGGGGTCGTTGAACACGAACCCGAAGTCGACCAATCTATATCGATCGATATTATCGATTTTTTGTGGATGTCGCTCAAGCGGCACGAAACTTCAGCCCTAGGGGTAATCAAGGTCGCTGAACACGAATCTGAAGTCGCCCAATCGACATCGATCGATATTATCAATTTTTTGTGATGTCGTTCAAGCGGCACGAAACTTCAGCCCCGGGGGTAATCAAGGTCGCTGAACACGAATCTGAAGTCGCCCAATCGACATCGATCGATATTATCAATTTTTTGTGATGTCGTTCAAGCGGCACGAAACTTCAGCCCCGGGGGTAATCAAGGTCGCTGAACACGAATCTGAAGTCGACCAATCGATATCGATCGATTTTTTGAGTATGGCAATCAAGCGGCACGAAACTTCAACCGTGGGGATAATCGAGGTCGTTGAACACGAATCTGAAGTTCGTTTTTGAACTGTCGATCGCTATCGCTATCGATATTGGGCAAATAAGCGTTTTTGTGGATGTCGTCCGTTTTTTCGCTTTTTTTCTAACTTGCCCCGTTCGACGTAGTCAAGATGTTCTTTCTAAGGAAACCATGACATAGGTGGCAGCTACAATTGACGATGAGAAGTGATTGCCACGGCGAAGCCGTCGGTGCGGCCGAGAGTCTGCACGGACGGCTGGTTCTTTCATATGAAGCAACGTGAACCGTTCGATGATACCTTCCGAAGAGCTGAAATGCAAAAGCAGGGCATTACCTCCATCATCAATTGAAGACGACGATCCCGACTCGTCACTGCTGCTAGCTGTACTTGACGACGAACTGCTCTCCAGATTTTTCTTATGATGTTCCTGGAGGAAAGAAACGAAGTGCTCAAACCACACAAATACATCTTCTGTGGACTCCTTGTATAACAAACCATGCTCAGGGCTTCCTTGTCGTCGATCGAATACTTCTTCTCCCAGGGATTTTCCACCTCAGGTTCGTCAGAATCGGGAGTATCAGCATCGTCCTCCATCTCGACTGCGATTTCATCATCGGAACTGAGATCGCTATGCTTGTCTTTCTTCATCCTCCTCTCTGCCTTCATCCTCTCTTCTTTCCTTTTCCGCTCTTCTTCAAGTGTTTTATCGAACATCTCTACGTTGTCTGCACCAGCCGCCTGTCGGGTGCGCCTTCTCAGAAGCGGCTTCTCCACCTCTGGTTCGTTCGTGTCAACCTAGAAATAGCTGAGTGTACAGGGTGTAGGTGCTTGATAAGGCTATCAGACCCTACCCCGCTTTCATCTGTTGTGATCGAGAGGGAAGTTGAACTCTCCGGTTTCATCTCGTTCTCTTTCTTGTCACCACAACTTTCCTCGGCTGAACTTGAGTCATCTCCGTCGTTGTTATTCTGGCTGCTCTCAGCCGTGGGGGCTGGCTTGGCGTCGGCTGTGAACATGAGGAAGCGCAATACCTGCAAACATTATAACAGCTCCCGATGTTTTACTTCTGAGCTCAAACAAAAAAGCTGCTACCGACATTGTACACAATGTTGTGCAAACTAACGTCAACTTGTTGATGCTACACTTAAAACGCACAGAACTGTGCATTCTATGCTGCAACGAGAACGATTATGCTGGGCCGGATTCATCAACGACTTACAGTAGTAATATAGCCTAACAGACGGTCAGCGGCCTACTGTCCGCCAAGCATCTAGTTGGGGGCTTCGCCCCCAAACCGGAAAAATAAAACAACCCGACCGCCTTCTTGTCCTCCTTAGGCCTCTCATTCATTAGAGTAAGAAGTCTGGCTTTGCTATATAGAATGGCATAGCGGGATACGATAGGACAGATTCTTCAAAACTGCTCCTATAGGGCCTACCCACCCTCTATCGCACGTACGCGACTCATTCTCTGAAGTACTCGTTCTATACATGGCGAGGAATAGATATATAGCCTTAATCCGAAGCGCTTATTCTGCGGAAACACAGATGAAATCAATTGGTATTGGTAGACCGCTCGATACGGTTCACAGTCCGACGGGAATAACATTACTCCGATTCCTTCACCCATTCTCCCTACTCCACCAATACCCCCTTACCCATGTGCCGGCAGAAAGCGGAAGTGGGAATCAAGTAGCGCACACTGGTTGTTGCCTTTAAAAAGTCATCTGAAAATCTCACGGATGCTGTGCAAATTCCTATCTGTGACACGTCTTCTGGATCCGGATGAACATTGTATAACGTGTGTGACACATTTGCTCAGTCCGGACGCATATGTAACGACGTCTACGACACGTCTTTTGCACCCCGACACACGCGGCACGACGTCTGTAGCACGTCTTCTGACGGCACGTTGGACTTCACCGGTCCCCATTGCTGGTCCCTTCCTCACCGGTCCCCCTTTCACCTGGTCCTGTCTTCACTGATCCCTCCTTTATTGTTCAACCCTTTACCGGTCTCCCTTACTGGACACCCATCCTTCACCGGTCCCCCATTACTGGTCCCACCTTCACTGGTAACACGTCGTTTGAATCCAGAACCCCTGGCGCGACATCGGTGACATCTCTTCTGAACCCGGACTCCCTTTGCGTGACATCGGCGACGCGTCTTCTGACCCCACTCAACACGACGTACGTAACATCTCGCCTGAACCCGGATGGCTACTACTCGACGTTTGCGAAAGGCCAGATGGACAGACGGACGGACAGACGGACGGACAGACATACGGACAGACATACGGACGGACAGACGGAAGGACAGACACAACCGCTTACTCTTTTATATAGTAGGAAATTCCTGATAACGCGGCTTATCAACAAGCGATAAGGTGGAATATCGCTTGATAAGCTACGCTATCTGTTATTTCGGCTGTATTTTCTCCGTTAAATCGCTGTAAGTCAGTGATGAATCCGGCCCTTGATTTGGTGGTATGAAGCTCAGCCAAGAAGTAAAAGCACGCATGCAGCATCTTTCCCCACCCGATGAGCGTGAGACTACCACCAATGAGTCTTCCGAGAGAATAGTCCTTATCAAAATTGGTTTTCGAAAAATCTGGAAATGTTATGATGAATGGTGAGATGCCTGCTTCCGGAAACCTCGCGGACTGAGGTGAGTCTTGGTTCATTCAATCAGTCTAGATCTGGCACTCTCACTAAGTGTCACAAGGCGTGGGCACAGAATTGAATCCTATAAGTTTAAAATACTGATTGTTCTTCAGTAAAATAAATGTCTGCCTAGAACAGCTTTCAAATCAATCAACAACCTAAAACCAGTTTCTAACAGTGGCGTATTCCATGTATGTTGGGAGGGTTTGACTTCGGCTAGATTTTTGCCAAAAATCGACGAAACGTCAACTCCCTTGGCCCACTACTTTTAGAAGTTCTTTCTCAAACGAACTGCCTTTTTGTCTATTTTCTAATACGCTGTTGGTTTTTCAGAAACCTCAAAAACTGCCAGTGTTATAACCGTTTACTGGAGGTAACTGCGCTCTCTGACTTCGTGAGAGGCTGCATTGTCAAAAAAAATGAATTGCTCTCTATTTGGTCGTACGTCATATGCAAGGAATTGAGCAATGTAAAAATACTAAGCCTTGAATATTGTACAGTAAAAAATCAGGGGACGAGAGTAAGAACTACGTAGAGTTACAAGAGATTTTCCTGGAATTTCTAGAGGTTCCTGAAATTAGTCTCTGGCTTTGATAACGCTAACAGCATTTGTCGACACACCACTCTTACAAAGGGTGTGCCTTGCACAAGTTGTTTCCTTTCGGCCTGAATTGGGGATAAGGCTAGGGGAAAGAGGATTTAGTGACGGTGCGTTCGACTTCTGGAGCAGGGATGGTGCCTGTCATGCACCGCTTCCTCCGCGGCGTTCTCAAGCGGCGACTATATCTCAGTCTGACTCGTGATGCTCCCATCACAGCGAGAAACGGGGTAATATGAGCAGCCTCGCTTGGTAAAGTAGCAGTGAGATGCAGAAGACTGTGAGCATCCGGATGCAATCTAGCAAGGTATTATACATTTCATGTGAAGGTATCCGCTAGCTAACCTATGACACTGAAACGACTAGCATACCACTGGTGTTGGTGAGTGTGTTAGTTAGTGCGCCAACAGAATGGAGGTAGAGGTCGGCATAAGGATTCCGCGCCTTTTCAAGGGTGGTGTATGTATAGCCCAATCTGCAATATTGGTGGAACAGGTGAAGATCGCCTAGCAAACCCACTCACCCCCCCCCCCTCATAATTCCCGACGCCAACTTCGATACCAGCGCATTTAGCTGACATTGATGAAAACCGCTCACATCATGGCTATAGTCTCCCGCCTTTTCCTGCACTTTCCGAAGAGGTCCGATGGGGGCGAGCACGGCAAAGATGTCTGAAAATAAAGCATGTACAAAAAAATTCAAAAAAAATAATGGGCTAGTAAGGCTGCATGCGCGACACTCAAGACAACACGTTCACTACGAATTGATTTTCTGGTTCGCTTCAGGCCCAAAACAACCAGGACTTTCATCTATGGGTTAGTGTGACATTTATTAGAGGCAGGATGAGCACTAGGTTGTCATCGACAGACTTAGGCAGGTAACTGTGTGGACACGACTTCGCTTCTGCGGCAAACTTCCTTCTAGGAAGGTGCTTCCTGACCTCAACCCTCGTAGTCACTGCCTTCGTTGTAATAGCTTCCGCATCCACCTTTTGGCCTCTCGAGTCTGTTTTCTCCTGCAGATGTTGTAGTTATATCTGCAGCTTTTTAGCTGTTCCAACTTCACAAAGTTCAAGATTGCTCTTACTAGTTGCGATAAGCCTTTGTATATAGGACTTCAAGTGAAAGGTGAGGACCTTAAAATGCAAGCTAAAGACGCTGATTAGCCAACCCTTCACGATAGGCACCAGATCAGAGTTTGACTGAGAAAAAAAAACAATAGAAAACAGAAAACTTTTCATATTCGGTACATGTCGCGAAGATGAGCAGCAGATGGGCAGGTGCGAGAGTACCGACCGTATTCGCGCACCGTACCATATTCGCTCCACGCAATCAGACACCGATCGAATACGGCCCTTTCTGTGGCACGGTTAGGGCTCAGGCGCACAGATAGGGCACATGAGGATCAACGAGGAAAGTCAGCTGTTAGGTTGGGGAGGGGGTTGAAACGCGGCACACAAAGAAGCTTCGCCACGGAGCCCGTATAAGCTACACTTGTGAAAAATGCCCACACAACCCGAAGCTCCGATCCGTCCCCGTAGGGCACTGCTGTGTTTAGCTGGTCAGGGTAACAAACTCCTGCCTTTTCGATTCATCGAGAGTTCTGGTGGAATGCCTGTGTACCTGGTCACTACCATCCTCGAAGCAATGCCATGCAGAAGGGGAGCGTCCGATCGGTGCCGTTACTGGCTGTCGCGACTACGATAAAAGCAACGGCGCGTGTGCTGCACCCAGCTGTACCGCAGCAATGCGCACCTTTCAAGGGCTCTAGATTTTCTTCTGTAGAAAGCTAAAGCAATTGACCTCTTGTTGACCAGCCCAATACTTTTCCGATATTCCTCCTCCTCCTCCTCCTCCTCCTCCTTCTTCCTCAGCGTTTGCCCCGCTCAATAGGGGGTCCGCTGTTCTGGTGCCATGTCTCCATCTTTCCCGATCCCGTGCTAGATCAGGGTGGACACCAGCTACTTTAAAGTCCTTGTGCAACGTATCAGCTCAGCGCTGCTTCGGCGCCCTCCAGGCCGTTTTCCAGACACTTCCAACTCAATATATATCCTACAATAACATTACTCCGATTCCTTCACCCATTCTCCCTACTCCACCAATACCCCCTTACCCATGTGCCGGCAGAAAGCGGAAGTGGGAATCAAGTAGCGCACACTGGTTGTTGCCTTTAAAAAGTCATCTGAAAATCTCACGGATGCTGTGCAAATTCCTATCTGTGACACGTCTTCTGGATCCCTGTCAGCAGGGCCTGTCGCCTGCATTTGAATGTCCGTGTTCGGCTTAGCTCGCAGAAGCGAACAGTTTCCAGTGGCACTGTGGGGAGGAACGGACATCGTCACCCAATGCTTTTCCGATATTTATTTTGGTATAGTTCGTTGTCCTCACTTTTGCCAGATCATTTCCAATAAACCGACCTTAACTGAACCGTCCGTTTCTCGAATAATGCCATTTGAAAAGGTAACTAATTCAAAGCGTATCCTTCTCCTATGGCTTGCTATTAAACGTGCCGTACGAGAAATTGTACGAGAAAGCTCACCCCAGAGCGCAACACACCACAGCACAAACCACGCTGTGTAGCCGGGGAATGAGCGGAGGTAAAACAACGAGACAAGGCTGCAGTTGGACAGGACGAAGAATTGATGGAGCAGCAGAGGGGCATCGGTGTAGAAGAATGCCTGGAAGTAAAATGACTCGGATGGATACCGGATCTAGAATCATATCGGCTGATACTTACAATGCATCCAAAACCGCCGTAAGCTGTGACGAGGCCTGGTAGGTATTCGTAGATGATCTTCTCTTCACTTATTTGTAAACTTTTTAATAAATCGCTGAAAAACCTGTAGTAGCAGAAGAACTATTTCTAAGACCTTCTTCAAAAAGGGCGCTCGCAAAGAGTACTGGTTTCGCTCAGTGTACGTTGTTCATGCGGCCGAACGGCGTTTGAGGCAAAAGAATGATTGCACTACATGTTACAGCACCGTCGGTAAACAACCGCCAAAACGCGGCCGGCGGCGGATTAATCCGCCGTTTCCGCCGCTTTGCCATAATTTCCTTTAAAGTCGATTATATCCAATTTAATGCACACTGTTAGAATCAGAACAACATGATCTACCCAATGGCGTAAAAGTCTTGATAAGGTTTCAAAATTTTTGAGTCGAGATGACCTAGATTAAGCGAGCCCGTAATTATCTTGACCTGACCCACACTCGCTTCTGAGTCTCGCCTAATTACACCCTGTGGCAGGAGTAGATCTGCCCAGTGAAACCTTTTAAATTTTAGGAGGTATCAAAATTGCATTTTATGCCAATTTTAGGTTTTCCCTCATCATGGCTATCTATTTGATATCAAATTTGCCTACTTTGGCTGCATGTACATCATTCCATGCATTCTCAACTGCCGATTTTTTTTCCGTTTTTGCTAATGATTAACGACCGTACCACTTTTGTTCTAGGGCTAATTTTCGCTGAAATTCTCGATTATAAGGCGTGGTTTATAAATGTGAGTTTTAGGCTTACTTTGATCAAAAGTAACACAGTTATCAGCCACCAAGTTCAGCCCTGCATCAGGGTTACAGGAGACACGTCCTGCAAAGGCTACTTCGCTCGTGTAGATGTGTGTCTCCACGCGGCGGATCAGCATGAGAGCTAGATATGTGGCAGACACCATGCAGAGATGCTGTCTCACAAAAATGACGGAGCTCGCAACACACGTCTCGGAGTTTCACTCCCTCAAAAAACCAGTTTCCTTCAAACCCAAATTTGAGATTTGACATTGACTTCTGTCCACACCCGCAGAAGAGTTCCTACCATTCAGCAAAGCCCATATTCGTAATATCTTTCGGAAAAATTTTCACTCGACCTCGATCTAATTTATTACTTGAGACAAGCCCGATACTGGAGCTGAGACTGCTGCCGTAATTGCAGTGACCTGACCTGCCCCACCTAGCATGTCCTTTGGACATACAATCTCTCCTCTCACAATTCACACTAACCCAATGCAGGGTCAGGCTTGAGGTTCGAGAATCAAGGGGGATACCGTGACGTCTCTTTTTCCGGGGAGGGGGGGGGGGAGGGGGGCGTCGTACTCTCTTCGTTTTGACAGAGGAGTTCGTCGTATTTTTTCGTAGCTTCCTGTTTACCTTAAAGATTTCAATTCTTTTATTTTCGGCAGTCTTCAAATCAGTGTGGTCGACTTCAATTTTCGCAGATTCCATCAAGATGTTATGGACACAACACATTTTTCTACCTGAACGAGCGACATTTGCATGCGAAATTGTACTCTATAAGATATCGAGGGTTAATTACTAGTGATCGCTCACGCGCTTTCCTTACAAATATTGTTTGATTTTCTGTTTTTTGTTTTCTCTTCACACAGTAAAGCAACAAGCTTCGAGCTTCGACAAAATTTGGGGAACCGCCTACAAAATTGTTGTGGTTCATGATAATAAAATCATTTTCTACCCAAAACAGACAATATATACAACTGAAATTTTGCCTTGAATAGACTCAAGTTTTACACGATATACAGCGAAAAAATCATGGATTTCTGAAGCGACCTTCAATGTGATCTGGGATCTCGATTTTTCCTATTCCAAAAAGTGTCTGAATAGAAGAACCCCACTGATCACGCAGAAACCGAAAAACCGAATATACAGCATTTGCACCACGATGACTCATTGTACGCGCATTTGTAGCCACCCAAGACATCGTCGACAGCGCTCGCAGCGAAACAAGGCGGAGCTCACCTCTTCAAGGCACTTCATGAATGGCAACGGCTTAGCTTTGGAAAAAAGCAGATGAAACACGCACAGGTTGAAGGGCGGTGCTGACTCACTAAAAGAATCCTCCAGACACGGCAAACAGAATGAGTAGGCATGACATGTGCAGCCAGAGCTGCACAAGACGTCTGCAGTCCCAAAGTGCCAGAAGCAGCATGGAGAACGACACGACTGCCAGCACGACCATCGCGCTGAACGCGTTTATCTGTAAAGGTTCGGATACGGCACCTCTCACTGGAATGGCACCACCTGAACGAGCATATGACGTGTTCCCCACAGCAGGCGGTCCATCAGGTTTTCGCTTTCTCGCTCTTCAGTAAGAGCCAGTACTGTAAGAGAAAGCATAAACGTTGACGGTTTTTGTAAACCCCTGCAGTTTACACCTCGGATGAACACTCACTGGCCAGTAATCTATCGCGGAACGGATGGAAGAGTTCCGACAGTACAGAGTGGGACAGTCGACACGCTGAATTACCGCCTATGACCTGAGGCGCTTTCGACCAAGCATCCATGCATTGTCGACAGAGTAGAGCACGGAACGAGCAGCGAAACAAGGAAGGCAAGGAGCTCCGAGATGTGGCCCGTAATGTAATTTAGATAGGTTCGAAACATACAGCTGCTAAAGTGTTTAGTACTCACCCTGAACGGATGCAGAGGATTTGGATGATGATTCGTGACAAAATGGCGCACCTTCACAAGACGCCAAGCATGGTACAGCAAAGCGTGTTCAGGGCTAGTCTAGGGTTCCCATTTTGCAAGCGAGAAGCATGCAAAGCTGTCTGCTTACCATACCACAATATCTTTTGGGATAATGGAGAGTCGGACACTTCAAGCTGTCATCTTCTACGAACTGTGGGAGAGCTGGAACTGCGAATGATATGTACCTCACGATGACGACAACGAGCGAGGCACTGCTAATAAATCCGCTGTAAATTGGTGGATTCTATTTCTCTCTTGGCAGCTTGTAATACCGGCACTAAGCTGAACCGAGCTGAAGAATTGGAAACATGGATGCTAAGAAGATCTAACATGTTAGCATTCGCGAGCCTCGGTTTAGGAGTATTTCCCTGTTCGTTGACTCTTTAGTAGCTCACCTCCACGATGAAGCGTTCATTGGCACAGGGGTGCATACAAAGTTTGGAAGTTAATTTTTTAACATTTTTTAAAATTCTTCGTTAATTTTCCTATAAATCCTTGGATTTTGTTAAAAAATACAATTAGCTGCAAACTCTTATTTACAATTACGACATTTACAATTACATTTACAATTATTATTTATTTACGAAAAGAGGAAAACGTTTCTTTTCCCAACTTCATCAAGTTGGTAACTAGTGTTCACAAATGCAGCAAAATATACTGCAATGTAACATAAACGATTCACCAACAATAAAAGTGAACCGCAAAAAATAAGCCAGCTTTCCGCAACAGATTACCTACAGAGTGTGGAAGAAAGGCAGGTGCGGAATTGCTATTCAAGAGTACGGCACTTCCTGGGCTGGTGATCGCATCGTTCCGGCAAGACAATGTAGATCAGATGAAGCAGACCTCGGAGTTCCCTCACTTTCCTAGTTCTCTGGAAACCGTTTTGTGTGACTGTACTACGTACAAGCATGTACAATCTCGATGCGAGCACCAACCCGCTAAGTGCAGAAAGAATTAACAGAAATACTATTAAAAACCTACCCTCGCTTTGTTATCGTTTAGGGGAAATAGGTTTCCAAAAGAGTTTCTCTTGTTATAGTCTTCCGCAAAACATTTGAAAAACGTCAAGCGGCCGAAAACATTCTCTCCGTCTCGACAGTTCCATGCGGTAAGTAAAAGTATTTATTATGGGATAAGCGGCGCCAAATGGGGATAGGCACCTCCTACGAGGAGATCAGACCAGAATTTAAATGGATTCTTTGGTGTATGAAACATAAACTTATTGAGAAAAAAGTTCGTTAAAAATTCCGTTAAATGAACGAAAATTTAAGTGAGGTCGATAGGCCAGATTTTAAAGGAAAATTCCTTTAGTTTGTTAAATTCGGTGATTCGTCAATTGTTAAAATTACACCCCTTATGTGGCAATTCTTGAACCCCCAACCGCAGATAAGAGAACTAGAAGAATCATTTACCGATTGGGGCTCGAGTACAGTACCATATGAAACAAGCTATACAGAACGCTATTTTTTAGTTACACTGCTGTTAAAGCGTGCGGTAGGAATTTATTATACATTCTTTTGTGAAGAACTGCTGAGTCCTGTCCCGGTTGTCAACTTCTCCAACATAGAGGAAAGAGGAAATCCCAGAGGAAGGGTAAGTCTCTCTACGGTGGTTGTGCTCGTGCCCTTAAAAGTTTACATAGGGGACAAATCCCCAGAGGATGCCTCACAATGAGTTTTTGTGGAGAACAAACAGTCAGAAATGACGTTTACTCTAGGAAGCTTCAGAAGGTCGAACCTCCATTCTGATGGTGAGTTGCCAAATACTTCGTGGCGTAACTCTAGGAGATTTGTACATAGAATGCTAACCAGAGCTTCTGGGCAGATGGGCTAGTGCTACTCAACCACTTGGTGGCTACTTACACTGAAGGTTAGTAGAAACTGAAGAAAGACCGACATATCAGTGCAGTGTCGTGGAATGAATTCGCATTCACGGGAACTCGACCAGTCGCTTCTTAAGCAGTCTATGCACTGTGTGCATTAACGTGTGTGACCTGTATCACCTGTCGTCCCGTTGATCATCGACTTGCTCGAGCGGGCGCCAGCAGCGTCTCCATTCGTCCCTCTTGCCAGAGTGCTCCAATTTATCGTCCTCGCTGGAGGGACACGAAGAGCGTCATATCGGTCGTTCCGGGCTTTCACGAAGTCCGACCAACGCGTTGGTGGGCCTCCTGATGTCCTCTTGACATCCCGCGGAATCCAGTCGGTAACGGCTCTCGTCCAGCGGGTGTCTGCGAAGCGCATTAGTGGCCGACCCTAACTAATTTACGACAATTTGGCCCAAGCGACAGCGTCTCTGATCTTCGAACGTCGGCGAAGTTCGGAACTCCGGAGGCCTTCTCTCACTTGCGTGAGTCGTGTCACTCCGAGCATCGTCCTCGATTCCACGCTGCGCGACGCTGATCGCGTGCTCATCCTGCTTTCGTACAGCCCAGGTATCTGAGGCGTATGTTAGGGCAGGAAGAACCGTAGAGTCGAATAGGTGGATACGGAGTCGGACGTTCTTCGTCTTCTTCACGACTTCTTCGACGTTCTTGAAAGCTCCCCAAGCCGCTCATTTCCTCCTGCTCAGCTCCGGCGCTAGGTCGTTGGCCATATTGACTTCGCGACCCAGATACACGTAGCTGGAGCATTCGGAGATGTTCGTTCCGTTGAGCGAGAATGGGGCATCAGAAACTTGTCCGTTCCTCATGAACATCGTCTTCGTAAGATTCACTGCAGTCCAACATTCCCACATACACGATCGAATTCGGCCAGCATTCGCTCCGCCTGGCTGATGCTCGGTGTTGTGGGCACGATGTCGTCAGCGAAACGAAGATGGTGCAGCTGCTGGCCGTCGACCTTCACTCCCATGTCTTCCCATTCTAGTTCGCGCATGACGTTTTCGAGGGTGGCGCTGAAGAGCTTCGGGGATAAGGTATCCCCTTGCAGAACCCCTCTCCTTACGTCGATGACGACGTCGTTGTAGGAAAGATCTTGGTCGTGAATCCACTGTACAGCTCTCGAAGGACTCTGATGTACTGAGTAGGAACGCCCTGAGTGAGCAGGGCGTTGATGACCGCTTCAGTTTCGACAGAGTCGAATGCCTTTTTCAGGTCGATGAACGTAAGGCACAGCGGCAGCTTATACTCTCGCGACACTTCGATGAGCTTCGTGATGGTGTGTATGTGGTCGATCGTGCTGAATCCTCTCCGAAACCCTGCTTGTTCGCATGGCCGTCCTTCGTCCAGCGTTCGGCTGATCCTATTCAGGATGACTCGAGTGAACAGCTTGTAGACTACGGACAACAGGCAGATCGGGCGATAGTTGCCAATGTCGTGCACGTCTCCCTTCTTGTACAGCAAGATGGTTCTGCTGGTAGTCCACTGGGATGGAACCTTGCACTCCGACAGGTAGCGCGTGAAGAGCCGCGCCAAGGTGTTGATGAGCGCTGGCGGTAGGTTCTTCAGGTGTTCGGGTCTGATCCTGTCGGGACCGGGTGCTGTACGTTTCTTCACCGACGAGATGGTGTGTCGGATCTCGGAAGGGAGAACAGAGGGGACGACGTATCCATCCTGCGGAAGATGGCATGGGGGCAGGTGGACGTGGCTATCGAAGAGATCGGAGTAAAAGTCGCTGATGACCTTCTCCATGGTCCTTCTCCACGGATCTCCCTCGATAGAGAGCCTTCGGGCTCTCTTGTTAAGAGGGATCTCGGGTCGCTTGTCGCAGGGCCACGTTGCGCGTCCCCGGGTGGTGGATAGGGGAATTAAACGGGAACCAAATGCGACCGTGTACTGCCCAGAGACGCAAGTAGGATGCAGGGGATGGACTCCTTGCTCCTGCTGTGTCGGGTCGACTCGTTCCTTGTGGGTGGGAGCGGCATGTTCGTGCACAGTGTGCGTGGATGTGTCCGCGACTGTGCGGATTGTAACTGTGTCGGCTTGGCCAAAAGCTTGCACTCGGTAGACTGGGAGTACATCGTAAGGCGATTCGAGGCCGCCTTAAGTCTCGCCCCGTCCCTTCGGGAAGTCTGGCTGGCTGCCCGGAGTTCTTCGCCCGCACGACAGAGCCTGACTAGCTACCCGTGTTGTGTGGAAGTCAAACACAGCAGCACTAAAGGGCCTCATTCCCCTGACCCCGAAAGAGCCCCCATTTCTGCAGCGATGGGAGGGACGAGTACGGAGAGGCTGCTAAAATCTCAGGGCCTAACCAGGCTGCGCAAATTGAGAAGGACTAGGATGACGATCTGTACTTACAACGCCAGCACGCGTGCATCGGAAGCATCCGTCGTGGACCTGATGATGCAAGCAAGGAAGATCAAGTACGACGTCATCGGACTGACCGAGACGAAAACACTTCACCCCCTCCCCCTCCTATACGCCGCCTACGACTCCGGAGAAGAACTGTTCCTCGGAACATGCGATAGCAGGAGAGTAGGCGGCGTTTGTGTCCTCGTCAACACGCACTTGGCCATGAACATCGATTCGTGCGAGTCTCTGACAACCCGAATCGGACGTCTTCGACTGAAGCGATGTGGCACCGTCCCAGCTTTGACTGTGTTCGTCGCGTATGCCCCAACATCCGACTACGACGACGAAGAGGTCTTCTATGTGGAGCTTCTATAAGGAAGACCGCACCTTCTATTAGGGGGGGGGGGGGGCCAAAAGTAATGAGACAAAATGAAAAAAATCTTTATCTCTTTATAACTCAATTACAACTCAACGATGCTGAAGAGTGTATTTGCCATTAAGGGCAAGGACCTTGCTGCCATCGCTCAGCCCACTTCCTGATCCCATCCTTCCAGAACTGCTTGAGCCTGGTGTTGATCAACTGCTCGATATGGTTGTCAAGGACTGCTTGGGTTCTTGTGTCCCTTCCGACTAGGAAGTCCTGTAGGCTCAAGTAGTAGTGGTAGTTGCATGGAGAGATGTCCAGCGAATACGGTGGATGAGGCATGTGAACGTAGCCCAGCTGGCCAAGCTTATCCGTGCTTACTTGTTCCCGATGGGGTGCGGCGTTGTCGAAGAGGAGAACCTTCTTGAAGCGCTGCGACTGAATAAGAGCGAGTCGCCGGCCCATCTCTTCTATTTCGTTCACCATGGCCTTGGAGTTCATCGCGGTGCTCTTGGGAAACAGCTTCCGGTAAACCGATCCATGGGCGCAGACCCAAAAGCTCCAAAGGTGCTTCTCGCCGTGAACATTTCGCCGAACGAAGGTCGGTAACAATTCACCAGGCCTCACCCAGACTCGCTGCTTGGCAGGGTTAAGGTAGAAGACGTACTTCTCATCTTGCGTGAATATTGAGCCCAGGCTGCTCGGGGTTGGGAATTGGGGGAGATTTGAGCGACACAGGTCGACTCGTCAGACTGGGGTTTCGGCATGAGACAGGCTTGGGTTTTTGGCATGCTTCTGGAAAGGGCGGAAGCGGTAACTTTTCAGATGGGCTTCAGTAAGTAGCATACAAACATACAAATACAACAAGCACGAAACCAGACTCCAGCCACGAGATATATGGACACGGCATGGGGTGTCTCATTACTTTTGGCCCCCCCCCCCCTAATACAAGGTGATCGTCGGCGACTTCAACGCCAAGATCGGGCCACGAAGGTCGCCGGAAGAACATCACATCGGAACCCTCGGTTTGGAGTGGAGCCTCCCTCCCTAAGATGGACCTGGGAATCCCCCGGTGGCCAGTTCCACAACGAGATCGACCACATCATCTTCAATCGCAAGTACTGCTTGACCGACGTTTCCGTTGTCCCCAAGTTCTGCACGGGATCGGACCATCGCGTCCTTCGCGCGAGATTTCGCTTTTCGCGTCAAGGAGAGAAGGCCGCGAAGTTCAAGAAGAGGAATCCCAGAACGACCATCAACTGGGACCTCTAAACCTCTCTTGCCGGTCTTTGGGAAGATACCGTCATGGACAACATCGAGAGGAATACGACCGCTTCGTGCACCATCTCCGCGGTAGCGCTAACAAAGGAACTGTCTGAACGGTACGCCGGAACGGCAAGAGCGAGTACTATAGGGAGAATCCCCGTCCTTCAAATAGTAACAGAACATGTTTTGTTTTTGCCGATTCCTTGAGGCAAAGGAGTACGAGGGTGTAACGGTTAAGGGTCTGCAGAGCGAGCTCCTCACGACAGCACAAGATCTCGCTGTTGTGAACTGGGTGGTGCGGTGGTTGAGGGCTCGCCTCATGTTCGTGAGGTCTAGGGTTCAGTTCCCGTGCTACGCCTCGTTTTTGCACTTTTACCATAGTATCGGATTTCCATAGAGATTTCCATATCTGAACTTGTTTTTGGAGTTTGCTACGGTAAGATGTTTTTATTACTTATTATTTGTCGACATCTCGTAATTCACCAGCAATGCCCGAAATATACCAAATGCGATTATATATGAAATATTTATGAAACAACTTCACCACCAATGATACACAGGCACAGAATGCATAAAACAGTAAGTCTGATCACAGTAGGGACAACGTATGAAGGCTACAATTTCTTCACATCCTGACTCATCACATGGGCCGAGGTCTTCCGGGAATGCCATTCCTCTTGGGTTTTCGAAGCAACCGAGATGTTGGTGATGATGATGTTGGTGGTGATGCTTCATTTTCATTTTTCAAAGAAATCTAAAGCAGTGGCTAGTACTTTATCTGGTGCGAGATTGCTTCACAGTTCCTGCCCAGTGGTACTCCGCTGCAACCCAAGCCTGGAATCGTGGTACAGTCCACTTTCCCCGGTTCTCAAACTTGTATAGAACAACAATTTTAGTATAGCCAAACATTTTCCTCCGAAACCATCTGTCCTCCCGAAAACGTGATAGTGCCTTCACTGGTTAGTGGTGTCGTGCCCCGGCACATTCCTCTTCTGGTTGAAATCCTTGGTCCTCTTCTTCCACTACCTCCAATTTCTCCACTTCATCGATTTCCAGCTGTCGCAGTTTGAAATCCCGTAGGATACTTGCTATCCTTTCCGACAGCTTCATTTCGTCTCTCGAAGGGACAGCATCCAGTGGAGATTCGCACTTCAGTGTCAATAGGTGAATGACCACTCTAGGGTGAGCAGACATTGTTGAGTCAGTGTTGGCGGCAGCAGCTTGTTATAACCGCGCAACTTTGTAAGCATAACAGAGGCGGGAATATTGATCGAGGTAGTAGGTCAAGTTGAAGATCATGTGGTCCCCTCCTACACTGCGAGTACACTGGTGGCACTCACCTCTCGACACTAACAAATTGCATTTGAAGCATTTTTCTGGCATTCTGCCGCTGTCTCATGTTGTTCTTGTGTCAAAATTTCTTACATCGACAATGAGAACAATTTATTGGAGTAAAAGTTTTATATAAAGTCGTATTTGGCATATATGGGACATTGCTGGTGAATTACGAGATGTCGACAAATAATAACTAATAAAAACATCTTACCGTAGCAAACTCCAAAAACAAGTTCAGATGTGGAAATCTCCATGGGAATCCGATCCTATGGTAAAAGTGCAAAAACGTCGCGTAGCATGGGAACGGAACCCTCGATCTCACGAACATGAGGCATCCCCTCTACCACTGCACGGAGATCTTGCGCTGCCGTGATGAGCTCGCTCTGCGGACCCTTAACCATTACACACTCGTACTCGTTTGCCTCAAGGATTCGGCAAAAACAAATCATGTTCTGCTACTATTTGGAGGAGCGGGATTCTCCCTATAGTACTCGTTCTTGCCGTTCAGACAGTTCTCTTGTAAGGGAGCCGAGAGCTTGAAGACCACCAAGAGACGTCTGTCTCCGGAAACTCTTGAGCTTATGCGCCAGCTTGGAGCAGCACGAGCGTCAAGCAACTACCAGCTGACATCCGAGCTTGCGAAGCTATGCAGAGCGGCGATAAAGGAAGATCTCAAGGAGAGAAGGGCGGAAGTGTTGGCTGAAGCAGCAGAGGCAGGGTTAAGCATCCGCAATGCCCGCCGGAACTTCGCCAACTTCAAGACCAAGATGACCGCTCTCCGACGTCCTGACGGAACCGTCACCTCTTCCAGAAGGACGTGTATGACACTGAGGGGAAATCAAACTGCGCTCTGGGAAAAGCCTCACAATTCCGTCGTGGTACTGGTTCCCCGTCGTGCTGTTACCGCTCATCAAAAACATTGCAGAGAGCCGTTCATCTGTCTTCATGTCGTAGACGAAAATCCACGCCGTCAGCGTCATCGCCATGTTGAGCATCACCGGACGAAGTAGTTTCGACACCTGAACATGGCTATCCAAACTTATACTCATAACATGTGATGCCGAACATATGAACGCCCCAGACAACGTGAGTATAAGCACCATGTGAGAGAAATGCGTGCAGAGTCCCCGATGGATCACAACTGCACCCACTTGCCTCTACAACAGAAGCTGCAAACACAACGCACCTCGCCAAACTGTGACACGAGGCGACACATGAATCGATCGCATTGGCATGTCTGACGCATTATCTAAATACTGTCAACATAAATATTGATGCCTAAAATGTGAAAGAGCAAACGCAACTAGTTCTCCGTAGATTCAGATTTCGGAAATATGTGGTCAAACACTTAAACATTAGTAAAATGGTGGTCGTGTGGAGAAATATGTATGGAGAGAAGCTTCGGAGCAAAATCGACAGAGCCTATCTATTGGGCTTCGGCGGTCGGCGTGTTTGACTTTAAAAGTAAGGCTGATATCAGTCACTCGGTGCACCTATCCCTTCAGGAACCGTAACAACTCATGGACCCGTGTTAGCGGTTGCGCCACGCATTCCACTTCCGCGTAGGAAATGCCTTGGAGGCAATTCGAATGCGTATTTGGATTATGCGATAACTTCCAGTAGCCAGCCGATGAACAAGCCAGAGTTTTACCTTTGCCAAACATGCCCGATTCCAATTTGGCGACCCCGGAGAGATGAAGGGCATGTTTGACCTAGACAGGAAATCCTAACCAAGAACCTGGAATCGTGTGCTTCTCCTCCAACTGCGCTTCTCGCGTTCCTCAGAAATGTATTAGTTGAAGCAATATTTACTACTGCAACAAAAACAGCATAAAGCTTTCACCTCGATTCCAGACAAACGCCAAGCTCTTGAGGAAAGGTGTAAAAGGTTTCAAAATGTTTTGTAAAAGGTTTGTTTAGCCTGTCAAAAACATCCTATCACCTTCAAATCGCCAATCAACATGAACTTTCAATTTGTTTAAAATTGCGCTTCGTGTACCTATCATGCAGTTCATATTACCGCAATTGTCGTACAATTCGTCTACTCTTCCATATTTATCAACAGCATTGAGATCCTCAAGTTCGTACAGGCTAGGTCCACTTCTTAGCTCGCAGCTTCCAGTTCCGCCTCCAACGCGCGGGTTAGACGGTCTCCGCGCTTTGGAAATTTAGGCACAGCTTTTTTCAGAGTGGCGATATTCAGCTGTAATTCTGGAATTTTCACCTTACCGATGATGGGGAATGCAGCTTTGGTGGCTCGTCTCAAGACCCGTGCAACCGTTCTGGCCATTCCCTAGAACGAAAATGGCTCATTCCTGCCATTTACATCACCGAAACGGCCATCCTGAGCTGCACCCTCCTCAAAGACCCTGCCGGAGTGCACCAGGGGTCTGCGCTATCCCCACTGCTCTTCGTCGTTGTCATGGATGCAATTACACGAGTTCTCCAAATGGCGGCACCTTGGACGTTGCCGTATGCCGATGACGTCAAGACAAAGCCGAACTCGAGCGACAGTCACAGAATGGTGCGCTCGCTTGGCATTGTTAAGACTCAAGCTGAACGTCAAAAAGACGGAGTACTTGACGATAGATGTGAATGAGCACGGATCTATTAAGATCAATGGTACTGAACTCTCACGAGTTACATCTTCCAAGTATCTCGGATCAACAGTCACGTCCGATGGAAGCCTAAAGTTGGAGGTGAATGCACGCGTGAGTGCAGCCTGGTCCAAATGGCGCTCACTGACTGGGGTACTTTGCGACAGGACAATACCTGAGCACCTCAAATCGAAGGTTTATAAAACAGTAGTCCGCCCAGTAGCGACGTATTGTGCTGAGTGTTGGCCGGTGGCGAAGGAAATTGAAAGCCGCTTCAGTGTAATGGAGACGAAAATGCTACTGTGGACGGCTGGTGTTACGCGATTGCACCGCGTTCGCAGCGATACCATACGACAAAGGTTCGGTGTCGCCCCGACAGCCGACAAGCTCCAAGAAGCTCGTCTACGATGGTACGGCCACGTCCTTCGCGCTAACGACGACACCGTCTGTAAGATTGGCCTGAACTTTGAAGTCGCTGGAAAGCGGCCCAGAGGACGCCCAAAGCAACGTCGGCTAGATACGTTGCTTTGGGCGTCCTCTGGGCTTGGACTTAAAGATAGCTGGTGTGCATCCTGATCAAGCATTTGATCGGGAGAAATGGCGTCACCACACCAGAAGAGCGGACCCCGCCACCAAGCGGGACAAACGCTGCTGAAAATGATGATGATTAATACCAAACTTGCCCTCCGCCCACTATGCTCTGTTGGTATGCTTATCCATTACTATTAACGCATTAGCTTGCCAACCGTGAATCCGGCCGCGACGCTGTTGATTTCCGACCAGGGTCGTCGATTTTCGCCCGGATTTCACTGATCGCAGTGGGAGTGACCCGAATAAGATGGCCGGCCGATGGGCGTGTAAGGGTTCGGTCAAGCAACCAAAATTGATTAATATTAGGTTGTAACGAAATAAATGGCACTGAACCATTATAAATTTAAACAGTTAATATTTCAGCTTGCAAGCAAGTTTATTAATCGAAATAAAAACCATCTGATTCTACACATCTTTGCCAACGTGACACAAGCTTTTTTATCCCAGTAGCATAAAAATCAGAAGTTCTGGAATTGACGAAACCTTCGAAGGCACTTTCGGCATCCTGTAGGTATTTGAATATTTTCCCTACCAAGAAGTCGCCAAGATGCTTGAAGAAATGGTAGTCTGTTGGGGAGAGGTCGGGAGAAAACGGAGGATGTGGTAGAGTTTCAGTGCTCAGCTCATTCAATCTCTGCAACGTCATTCGTGCTACATGGGGGCGAGCATTGTCGTGCAGAAGGAGAACTCGCCTTCGGTTTACCAAGGCCGGCCGGATATTCTTCAACTTTTTCATCATTTCTTCAATTTTAATGCAGTACTTCTCTGCCGTGGTGGATTCACCGGGAGGGAGGAAGCTGTGGTGAATAATTCCCAGCGAACACCACCATACTGTCACCATTATTTTCTTTCGGTGCAATTCCGGCTTCGCAAAAACCTTGGGGCTCTCATCGCTGTCCACCCACTGTGCCGATCGTCGCCTGTTGTTGTACATTATCCATTTCTCGTCACAGGTTACGATGCGATCAAGGAATGGTTCCGTTTCGTTCCGTAGAAGCCGTGCGGACGAGATCTCATATCGTCGGTTTCTTTGCTCCTCAGACAGCTCGTGAGGCACCCATCTTTCCAGCTTTTTGGTCTTTCCAATTTCCTTTAGATGCCGGGCAGCTGTGTTGTGACTGACGCCAAGAACCTTCGCTATCTCCCTGGTATCCTTGTGTGGATCCTCCTCTACCACATCTCTCAGCTTGTCCTCATCAACATCACTATGCCTCCCACGACCTTCATGTTCTTCCAAGCTCTCATCTCCATTCCGGAACTTCTGATACCAACGATACGCCGTCCGAATTGTGGAACATCTTTGACCGAATGCGGCGTTGATCTTCTCGTCCGCCTCCTTAGCTGTAGTGCCCAGCTTGAATTCATGCAAGTAAATGCCTCGGATTACCCTTTTGTGCATCTGCAAAAAGTCAATAAAACTCTAAAGTTTTCCTACTTTTACATAGAAAATTTGGTACTCACCGGTAGGGCAAAGTTTGCGCTTCTAAACGATATGCCACATGTTACGGTTTGTTCTTGATCAAACGCGTAAAAGACGCGCCAAAAAATGGCGCGAGCCAGTGCCATTTAATTCGTTACAACCTAATAGCATCGATCTTCGATAACATAACATACACAAGAGCTACTGTCTCTCCTTCTGTCCCAGTTCTCCGAATGGTACGAGCGACCAAGGACAAACATTCTCCGAGCGACCTGCGCTACATGAATAGTTTACCGCTGGGCAGCCTTTTCGGTCTTAACGGACAACCGTACCGTACATGTGTCTATCGGTTTCCGGCAGATGGAGAAGGGAGTATTGTGGTTTGGGGGGTGGGGGGGGGGGGGGGGGGGGGAGGGAAGGAATTACAGTCGCAGGGATCACCCTTTAATTCAACAGTATCGGTCGTGCGAGCAACCCCAATCGATGCTACGGATTTTTCTGCAGAGTAGAACTCCAGCGCAATATGGGCTAGGAGAAGGGCGTGTGAAGACCCTGGAGGGTTCGTTATTTCCGATATACAGCTTGCAGTAGGAGAAAATATTTCGCTTCCATAGCAGACCTTTCCCATAATAGGTTTGTGCCAAAATAGTGAGCTCTAGTATCGAAAAGGCGAAAGATTATTTTAAAAAATTTAAATATTTCGAAAACTTTATCGTCAAACAACAACCTAGCCTCAAACACACATTGCGCCAACACTTCTTAGGGGAAGGGAGGGGGTGGGAGTTCAACCGTGGCTCTGTAGAGCGGACAAGCAATGTTGCAGTTGATCTGAGGACTACTCTGTCTTATCGCATTAGTCATAGTTTCTATTTCTGTCCTGGCGGGGCGCGACATTGCTTTTATAGCGGCAACTCGAATTAATGGGCGCTTATTGGCTCTACGCTCGCACCCTGTCCTGCACGGTGACCGATTCCAGTGTGCTTTCTTTTTAGTTAAAGTCAAAAGGTGTGAAGGAAGTAAAATTGTTGCGTCTAAAGCATGCTATGCTTGGGGTTTGGGGCGAAGCCACAACCAGAGGCCAGAGGCCGGATTCATCAACAATTAACCCGTGGGTATGCGGGTGATAAGAGGTAGAGATAAGATAAGAGTCAGGCAGAGATAACGCAAGAGTCAGAGACGCAGGCTTCATTGTGGGTATCTCTACCCCTTATACCCGCGGGTTAGTCGTTGATGAATCCGGCCCCAGGTGTTGGCGCTGCAACTAGGCCATGAACATAGGTAGGAGATAAAAGCAGACGCAGCAGAGCAGACGGTGCTCAAATTGGAGTGAATAATCGAATGAGTGTAGAATACTGAATCTGGAATCGGAAAACAGGAGTCGGAGAGAATCCGAAAGCCAAAGATGTGTGAGACGGACTATCTACGTTTTGCGTCGAGCTCAGCAATTGCAGAGAAATGGCCTCGTTGCGGATGCACCTGCTCAGTTCGGAGGGTGATCTCGTGTTACTGGAAGACAAAAGACGATATGGGTTTTGGGGCATTTCCAAAGGGTGGAAAACATAAGGCGAAACGTCTCACCTTACTGCGTCAGCTCCTCCAGACAGGATGATCGCCACCAACACGTCCTCGTCATTTTATTCCACGTGGGGCAACCACGTCGACGATGATAACCGTCGTACACGACCATACCGGGCTGAAGCCGGCTTCCTCGTCATCTAAAGGAGTCCTTCTGTCGCTTTCCGTTAGGATTAGCCCTCTTCAGGCGTAATGTATGTAGAAGTAGCTCCGCAGCACAAACAGCCCATACCTAACTTAGTTGGTGGGGGCCAACAGAAGGAAATGGTTGTATCCGCACTATCATGCCTCACCGCCACCAAATCTGAATTTGCCGTATTACTAAGGATAGCAGAGAAAGCTCTTAAGAGAAAAACAGCGGATCAAAATTATTTGTGTATTCGAACTAAGATACAGTACCGGACCGCGTCTTTTGATAGACGCCGAGAAAACCGCACTTTTGCGGTTTTTTCGGCGTCTATTCAAAAGACGCGTCCGGTACTGTACATTGAAAATCCACTCATTGCTAAGTTGGAAAGAAAAAACCGTCTGGAGTTGCAGTTCGGGGCAAATCTAGTGAGTAGGGTGAGGGGGGGGGGGGAGGGAAACCGTCTGATACTGTGATTCAATTATGGCTGAAATATAAGTATTGATAGAAACGATGGTGTATGTAGTTCCGTGAAGAATGAGTGAATCTCGAACCATTCGAATACGGTCCACCAGTCGACTCACATTCAGAGTCAGTTCATATGAGTGAAGTGAGTATAAGTATGAGTGTGAGCATAAGTAAGCATCACATGTCGTGGTAATAGGCAGAGGATACATTGATTTAAATGGGAATATCGAGTGGACTACCCTCTCCCTCTTTCCCTAAAGGATTTGTGCCAGCAGTTGTATCACGTCACGCATGACCCAATCCTATTGTGAGACACACCGAACGATTTCCGCATTTCTAAGCTAACGATAAGACTAAAACCATTCCTTTAGCACACGAATGGAATTTAAGAATAGGTAAACAATATGATCGTGTTTCAATGAAAAGGAGTGTGTGTATGTATGTGTTATATGTGTGTATATATGTGTATGTGTATGTGTGTGCCTCCTTTAATGGCAGAATGCAGCTGCGTTGTGAATTTTGAGTGATATAGACTTACTTACTGTAGGTGTCGTCAGTTCTATGCTTATGCTCTCACAAAAATTTCGAATATTCTAATCGTTTCGAATACCAAAAATTTTCGAGCACTCCAGATCGAATATATCCAAGAAACGTGTTTTTCCTGAGCATTCGAATTCGAATACATTCGAAAAACGAGATTTTTCGAATACTTGAATTCGAATATCCGAATTCAAATAAAAAATTAGACTGCATGATAGATATGAAAAACGACAGGCCAGAAGAAAAAGTGGAAGCAAGGCACAACAGAACCTCCCTAGTTTAACTCGAGGTTAATCGAAAGGCGTCTCATAAACCCATGGTAAAAATAAAATCAAAAGTGAAAAAAGCGCATGGCAAAAATGAGGTGGAGAACTTACACATAGTAGGATCAAAGGGAATATGGAAGCGTCTAATTTCATTCTTTGTCGAAAGACTAATTTTTCTCAAAGCAGTACTTGCGTGTTGCAAGGTACTGCGCTGGAAAAAGGAAAGGTTTACAAGACATTTGATGAGGACACAACCTGTTTGAGCCACTGTAAGCTTCTAGGTCACTTTAAACGCTCATTTTTGGAACTGGTGACTGGTTGACTGTTTAAGCTGTTTAAGAACTTTCACGAAACAATGCTTTCGCCTAGTGACAGCTAATGATAGACTGACAACGAATAGGCAAAACTGCAGCAAATCTGTCCTGCTCATCTAAAAAGGTGAAATAGCACACTGTCAATTTTGCAACCACAAAATTTATTGCAGGTAGCTACGAATACGCCAGCCGTGACGGCCGGTCTTATTTCTTTCTGATGATTCGCCGAAGTGGTGGAAATACTTATTTCTTATTAGCGTTGAACCTGTGAATGTAACTATTCTCTAGCCAACATAATGATTAAACGGTAAACTCTTAATAAAAATCGATTGATAAATAGCAGCCAGTCGATCTACACTGCCTCCATTTTGTGAAGCCTGGTATACAGCCGACATATTCACGCGACTGCCACTCGCCATGGCCAGTGTAGAGCAAAAATCGATAAAATCGATCGGTGACAACCGCTAGGTCTACATTCCCTTTTGTGAAGTCTGGCACGCGGCCGACATATCTGCGGTGTTGGTTTCACTGCTTGGATCGATCCCGTTCGTTACTCATCTATTTTCACCATAAAATATATAGCAGAATACAAGAGCACCGCAAGTGAACAATTAAGGAGAAAGGCCTACGAATGATTATTGGCACCGGCTACCGAAACCATGCTAAATGCTGCGCGCTTCGAACTTGGCACTACGAAATCGGGACGGCGTAAGGTCGACAGGCAAATATAGCTGTGGACCAACGATGTTAAAGAAAAAGTCTGTAAGAAGAAGAGATTGTACGTGCATTCCTCCTGTACATAACGGCCGACAAATGGCGCTTGTATCAGGATTCGATCCATGTGGTGCTACTGGAAACTGTTCGCTCTGCGAGCTAAGCTAAATGATACTAGGTGACCATGAGACTTTGAGAGGAGACGTATATCACTGGATGCGGCTTCGAATGCTGATTCCAATTACATGTTCCGTTTCTGCTGTGTGCGCATCTGTGAACGGAGTTTTTGACCACTTTCGTAGCAGGCTCCTTTTCCCTCTAGGTTCACGCAGAGCGGGCCAGTTACAGGAGAGCTCAAGTAGGGTTGGCACTGCGCTGGCCAAGCAGTGGTGGTGCAGGGAGCTGAGGGGCGGCATGGTGGGACGGGGTGGTTTATGCTTCGAGTCCCTTCTGGTGCAGGATTTTTGCATTCCTAAAAAAGATCTGCCACAATCAACCAAAGCTCTCTATGTCAAATGGCGACGTTTGAACGAAATCGGAACGAATTACCACGATCCGATCACCCATACTTACAAGTGAGTGATCAGAGCCCTAAATAACCCCCTTGGACGATTTTTTTTGACACACGGGGTCGGTCAGTACAATACTGTCGACTTATCTTCCAAACTATGTTCTCACCAGCTGTTGTGTTGGTGTTGGTGTGCTTTTTGGAGGAGTTCGATGCATCCGGTACTTCACGCGCTCCTACAAGGCAAGAGAAGAAAATGGCCAGCAGTTTCGCATCCATCTTGCGTGATGAGCTATGCGGGAGCATCGAGGTAGAGGATAAAGAATGTATCAGTGCGGAATCAGAAGAGGATCAGAAGAGAAGAATGTATCAGCGGTGCCCAAACGTTGCTCTTCGTCAACAGCTGAAAGCCATTCAAGGATCACGAAACCATTTCATCAGTTTTTGTAGATCCTACTAGGGTGAAAGTGATGAACATTCCGGTAGGAAGAACATAACAAATACAAAAATTAGACGTACATTTATTCTTGCCATTCAAAAGCATGTACACACGTTTCTCCTCTCATGTATCGACACACGGTATAATGTTCTCACTTCAATTCTTTGAATTGTATCTCCGATTTACACTCAATTTTCTTCCCCAAGATTCAGAACTTTTCTCACGTATTCACGGTACGCTGCAGGATACCTGCACAGTCACCCCAAGACGTATGATACACCAATGCAATATTGTTTCCCTATTGACATCGTAGAGCACTGCTCTTACAGCGGCTGCACTGATATATTTTTATTCGCTGCAGTAACAACCAAAAGCTGTTATGTTTTGAACATTTCGTAGTGGTATTTCACAGCTGCTAGTGCAACGCATTGTTTGTCTTCTTAACATGTTTTTAGGAACTATTCATGATAAGTTGTATCTTCGTGCCAGTGTGAAGTTGTCAGTATGAAGACAAGTCCTTTCTGGTGACCTTTTCCGTTGCATTTTGACTAGAGGGAAGAGGAGCCTGCTACGAAAATGGTCCATAACTCCGTTCACAGATGAGCACAGCAGAAGCGGCACATATACTTGGAATCAGCGTTCGAAGCCGCATTTAGCGATATACGTATCAACTCAAAGTCTCATGGTCCCATAGTATCCTTCCCTTGTTATAGTAGCTCGCAGAGCGAGCAGTTTCCAGTAGGCCTTCGAAGACCCATATCACATCAAATGGTGTATGAATGTTCGCATTTATCGTGATAGGGCTACGACGTCTACGGGAGCCGATGCGCACTAACTGTGCTAGTCCCAAGGTCCCGTAGAGTAAGCAGGACCCGCGTAGCAACGCTGAATGTGGGTACGTTGACAGCCCGCTCGTGCGAGTTGGTAGAAGCACTGGAGCGTAGAAGATTTGATTTCTGTGCTGTGCAGGAGACGAGGTGCTCCTACGGCAAGTCTAGGGACATAGAACTTAGCTTTAAGACCGTCCTGTGTGGAATTCCCAGGCCCATCAGTTGGGTCGGAATAATCGTCTCTGACCGAGTTTGTGACTCGATTGTAAGCGTCGAGCGCTTTTACACTCGATTGATGAAGATCGTTATCGCTGCTAAGGAGCGACTCTGTCACTTCTACGTATGCGTATGCTCCGCAGACTAGCTGTTCAGGTCAAGCCAAGGATGAGTTTTGGAGCCTACTTGACGAGAAGGCAGCAGAAGTATCGTCGAAAGATGTCATCGTTGTCGCTGGTGACCCTAATGGCACGTGGGAGCGACGAAAGGCGTGTGCAGCCCTCATGGTGGATTTGGCTACGGGTCGCGTAAGGCCCCGTTTATACTTCTGATGCTGAGCGACGCGATGGCATGTATAGTGGCCAAATTGGTCGACCGCGTCGCTCGATTAATGTGGCCACAAAACGTGGCGTCGCGTCGCTCGGCGTCGAAGTATAAACGGGTCTAAGGAATCGCTTAGTGTGCAACGCGCAACGCGATACATGAATGGTGGCCAAATCGATCAGTCGCGTCGCGCAATCGATAAGGGAGCCTATCATAGCATCTCGTCGCGCGTCGCGTACACACTAAACGACTTCTAACGCAGATGGTGGAGCGTATCCTTGAGTATGCGGAATCGCATAACCTCACCATAGTGAACACCGTGTTTTGCAAACGTGACTCCCACCTCATCTCGTTCTATAGTGGGGATTCCAGAACTTCGTCCTTGTGAAGGATCGAGACCGATGTCTCGTCACAGACGCGAAGGTCGTGCCGTATGAGACGGTCGCCGCACACCATCGATGGCTGACCCTAAAGATCGCCCCTCCGAAGTCGAGCGATCAGGTGCACCAAGAATCAAGTGGTGACGAATGAGAGAAAAGGAAGCAGTTGTGATTTCTCGCGTGCGGTTACCGACAGTCACGACTGTCGGTGAAACTTGGAAGAAGGCTATCGACGCGACACGCCAAGCTGCACAGTCGGAACTCGGCATTGCGAAGCCTGGACGACGCCAAGTCGACAAGCAGGCATGGCTGTAGACATCCTTCAAAAAGAGCATCTTCATGCGTGGGGATGTGATTTTTGCCAGAAAAAATTGGAGTGATTTTATAAAAACGGACATAACTCGCTTAGTTCCAAGAGTTGAACAAACTCGGGCGGCACGCAAGAAACTAGAAATGTTCTATCTTTTGGATTCAAAATCAAATTTTGACGAAAAAAAACTTCATTTTTGTTTTGAAAAAGGGATCATTTATTTTTGGCAAAAATCGCACCCCCTCCGTTGCGCATGAAGATGTCTTTTGTAAGGAGCAGTTTTGAGATCCTCAACAGAGAATTTCTTCTTGTTTTCTAAGTGTCGCTTGCACTTGTACAGCTCTTAAAGGTAGGCGAGTTATGAACTTTAAGTGCGGGTATCTGCAATCTGTGACATGTGAAAAGCAGAGGTCTTACAAGGTAGCTGGCACTTAAACGAGCATAACTCGCCCATTTTTGAGAGATGTGCAAATGTTGGCGGCCTTCGGAAAAGCAGATGAAATGCTCATTCTGATGATCATAAAACCACTTTTCAAAAAAGGTGGTTCTATGATCATAAGAATGCGCGGCCGGGAGCCTGCGATTCTCCTTATGTATTTTAGCAAAAATCGCAGAGAGATCGCATTCCCCGTCCGCGCATGAAGACCATTCTTCAAAACTTGGTTTTGCATTTGTAAAATAAAGCACTTTTTCTGGTTTTCTGAATGCTACCCGCATTTGTATAAAAATCAAAAAACAATGAGTTACGATCAGTTGAACAAAGTGCAAGTATAATACCATCTAATCACGTCGACGAGCGATCAAATAGTGACCCATCCTTTTTGATCCCACCTAATCTAGCTCAAAATGAGCTGTATTTTTCAATACAGTGCCAGACGCGTCTTTTGAATAGACCAGACGCGTCTTTTGAATAGGAATTGCTGTACTCTGTCCCGGCGAGACTTTGGAGAGCGCTATGCACAATTTATGTAAGGTCGAACCTATAAATCGACTGGGTGCAACAGCTCGCAAATTGCACCGCGGGCGTGTTCAGAGCACAATAACTCTGTCAAGTTTGAGTCTTTCCAGCTGCAGCCTGTGGGTTTTGTGAGCAGTGGAAAGTTCAAAACGTGCGCTGAAACACAGCAACGTAGCTTATGACTGAACAAAGCTACGGCGGTGCGAACATGCAGTTTAGCCTTGTGCGACACGATTCTTTCCGATTTCAGTTGACAACTGCGGGAAGACAAAGAAAACTAAAGGCATGCAAATGCGTGGGCGATCAAGAGGCTAAAAGCACTTTACGACGACATGCTCGCATTTCTCCAAACGCCTATACTGTCCTAGCCCAATCTCCCATTTTAGAGCGGCCGAAGGCAACGGTGAAGTCCCTTCCGCCCTTTCTCGCCCACGTTTTAGTTCCTGACGCTCCCATTGGTACTATTCTGTCTCGCTCAAAAAGCTCAATCGAACGGTGATAATCCCGGCCAATTTCGAGAAAATTGGTTTTTTGACAATTTCGCATCAAAGAGGAGACGGCTGGGAATTTCTGTAAAACTACCCAAATGCCCAATCTACAAGCTCTCGCGGCGCCCAGTTGATTGATCTGTTCGATCCTGCATAAATTGTGCATAGCGCTCTCCAAAGTCTCGCCGGGACAGAGTACAGCAATTCCTGAGTAGGGCGGCTGAGAATTTCTCATAAAACTCCCTAAATGCTCATTGTAACAGCTGTCCCCCTCCCCTCGATTGATACGTTCGATCCTATATGCATTGTTCACGACGCACTCTCAGAAGATTTTTGACATGACAGAACACTTTAGCCATGCTTGAGATACTCCGAGAACATGCAAGTCCCAGAAAACAAGCTTTTCCAATCGCAAAGAGCCCGCTCCAGTCCTTTTTGCCACCCACTGCAAAAATACGGTGGTCTGGCGAAGCTGTATATATGCCTGTGTAGACCTCGATGAAGCGAATCGAGCGGTGCCAGCCTTTTCACAACAAACCTCAAATTAGAGGAATTGTGAGCGCACAACTGTTTTCGACGGCTTGCGACAGACAACTCGTCCGCGACCGCCCTTCGCAATGGAGCACAAGTTTTCAATATCGAACATTTTCATGGCACCATATGAATTGTATATATCGGAACTATTCGCAGTTGATTTTTAATTGTACTGTAAGACACCGATCGTGTATAAGACACTGTACACGAGTGGCCCGTGCGCCGCAATCGCTGACGGTCGACTTTTACGCTCAAGTACGGTAAGACATCGCACACGAGTGGCCCGAGTGCCACGAAAAACTGAAGCTCGACGTCAACTTATACACTTCATTGACCGTCGTGTCGGCATCACCGTTCCAGAGGCGAAAGGCAAACCTCATGGAAAACCATCGACGAGAGTCAGCGGTAAAACAGCCGTAAGTGGAATCAGCGTGGTACCAAATTCTTCCTTCGGAGAGTTAGAACATCACTAGCTTCGACGTAGAATATGGTCTCGAATCACACTGGTTGTTCTTCCGACTGTGGTTTCCTTTTTGGTTGGAACGCTCTGTTTTGTAGGTCCCCGGCCCGTCTGGGCAGCGGGGAGTATCGCGACTATTCGCGGTTGATTTTTAATTATTCTTTTATGTAATGCTCAAAAGTCAGTCAGTACCGAGCTTTTGCTTCTGTAAGGCCTATGGTATACTCCCGCGTCGCTCCAGCGATGGGCGCGGGGCAACTGTCAACGGCGCGCCTTCGCGGCAGTGGCGGACGGCGCAGTGGGGCGCGGTTGTCAGTTTACGCGCCATCGCTCCCGCGATGCGTCGCAGAGGAGTGTTATACCTCCGTGCAGTGCAGTGCACTGCGACGAGCGACGAGCTGCGATGGTAGCGGAGGGGGGAGCGCTTGTCATGCCCTATTCTATGCACTTCCACTCACTTATTTCGACACTTACTTAGTTCGTGACCATACCACAGCAATTTCAAGGTCATGTGATGTCTCTGCTGTTCTTCTCGTAGAGATTTCGTCGTGGCTAGAGTCATTTTGGGCTTTTTCGACGACTTGAACGGCTGCTTTTCGGATGAGATGTTTTTCTAGGCCGTTTTCCCCCTCTTTTGTGCCGATTGCCGATACAGAAACCCCCCTTGTAAAACACCACTTTTGAAAAATTGGGCCACAGCTGGGACGTTTCCGTGCTGGACAGGTCACGAGAAGCCTCTCGTGTGTCGAGCAGAGAAACGTGGGTTCCGTGCCTGTGGATTGCATGAGGAACAAAAGAAATGCATGAGTCGACACACGCATGACGGAAACCCCCTTGTAAAACACGACATCCACGAAATACCATTGAAAGCAACAACCCTACGACGGCATACGGATCAGAAGGCGATAAAACGGGAAAAAACGCGAAATCACGAACGAAAGACTGAGAAAACAAGGCATCCGGGAAAAAATGCACTGAATCAGCTGATTCGCTAAAATTCTGAAAAAGTCTCCGTCTGCAGAACTGCGTGCACTATGTCAGCCTCAGGCCTATGTCATACCTTCGCTCACCCCGAGCGAAGGCGACGAACAGAGCGGTGAGCGAAGTCTCTTCGCTAGCGTGAAGCTAGCGAATAGGCGCGCAGTTAATAGCGTTGTGTGCAGCTGCGTCGTAGAATCGCTATCTATGCTGCCCGACGCTCTGCTCAGCTCAGCGACGCGGTCGCATCGGTAGCGATGCCGTATCGCTCGAAAGTATGACACCCCGCTAGCGAGGCTTCGCTAGCGGTGGATCGGACAACTGCTACAGGCGTCTGCTCCTCCACAACGTCTGATACCGTCCCTTCCCCAATTATGTTAGTTGTCCATCGCCTTCGCTAGCGAAGAGCGATGGTATGACATAGGCCTCAGCGACGGCGACGGCTCGCGACGCGCATCGCGAGCCATCGCGTCGCTGTGCACTCTCGCGTCGCGGCAGCGGACGGGAGTATACCGTAGGCCTAAGTCGTTATCTCCGACTGCCATCGGGACTCTCGCGGGCGCCGCGCTGAAAAAACCAAAACGAAAACAATGCGCGGCGAAACCGGTGGAGCCCGATGGCAGTGCCACGGTCGGAGCAGCCGACAGCCAGTCGGTCGTTGTTGTCTCAGCCTTTTTAGTTCATCCAGTTTTTTCAGTAGTTTTAGCTTTTACAGCTTTTGCCTATTGTCCAGTCCTCTCGTTCTTCCCGCTTTTCCAGCACCTAAAGTTCTTCTAGCTTGTCCAATCTTTTACAGCTTTCCCAGATCGTCTAACTCTTCCTGCTCTAATTTTCATATTACGGTAATTGGTCGATTTCTTATCTCACTTACTCTGTATCGTTAATAGACGGTGTTGGCTTCCCACTGAAAACGCTCCACCTACTTTTTGTAGAATATTGTAGAATGTGATTGATTGTAGAATATGAGCTTCCGCCAGCTCATATCTACAATCCTTTGCCTCGTCGCTTGCACTTCATCACTCGATATATTTTCGATACATTTTTTTTCGTAGTACAATACTTACACAACGGTTTAATTACCCATGTTTGAGACATACAAGCGTCGTCCCGTTGGTGCATATACGTTGAGCATTCGAGAAAAATCTACTGAACTGCTAAAATGTATACTAGACAGTAGAGCTCAAGCTCCTGAGCTCAAATATATTCTCAGTTTTGCAAATAATGGATTTTGGGCGAGTTACATCAAAGACGCAAAAACCGTCTATTTAAAAGAGGGGTTCGGTACTATATGTATCAACCAAAGATGGAGCTTATGTAAAGCTACATCACACCACTAGACATCTTTCTTTCAGATGTAAAAGTCTTTATTTTTGAAAAAAATTTTGAGCATGGCCTCACCTAATCACAGGGAAGATCGCTTAGGAAAGACGTGGTTTTAACTATATATTTAGTAGAAATTAACGTTTTCTAAAGCTACATCTTAGCTCTAGACATCGTTTACTTCAGATGTAATCATCTTTATAAAAAAATTTTGAGCATGACCTAACCTGATCGCAAAGAAGATCGCTTAAGAAAGGGTTGATTTTGGAATATATGAAATAGAAATTAACGTTGTTAAAGCACATCTCAGTTCTAGAAATAAATTTCTTTAGGTAGAAAATTCTTTACTATTGAAAAAGAAAAATCTTGAGTACGACCTCACCTGATAGCGAGGAAAACCGTTTAGTTAGGAAAGTTTTGATTTTTGAAGAAGTGCTAAATAAAAGCTGTGCTGTTGTGCAATCCATTTTCAGGTCCACTGGTAGCCTTGCTCAAGAAATATTTTATTTTTGGAAAAATCCCGGATAGGAAAATCACTCTACCTGATCAGATGAAAGGTTGCTTAGGGGAGGGCTGATTTTTTCCTGCTACAAATTAAAGGGTAAATTTCGGCAAGATCTATTTTCAGCTCTAGCAGTTACATCTCTTAACTAAAAAGTGTGTCGCGCCGTCACTGCGAAACTGAGCGGCAATCGACTCATTTCAGCTATTTTGCAAACCGCTTCAAAAAAATTTATTATCTAATGCAACAACTCTGCAAATCCAAGTGACGTCTGCTTTACTCAGTACTCAGTGTGTTGCCATGTCACTGCCATGCCTAAAACATCTTCATATAATTGATTTATTTGAGTCAAAATTTAGTCAATTAGTTAAATAATAATAATTTTATTATTTACTGACCTCTGCTTACAATACTTGCGAAAGAACGACCCCTCCGAGGAATTTTGTCTTAGGAGCCAGATCGAATTACGACCCCCTTCCAACTTGAACCAAAGTACGGCTCTCTTCCCCCTGCGATTCTCGCACCTCCTGAGCCTGACCAGGGGGACGAGGGGTAGAACGGTCGTCCCATGTAGTTAGGCACACAACTGTTGCATTGAGGTGGTTAGAAATCTTAAACCATTCGACATTTCTTTCTTCTTTATTTTTTATTTAGCACATAGTGGAATTAACTCAACAATGTAATCACTATCGTCAGTTACTACAGTATCTCACCGAATAGATAGGTCAGCGAATCTCTTCTTCCAGAACAGGGGAGACTGGTAGTTAAAAAAACCACTGAGAGTCCTTTCAACATCATAAATTCGTTTCTATGTATTTTCTTCGCTAGCAATTCCTTAGGAGCGAAATATGTAGATGGCAGTCAGGGGAAGGGGAGGGGTAGTTTCCATAGAATAAGTTTAGTTACTACAAAGCAGCAGGTAACAAACGGTGTTTGGGAACCCCAGAAGCAGAAAAGGAGACATTTCCTGGCGCTAGAACTCAAATTGCTACGCTGATCGGGAGATCTAAGGAAGTGGGTGACCTGATGAAGCGCAGAAGGATACAAGTCCTGTGTCAGCAGGAAACGCGATGGAAAGGGGCGAAAGCCAGGGAGATCGGATAAGGGGTCAAGCTGTACTACAACGGAGAAGACACCAACCAAGAGGAACGGGGTAGGGATAGCTGTCGCGGATTCCCTCAAGGATTCAGTAGCGGCTGTTCAAAGAATAAACGGCCGCATCATGTCACTGCGGCTGGACACGAAGGAGGTTTACTGGACCATCATATCTGTGTACGCTCCGCAGACCGGATGCTCCGAGCACGACAAGGATGACTTCTACCTCTCACTCGAGGAAGCCATAAGGTCCGTTCCAGAAGGCGACTACCTCTCTATAGCAGGGGACATGAACGGGCATGTGGGGAGTGGCAGAAGAGGAGTGGAAAGGGTTCATGGAGGTAAAGGGATCGGCCTGATAAACCCGGATGGAGAACGAATTCTGGATCTGGCTATCGCCCACGACCTGGCTGTCTGCAGCACCTTCTTCTCGAAGAGGGAGAGCCAGAAGGTGGCCTATGCTAGCGGAGGAAGAAGGACGGAAGTCGAGCACATCCTGGTTCGAAGGGCTGCCCTGAAAACAGTCCGGGATGTGAAGGTCATTCCGGGAGAAGACGTGGCACCACAGCATAGACCCTTGGTAGCCGACCTTAGCATACCTCTACCCACCAGGCCCAAAGTGAGGACGGAACCCAGGACCCGCTGGTGGAGACTGCGGGGTTCAGAGCGGAACGAGCTACGAAGGGCAGTGCGCAGGCCTTCCAGATCCAGCTGGTCCCGTGAGTGAGATCTGGAGGAGGGTTTCCCAAACAATCCTGAGATGTGCCCAGGAAACCCTGGGAGAAACAAAGGGAGGAACCAGAGGGGATAAATCGGCATGGTTCTGGAACAAAAAGGTGCAGGCTGCGGTGAAGAGGAAGAAGGAGGCCTATAAGCTGTGGCAGAAGACGAGGGCACCCGAGCACCTCACAGCCTACAGGAAGCTGAAGAGGCTGACAAAAACAGCTGTAGCGAAGGCAAAGAACGCGGAAATGGATGCCCTGTACGAGAAACTAGACGGGCCAGAAGGAGAGAAGTTCGCCATTCGCCTGGCCAAGGCGCGTCGCGAGCTAGCCTCGACATTCGAGTAGTGAAGACTGTGAAGAGTGCTGACGGTAGGGTGTTACGGAAGCCGGTCGAGGTCAGAGAGAGATGGGAGGAGTAATTCAAGGAACTCTTGAACGAAGAGTTCCCTCGTCGGCAGGCCGAGGAAGAACAACCAACGGAAGGACCCATCCCACCCTGGACGCAAGAAGAGGTTTGCAAGGCCATAGGGAAGATGAAACTCGGAAAGACAGCAGGGCCTGACGGTGTACCAGTAGAGGCTTGGAAGGTGCTCGGAGACCTTGGAATCAACTGGCTGACGCAGTTCCTCAACAGAATCACGAAAGAAGGTAAGATGCCGAATGACTGGAGGAAGAGCACCATAGCCCCATCTTCAAGCAGAAGAGAGACGCTTCCGAATGCTCCAACTACCAAGAGACCAAACTGATCTCACACACGATGAAGATCTGCAAACGACTGGTCGACTCAAGGCTGAGGGAGATGGTACCCATCTCCCAGGTGCAGTGGGGCTTCATGCCTGAGAGGTCCACCACAGACGCCATCTTCATCGCTCGTCAGGTGATGGAGAAATATCGGGAGAAACGAAAACCCTGCTACCTGGCATTCCTGGACCTGGAGAAGGCCTACGACAGGCTAGCTCGGGCCGTAATCTGGAATGCCCTTCGAGGGAGGGGTGTCCCGGAACGTCTGATCACGGTCATAAGGGACATGTACGAGGGCTCGAAAGCGGCGATACGAACTCCTCACGGGGTAACAAGGAAAGTGGACATCACAGTGGGGGTACACCAAGGGTCGGCTCTGAACCCGTTCCTCTTCCTGCTGATGCTTGACTCTATAGTGAACCACCTTGAGGAAGGCCCTCTCAGAACGATCCTCTACGCGGACGACATCGCACTAGTAGCCGACAACCAGGAGGAGCTGGAGGAGAAGGTGCAGCTGTGGTAGAGGGCCCTCGCGGACAACGGCGTACGGCTGAGTGTGAAGAAGACGAAGTTCATCAGCTCTGAGCAGTGCGCTGGATCGATTCTAGACAGTAAAGGGGAAGCAATCGAGAAGGTGGAAGAATTCCACTACCTCGGAAGTGACCTATCCAAGGAAGGAAGTGTGGACCAGGCGGTCGGGGACGGATAAACGCAGCCTGGCTCAAGTGAAGGGAGTCGACAGGGATCCTCTGCGACCGTAGATGCTCCAGGACCCTGAAAGGCAAGCTCTATAGAACAGTTGTGAGACCTGCCCTCCTCTACTGCAGTGAGTGCTGGGTAAGGCGTAGGAGCGGCAACTGCACGCGGCGGAGATGAGGGTGCTGAGGTGGGCATGTGGATGGACCCGTCTGGACAGGGTGCGAAACGAGGATGTTAGGGCAGTGATGAAGACAGCCCCGATCCAGCTGAAGATGAGAGAGGAGCGCCTGAGGTGGTATGGACACGTCCTCAGAAGACCAGAGGATCACCCCACAAGGTTGGCCCTAGACTTCGAGGCACCCGGAAAGCGTCCGAGAGGAGCCCCAAGGAAAAGTTGGAAGGACGTCATCAAGAGAGATCTCGCCGAAGTCGGCGCCACGGCAGATGACGCCCTTGATAGGATGAGGTGGCGACAGATCACAAGAGCAGCGGACCCTGCGACTGCGCGGGACTAAACGCTCAGGAGAAGAAGAAGAAGAAGAAGAAGAAGAAGAACTCAATTTGACTCGTGTCGACGGATTTTTTCTCCAAAAAGCCACACGATGCGTGATGGGATCGATGAGGACACAACTATTAGGTTGTTCCATGAGTCCCCGCCGTTTTTTTTCAACGATTCACTGCAGATTTCGCCAGCGGTCTCTTGCATAGCTCTGCACAGCCTTCGAAAGAGAATGATTTGCTCTATCAGATCATGTATTGCATTTCTTTTTTCATCATGAATTTTGTTAATTTTTAGGACGTTGAAGTAAAAAGAGAAAAAGTGGAAAACTAGCCATTTGCGCACTTGTTCTCTCCGCTTAGGTTTGTAGTTTTTTGCGCAGCTTTTTATAGCATTTGAAAGACTTCGAAAGATTTCTCTTTCGCAGGCTATGCAGAGCTGTGCAAGAGACCGCTGGCGAAATCTGCAGTGAATCGTTGAAAAAAAGGCGGGGACTTATGGGACAACCTAATATTATCCTTCCCTAATCACGTTCTCTAGAAACTCCTTTCTGTGCGAGCGAAGGGAATACTGGCAGATGGATCGCCAAAAAAAAAACACGCGGTATCGATCAAAACATGAGAGCCCTATCTGTCAGCACTTTTCCACAGCCTGGAGGCGACTGAGGGCTGCTGAATGTGTACACCCGAATCTCGTAGCCAGATTACAGTTTAAGTTCCGGTTCCTCTTTGACAAAGTCGAGAATGGCAAAGTCTTCCATTGAGTGAGGCGTTCAGACCGAGGTTTGTCTTCGAGGTCCGTGCCCCCTACCTCGAAGTGAGGAAGCCAGCACTTGAC
>OX377205.1:65578622-65721690 GCA_947396885.1 Heligmosomoides polygyrus polygyrus | reverse complement strand
ATACAAGGCTAACCTGCATTTTCGCACTGCTGTAATTTTGTCCTATCATAAGCTACATTGCTGTCTTTTGGCACACTACTAGAACATTTTGCTGCCTACAAAATCCACAAGCTGCAACCGGAAAGGTTCACACTTTACAGAGCTATCGTTCTCAGAAGACGCCGCGCGCACAATTTAGCACAACAATGGTCATGTTCTCATCGCTCTTACTCGCTCACATCACAGTTCTCGCCACTCTACGTAAAAACGTTCCATACACCATCAAAAGCGCTATGGAATGGTGTCCAACTTGGCCAGATTCCAAAATATTGGTATTCGGTGACGTCATCGGCCCTCCGCTGCGGCCTCGCCCCCGACCCGAAATTGTCGAAAAATCGATATCTCCAAAATTGGTCGAGATTGGAACCGTTCGATAGAGCTCATCGAGCTGAACAGAACAGTGTAATTGCGAGTGTCGGAAACTCAAAACCGGAAGGAGTAAGGGCGGAAGAATCTTCACTGTTGCCGTCCGCCGCTCTAAAACGGAAGCTGTAACTAAGGCAGGTTAGGAAGCTGGAAAGCTGTAAGCGCCGTCTTGTAAAGTACGTTAAGTGATCTGTTAGCCTATGCATTTGTAGGCCGTCAGCTCATCTCCTCTTCTCGCAGTGATCGACTGAAATCGAAAAAAATTGGCTGTACAAGCCTAACTTGCATTTTTGCACCACCGTAACTTTGTCAGTTCTTAGGCTACATTGCTGTGCTTTGGCGAGCTGCTAGAGCTCCTTACTCTCTACAAAATCCACAAGCTGCAGACAGAAGGGTTCACACTTGACAGAGTTATCGGCGTCCAAACACGCCGGCGCGTGCAACTTGCGAGCGGTCGCACCCACTCGATTTGTTCGTTTCTATATGCATTGTTCGCGGCGCACTCCAGGTGCAAGCTGGACAGTCCTAGAGCAGCTCCTGAGTAGGGCGGCTAGGGATTCCTGATAAAACTCCTCAAACTCTCACTCTACAAGTGTTCGCTCCCACTCGATTGATAGGATCGATTCCATATGCATTGTTCACGTAGCACTCCAGACGCAAGCTCGACAGTCTTAGAGCAATTCCTGAGTAGGGAGGCTAAGAATTTTCGTTAAAACTTCCCATGCGCTCACTCGAATGCCCCTCCCTTGCAGCGAGCCATTCGTCAGAATTAGCATTTTGGAGGTCTTTAAAGAGTATGTAACACTTCTACAAGTTGAATGCATAAAAGTATCAAGTCACTGAAGGTCAAAGCGTAGAACGAAATCGACGTGGACTACTTGCGGCGCACCGTCGATGCATTTCCTCGTGGTCTTCGCCCATGCATTCGCAGCAAAGAAGCCCATATAAAATACAAGTGACGCTATTCTGTTTGTTAGATCATTGTTGACATTTTTTATATAAACTTGTTAAATTTTATAATGTGTTTTGATTTCTAACGTTTACGGTTAGTGCGTCAAGCGTCCATACTTTTTGCGCACCTTGTATATATATATATATATATATATATATATATATCCATCACGGAGAATTTTCGAGAATGATCTACAACTACATGCCACATGGTAGATCATGACTACCGGTCAAGAGAGGGACGCTCTGGAATCTCCACAAAATCCGCTCAAGGCTCTCTGATCAATTCATTATGTAGGTACCTCGGTTGACCATATTTGTGAGCAATTAGCATGTGGGAAAATCCTGCGTCATTGAGAGAGCAGAACGAAACCTGTTCAGGTACACTAGGATAGCTTTATTATCACACGTATCGTGGAAGCACTTGGTGAAATCAATGACGACCGATCACATTGGAAAGAAGAAGCATGAGGATCATTAGTCAGGTGTTCGAGAGACACGAACACCGCGTGTTTTCCAGAAACAACGACGCGTCAGAGGACCTGTGATGTGAGAGCCTGTACCCTATTGAGATAAGAGCACCGAGCAAGGAAGAGCGCGCGGTTCGGTCTACAGCTCCATCTGATCGTAGTAGCGATTAGAGTGTATACACGAAGTGGAGTTCTCGAAATGCAACCTCGTGTTGAGCGAGGAAAGCGGACTGAGGTAGCCGTGCTTCTCGAGGAACTTGTAGACCTCCTGCTGGTATTTCTGCTCGAATTTGCTCAGGTCTCTGGCTAGAACCATAGACGGATACTTCAGTGGCTGGCTGAAGATGATGTACTCGTACTCTCCGCGAGAATTGAGTCCGCCCATCTTCACGGGGAAATCTGAAATCACACAAATTCTTCTCTAAAACAGTGGTAGTAGGGGCATTAATACATCTTAGAAGAAAGGACACATGTCGCGGGGATGAGCTGCGGCGGGGTGCGACAAACGAACGAGTCGTTGATTTACGTTAATCGCGGCAGCCAATCAAGTGCCCGGCCTGCGCGGCTGAGCCTCGAAGGGGCGTGCTCGAACAGTGTCTGATTGGGTGCCACGGTTATGGTAGCGTCAGCGGCGCGCCCCCGCACACCCACGGTTCATCTTCGAGACATGTGCCGTCAAAACTTCAGTTGCATCAACTTGAAATTACTAGTGACGTTTTAAAATTGCACTTAGTTTCCTCAATAAAGCCGTTCCGGCTTCAGGAACACGGCGGTTCGATTACCGATCAAGGCTTACGAAGTGGATAAGCGCATTTATCTCATTGAAGATCTAAGCAAGAGGCGGTGGGACTAGACACACTACTTATCAATGACCTCTCGTTCTCAACCTTTTGGCTGACTATAAGATCAAAGATTCTATTAATAACGAAGTAATTAGCAATGGAACATTCCGTTAGCTTACATGGGCACTGATCGGACTGATGTCCCGTCGTGTAGAGGACCTCTCCCGGTTCTGGTCCTGTCATCCTTCCGAACCCTGAATTCAACAATGACTCCAAAGTCTTTGATCATTTGCACGTAACGACGCACTGTTATTGATGCATTCACATGGTGTCTATTATGACGAGCAGGACCTTAGGCAGCTAATTAGTGTTGGAAGCTCACCTTGATACGTCACCACCTCACCATTATGAGATGCGTAGAGCAGCGAAGAGAAGGCTCCAGTAAATTCCGTTGAAGTCAGCAGTTCGACTGAAATAATCAAGAGCTTTGGATAGGCTTCGGGTACAGATCCTTACTCTACAACCTGGAGGGAGCACTCCAAGCTTCGCTTCAACGAGCGAAGTGTTGAATTCACAGCGGACCAATTGAAGGTTGTAAAGGGAAGATAGCAATCTAACTCACAGTAGTGAATCGCACATGATTCAGGATGAACCGCCTTTGTGTCCACAACCTGAAATACGATACAAAAATAGACTTTTGCCAAAAAATGTATTTTCCTTAAAAACAGCGGAAAAATTTCCTTTAGCACAAATCTACTACTTTTCTGTAACAACAGGCCCTACCTTGAACACTAACTTCACAAAAATTGCAGTTCTACATTCCAAATCGGAAAGCACTCCTGAAAGGCCGTGTTTGTTCTTCGCTCACCGTATACCACTTTCCCATCAACTTCTCCAGCTGCACGTCTCCCATTGAATGAAACAGCTGGCTGTACACTTTCTTCGCAACGTCTTCAGCATTTAGTGAGCTCATGATCTGAAAGAAAAGGAATCGCTGGGCTTCCTCACGGCTATTAGCTATGTGATACATATTATAGTTAATGGTGGTGAGGACAAGGATTAGCTACATATGTGAAAGTGCGTCGCCGTTGCAGACGCAGAGCCCGTGACAGCCTGAAGCTACCGCTGAATGCAAATATGTTAAATTTTCTGGTAAGAAGAGGGTCGTCACTACATAATCGTTGCCTTTGGGCACATCATACCTTTCACTTTCCCATAGCTGTGGAGGATCAAGGTGTTTACAACGTTTCTGTGCCATGAGGCTGTTAAGAGGATCTACTTCACAGAATTTGCTTCTTCGAAAAGGAGTTTTACGCTTGTGAACAATACTCTAGATGAGGCAAAACGTATGTTTTGTATAATCGAGCCAGAATCTGGGAGTTGTTGCTAAGAATATTGCGAGAAATAGAACAGAGAATTGAATGCTTTCCTTACTACTGCACTGATGTGCTCGAAAAAAAAAATCAAGTTTATTTATCAATCATCACTCCAAGATCCCTGGAAACATCGCAGTTGTTTAAAGTAACGCCACTGACTAAATCGTTGACCATACTTTGATATGTATTATAAAGAATTTATCTAAATTGACAGTCAGATTAAAAAAACTCATTCCGAAGCCCAAGCAATCATTTTTGCAACGCACCGAGTTAGTGTCTCAGTGATGTGCACTAAAGGGAACTCTGCGGAAACAAGAATTTTAGAGAGCATGAACTACTGGACTGGGTAATTAGGTGAGAAAAAAGCGTGTGGACTTTTTAAAAGCTTTTGATAGTTCGGACTAGAAAGAATTATTGAAAAACATCTCTGTATTTAATCTCCCTTCAGTGGTCACCAGTTGGTCGTCGAGTTCCTGAAAAGTACAGCCTTTCAAGTGAATATTCTCACTTCTCCTTTAGAGCAGTCTCAAGGGGCGTTTCACATGCAGCAGCACTATCGGCGGTGCATTTGCTCGGCGACTAGTTCGATTCTATATGCAGGTCCCACACACTTCTGCAGCAGTGCCGCTGCCCTATCCTCAAGCATAGGCCAGAGACGCAGAGCTTGCCGCCGGCGTCGAGCGGCGACGCCGCTGAAGCGGCAGCGGCAGCAATGACTCACATCATTGCTGCCGCCGCTGATTTCGCACCGTTTCCGCGCCGGCAGAGACTGTCTGCGCCCCGGCCTTCCACAGCAGGTGCGACCACAGCGCGGAAAGAAGGCGAATTGCAGCAGTTGGTCCCGACTAGAAATACAGTGCCTCGCCGCTCCGTGCCTCTGCGGGAGCGACGTGACGCACCGCTTTCACCTCTCGCTGCCCACCGCTCGCTGCAAGTGTGAGGACCTTAACATAGCGGTGAACAACCACAGTTGTTTTCGTTCTTATTTATGTCCTTGTTCATTGATGTCATATCGCTGACTTGTAACGTGGGATATGTACTTACCATGTATTGCATTACTTCGTGATGTTTATGGAGAAATTTTGTATAAATTGTCAAAAATATGGACACAAATAGAAACATGCAGTCATTTACCTCCGCCAATTGGTCCATGCGAAAGTCGCTTCGTGACTTTGGTCGACACGAAGCGCCGTAGTGTTCGAATAATCGCAAAATGGGCACAGTCCGTCCCGGAACAGGTATTCCACCCATGTAGGATGCTGAAAGGGTAACATGAAGGGCGGCTACTAAGGTACGCAAAAGGTGATTTAGGTTTACTTTCACCTAAACAAGGACTATTTTTGATAATGAAGGCCTTTTAACATGCGTAGTTAACATAACCTGAAATGTGACACCTTAAAGGTGAGACGAAAACTACCCAGAGTGGCACAGAAACAATGCTTTTGAAGAACTAAAGATTTCGTGCTTAGAAATTTTCAGCGGTAGAGTTATTTGAAAAATTGACGGCTACAGCTGAACTAAGGATAAAGGACGACTTTACCTTATCCCTTTTGGGATGCGGCACGCATCCTACTTCAGCGGGATGTCGTGGAATCCACTTGAATGCGCATTTGCCCTCACAATGACATGCGGTGGCCAGCCAATAAACCAGACAGTGGTTTATTCTTCCCAGATAAGACTGCAAGTCTGCTACTCGACGTTTTCCGCTCCCTACCGAGAAGCGTTCTAATTTCTTCTAATTTAGCGCATTCTTGATGCGTATTCAGAGTAGTGCCTACATGGCAAAATTCTCAGATATCAAGCCAATTTTCTGTCTTTGTCTAGTATCACTTTGAAAACTTCACATTTACCGATTATGGTCACGAATGGCCAGGAGAATTTTGTTGGAGTTGGTAGCTGGGAGCAATAGGTGCCGTTTTCGTCTTTGCGCTTCTTTAACACTCTTGTAATCATTCCCTACCTTGTGCAAAAGAGTAAATCCATCTGGTGTCTGTAGTGGTGTGTACGCAATGATAGGTAGGAGGCGAGAAAGGGTTGCGTTCAATGTAATAAGTTGTTGCGAAAGTTCCCTCTAATTTTTGAATGTGCCTTTTTCTCCCTAACGTTACCTTATAGCAATCTATCCTTTGTTCACATAAAGAGATCAGGTATGTATAAGTTTACTATTTTTGCTAGCTATCTAGGATCGCGTAACTCCTTCTGCAAAAATGGAGCTTTCAAAGGAGTACATCCGAGGTCTCTTATTGTATGACTTCAATTTGGTGAGTGAGCAGCCGCTTCCTGCCGTCGCATCAACGGTGCATTTGGGGAGGGCACAGTGTCCGATCGCACCGCACGAGAACGGTTCGCACGCTTTCGCAAAGGTGAGTTTAACCTTCACAATTCGTTTATTTCAGGACGTGAATCCGATGTCGACAACGACCGATTGCGACAGCTGGTGGAATCGGACCCACGGCAGACTACTCGTGAGCTTTCGCAGCACTTGGTGTGCACTATGCCACCAACGCCAGGCACCTAAATCAACTACTGGGTAAGGTGCACAAGTTGGCAGAGTGGGTTCCCCATTACCTCACCGAACGCGACCGCCAGCGATGTGCTGAGATCAATTACGCAATAGCTCTCGTACAAGCGCACAGATGGCTGAAGACCATCATCACAAGAGATGAGAAGTGGTGCCTGTACGTCAACATCAAGAGGAGCAGACACTGGGTTGACAAGGGTGAGCAGCCTGAACCACAGCCAAAGGAGGGTCCTCACCCGTCAAAGATCATGCTTTCTGTTTGGTGGAATTACAAAGGTGTCATCTACCACGAGCTGCTGGCCGTAACGAAACTCTAACATCGGACTTGTACTGTCAGCAGCTGGTGGACTGGCCGCCAACATCGCAGAAAAGCGTCCGAATCTGGCACAGTCCGATTCTTGCACGACAATGCTCGACCACACATTGCAAGAATGACTCGCCAAAGCTTTTCGACCTTGGATGGGAAGTTCTGCCTCACAGCCCAGATATTGCACCAACAGATTACCACCCTTTCCTGTCTCTCCAATGCCATGCAAGGAAAAACGTTGGATGACGAGGACGACATGAAACGCTGGCTGGCTTTTTCGGATCAAAGTCAGAAAGTTCTACGCTGAAGGGTCGGAAGTCTGCCTGAAAGGTGGAGAAGAGTGGCAGAACATGATGGCGGTTACTTCGTTTCTTGACGTGTTTCGCTTTTTTTTTCGTGAAACTAAAAAGATGTGGTGTCTTGAAAATGGCGAGAACTTCTGTAACAATCTAATATATAAGCCGGTCGACTGTGCAGAAAAGGCAAGAAGATCATCACCAACATCTCATCCGATTTCGCCTGACTCTGAGGACTAGAGGACTCCCACTACGACGTATGAGTTCCCGCGATTTCTGCGATTTGTATTTCCGGCTGAATACTGTACTAGGTCACTTGGATAAACCTGTGACGTAGCTGAATCGTGTAGATGAAGTATGACCCGTATAGAGCCGATTTGGATGAAATGGTGAAGTTAACCTTCGAAAGCGACGGATTATATGCTGTTACAGGATGTTTTGTTGCGATCAAAACTCTTGCGCCAGGCGGGACTCGAACCCGCATCTTCTGCTTTCCGGGCAGCGATGTTCGCCTTACACCACCAGCGCTGTTTGACCGCACGTAACATCCGCGATATCCTCCAGGTCTGTCAGCACCCACCCGTGATACGGGGATGGGCCGGCCGCTGATATCAGCATGGAACCGGTTAAGCTGAAGACCTTTCTAGTAACAATGCTTTAACACACTTGCTTAAGCCTGGAGAGGTTGACGGATTATAATTTTTAGGGCTATCAGTGAGTTAAAAAGCCGTCGCCCGTTCGAGATACATTGACAGGCTTAGAAGCACATCAGGACCGATACCGTATTCAAGAACACAATAGGAGAGATGGGCACTATCTATTTTCACACGAAAGGCTTCGGAAGAGGAACTCTGAGCAGTCAAGTCAAAGCTTACGGGAAGGCATCGACTTTTAAAGCGCGAACACGAAACGGAAGTAATGGTAGGCAAGGTGGTTGCGGGTAAAGGAGTATATTGAACCGAACAAGATCAAGACCACTAGCGTACCAGAACAGAACAAGACAGCTAAACGTCTGATGAGCGAACTGCCTGAAGAAGCTGGAGGCAGACGCAATGGTTTCACATTCGATCACATGGTTCTGAGTTCAGTTGCTGTCTAACTTGGGCCGCCTTTATGATGAAGGGCAAGAACATGTGTAGGATCCACATTTGATTGAGTGAACCTTACTTTCTAAAGTAATATAAAAATCCTGATGGTTGTCCCCATCGCATGTGCCAGACAAGCTGTACAGATCATAGTCGTCCCTCGAATCAGGCAAGCGCAGTCCACTATGTAGGTGGGTCGCGGCACGTTTGTAGTTAAAACGAAAAGAATTCCGCTACTTCTGGACAATAGAAATTGCTACGATTAGGAGACGCTGAAACGACAGCGGTGATATATGTATACGTATCTACTACGGTTTACGACATTTTTGACCGATGGTCGATGAACAGCTCCACTCCGGTATGTCATGATTCTGAACCTTAAAAAATTAAGGAAATTCTTTGCATGTCAAAGGACTTCATGGTAGAAAGAGAAACATAAACCATAAGCACAGAAGTAATCGAAACATCTAAATAATGCCGAGGTTTTACGAAGAGAGAACTTGGAGAATAAACCATAAAGTTTCCTCGGTAGAAAAAAGAATATGAGGGTGGAGGTGTCATGGTAGGGGAGTGGATGCAAACTCTTGGTACCTACACTTTAAAAAACTCTGGTCTCTCTGTCCCTTTGAATGGATCTATTGCAAATGACAGGTCATTGCCATCACATCTGAGGGTAATCTACGTAGGGTTTTGCGTGAGTATTTTCAAAACGAATCCTGAAGGTGGTCCAGAACACTGACGTCAAACCTTCTTCCTTTGCTTCTCCTTCAGTGAATGGTTACACTAGTTAAAAGAATTACAACGTGGATGCTTCTATATAAATAGGAAATAGCTTCGTACTTCCAACCTTTATACAAAGTGGCGGTTTCATTCCACAAAAGTATTCACTGGAACGATGAAGGATTAGTCCTTCCCACATTTCCAGGCTCTGAAGAAGGCCACGGCGTCGAAACGCCAGCTGTATTGAAGTCTATCACAATCCTGGTCGACAAGCGTTTGATTCTGCGGATAGCCCGTTTTTGTTTTCTCTTGTTGCTCTTTGCAAAACGCCAGATGACATCCATTCATAGTTCCCGGAAAATTCAATAAATTTGGTTCGCGTCCACGCCTGGCTGCACGAAAAAATAAAATAAAAAGAGAAGAAATTATGGAAGTGGGTAAATCAGTGAAATGGTTCAAAGGGGTTGTTTTGTGAAATTTAACACCTGCCATGCAGACGACTTACAAGATAGTGCTTCATCGCTCAATTGCAATATGAGCAGCAGGAAGAAGGAAAGTCTACACTTCATAGTGCTTTCATGCGATGATCCTGAAAATATTGCTTACAATATCAAGTCAATGATATACCTGTAGAGAACAAGTGCGAACAAACAAGTGAGAGATAGGTAGAAAAGAAGGAAGAGATGGGTGGATGCCAGAGGAGGTAGGACATTGCAGCGGAAAATATCACATGATTTCTAGAAGTGCTTGCTAAGCACATGCAGACACGAGTTTGTAGGTGAACACCGTCGCTTCTTGCTGCGTATACTTCGGCGGAAACTGGACCAAATCGGAGCAGATATGTGCATCTCATGTGCTGCAGAGTTATTTGCCACCATGTAATTGTCACATGTGAGTGAAGATGGAAGCAGCTATCGGTGCATAAACCGAATACGTCCCTATCATTGTTGTAGGGGAGAGAAAGGGGTGAACGACCTAAAAATTCAATTCATTTCACACAGGGATGTGATCTCACTTAATCTTGCGAGAGCGATCTGATATACCCTTTCTGTCTCTGACAATGTATCGAGAGTAAGGATCGGTTCATCTAAAAACTCCTTCAATCCTTTCATCCTTCAAATCTCCGCTATACAAAAAATTGCCTCACAGTCGCAATATCAGAGTAGATAACGATAATATGGTACAAAACAGAACCAGTCAATTGACGGTGTCCAAAGAAGACACCTCCCTCTGTTGCTGCTGTAATGCTGAGGTTTGAGGAGTAATATGGATCCGGATGTGATAGCCGAACGCAAGACCTCAGAGCTACCTGAATCCCTAAACTAGGAATTCTGACGATACATAAAATATGGCGTGCGATTAAATGGGTACGGCGAAGGGCGCCCTGAGAATAACGCGTTCATCATCGAGAAAAACTGAAGGTACAGTCTTAGAACCGCATTGGAATAAATGTGCTTCTCCATCTTTGAGGATTTTTTTCTCGGATTAGAACAAGTGCAGTTCGTAACAGCCAGAACATGTACCTATGGCACCCCAAAGTTGGAGGTGTTCCAGTGAATTTCAACTGTCTGGGCTTACCACCGTGGGCAACCAGTGGAATTCATCTTCTGATCGACACCGCTGTCTATACCAAATTACTAAGCGGAGATTCTCAGTGATGTTGTGTCACTGCCTGCTAGGAGAATATGCGATTCGGAATGAATATCCAGCACCATGAGGACTGTAAACGCAGTGCGATGGCAGTTCAAGAGCGGTTGCAGGCGAGTGGAGTAGAAACGCAACGCAATGAATCAAGAATTATCAATCCTGTATCAGGACCAAGATTGCCCTCCGCAAGAATTCAATAAGAACATATAGGAAATGGGTTGTTTTGAAGCCGATTATCAACCTTTGGAAGTCAACTCTTTGAAGAGATCAGGTGGCTTTCGGGATAAAAGGCCACAGGGTTTTAAAGTTTTTTTGGTTCATTTGATCATTTTGTTCATTATCAGTTGTCTCTTTGAAGCAAAATTAAATCATGTGGTCTAGGGTGAGCGCAGGATTGTGAAAATACGCGCGAAATGGTAGAAAATTGTACGAAGAAACAAAAGCACGCGAAGTTTGCCGCTTGCGAAACTATATAACCGAATCAAATGTCGTCCGATTTGGTTGAATTTCTGTGAGATATGAGAGCAGAGCACCGAAGTGGACATGTTCTCAATAAAAGTAAGCTTGCTCCAAATCGAAGTATTCACGCATAGGAAAGTAGGAATTTAAGTTCGATTAAGAAGCTGTCTAATATCTTTGCAAAATATAATGCTAATTAATAACCACTTGCACAAGACGTTCCAAAAAACTAAAAACGTTGATTGAATGTTCAATAAATTCCAATTCGTAGTTGTTCTTCCTTGAGCGCTAGACGCGGTTATTCTCAGCGATCATTAGGCTTACGTTTCGACGGAATCGCCTTCTTCAGAGCCTCAAAGGAGATAAACCTAAGTGGGACCACTGGACGAGAGGTCTCCTCAACCGTACTGGATTTTGAGACCAATTAGACGCACATAAGGTGAGAATGAGACAACAATCGACCTCACCTAACCAAGCATCTCCAGACGAGCACATAGGGTTCGTGAGGGTACCAAAAGAGACCGTACCTTCATTAGAATGCAAGCCGGAGGTACGGCTTGAGCTCCTAGGTTATTTATAGGCACTGCCCGTTCCTGTCGATTTTTGGGGACAGTGTCCTGCATCCTAAACGCTTCAAGGGCTTCCCGCGCAGACATTTGGGGCTTACGCGCTAAAATTTCCCAATTGTGACAAGGCAGCTAAATTCCAATTGTCCAAGTTCCGACTTTCAATAAACCTTGGCATATTGACTTCAGCTCGACGTTGTCTTGTTGAGATAGTAGTCAAGGTTGTTATCACATTTATTTAACTCGCCTTACGTTTCGGCGACATCGCCTTCGTCAGAGCATGAAAAAGGTGAAAAACACTTATGAAACTGCCCTCCCAAACACCATTTCATCCTACAGAGTACTAATCTTCAGGAGAGATAGCGACAAGATCCAATATGACAGTTATGAAGGAACGACTGACTTTATATGTATATGTAGATGGATGCCGGGAAGGACCACCAGTCACCCGATGTTGGACTTGATCGGAATGAGTCTACCCGAGGAACAACCCGACTTAGATACCCTGGAATATGCAGGTTCTAATTTATCTGGAATCAGACCAGATAAATTAGAACCTGCAGAGCTCGACGAAGAGTGCCAGTTCTTGGGTTACCGCCAGACACTCCTCCTTCCGGTTGATCTCGGGATACCTAGCCGTGTTCCAGAGCGCCTCAAGGGTCTTGCACGCCAATATATCACTTTGTCGAGCTAAAATCGACAAAGGCACCTGCAGCGTCGCGCCCTCACGACAATGAAGCCTGTGCTCCCACAAGAACTTTGGCTACCAGCTCAAAAAGACAACATCGATCTGAAGTAAATTCCAATTGCTCGGGCTGTTTTATACGGGAAGACTAAGGCACCACCGCACCAGTTGAGATGGCCGGCGGGCTAGAGATACGACGCTGTACTGTATTGAATGACCGGAACTGTCGTCCAGAAAGACTGGACGAATGTCGTCTCAGCTGCTAAACGATGGAAGGTGTTGCAGTTCTACGAATTGTTAGCACAACAATCACACTACACCCCGTTCTGCTTCGGCGTCGCGATTTGCTCCGGCACCGCCACGTAGAAGATAGCACGAAGCTGGGCTAGAGAAGAAGTCTAGGGTGGGTTCAATTTCAGCACAGGTGGCACATCCCGGAGTTTCTTCCCTTGCACATTACTGTGCTCTCCTCTGCTGACACGACGTTAATTGCAAAAAAGTGACGAAAATAGTGCGAAGCCTTATCGTAAGGTATGTAGTCATCTTGTATTCGCATCCTTTTCACTGATACCGCGACTAGCTAGCGCGACGGCACATCAGCCTACCCCCATAGAACCGAATTAACCTAAGGAATGATCTGAAATCTACTTCAAAGTAACTAAAAAGCTAAAAAAGTGATCATGGCAGCCCTAGTCACCTATGCTTACAGTCCTCTTTTGTAATCCACGGTATTGCTAAAATTAGATAATATGCTCATGATTAGCACCTGAAATAACTCCATTGAGTGAAGTTTATGTGAAATTTTTTCGAGCTCTAATCGAAGTCCCAAGTCGTGGAAGCAGAGCAGGGGATCTGGTCTGATATATACGCTACTCCAGCAATCAGAGCTCGCACCGTCAATAGAATGAAAAACGCGACTCGGAGGAAGAGTGCCGGGATCCCCCTTCATGAAACGCATCAATTTCATTGATTATGAGCAGTTTAAAATTGAGATGAAAACATCCCTGTAGAGGAAGGCTAAGCATTTCATAAATATTCAAGACGCGTGTTCACATTCACAGAGTGTGTTCAGTTTGACTTGAAAAATTGTTCATGTTGGTTTGAAAAGGTGAATTTTGTCGTGAGAAATGTAAAAGAAGGGATAAAGAGCTCTTCATAGAAGATTTCTTCACCCCACTCCCCCGTAATGCGCGTTCAGTTCATTTCGGAAGGCGTCGAGTCTGCAGTTAGCACATTTCCACCATCGAACGTTGATAAATCCTAGTTGGAGTCTTAGTTGAGTCGAAGTTCTCCTTCTCAAAAACTGTTTTTGCTGGGATACAGTGAACCATTAGGGATGACCACAATATTAGCGATAACGATTAGCTTATGAGCCCAACTAGCCTAACCTCCAATCGAGAGTTATTCCGCGTCGTAAGCATTATGACGTGAATGAGGAGATCTGGCCAGGTAAACATAGTTTTGCTCGTCCTGATTTCACATTATCTTCTTATTTGAGGGCGATACTATCCCCATCTTTCTTTCTTTTTACATTACAAGGCTATCATGCTTCAGGTTTTAATTTGCTTTCATTGCTTTCACACCTTCTCAGTATTGTTCCTTTTTCGCCCAGTAACAGTCTGATACAGAGAACTTAATATGGTAGCTGTTATTGCGCTGTAAGCAAGGAATAAGGGAACGTAGCGTCCTCCAATGATGAAAACGTGCCGAGTGAGGACGAGCAGAAAGTGATTGCAGATAACTTCTCTCCAAGAAGGTGGCTTGCGCGGGCAAGGAAAACGCCCTTGTCTTTCTGGGAGAAGACTTAAAATTTGAAGTATCGTACAGATTTAAGAACTGAGATACGACAAGGGAAAAATATTCTTCTGAAAACAAGGCGAGCAAGATCTGGATGCGGCTTTGGCAAGGCAGCAGGGGAGGTAAAGTGCACAACAAGCTGGTGGCTGGCGTCTGTCAAAATACGGCAATGTCGGTGTGAAATAGTCAATGGACGGCGGCGGACACGACCTTGTATGACCCAATAACCGCGCGCAGCGGCCGCGTTCCGTTGCGCTACATCGTCAGATCCCCGAATGTCAGCCGGCTGGAGGAGCAGGAGACCTCCAGGTGCTGCGCGGGCTCTTCGACCAGTTGCGAGAACGCGCTGGCAGCACATCTACAGAGAACTCCCGTTTCCAGAGATATCCGATTGGCGCAGCCAACAGCGGCGTTCGCTAGTATGGGAACTGCGCGTTCGTCTGCTATTGCAGTTTACGTTTCCACTCGTTTCCGTTGACGAGAGCGAAGGAAGTGAGTTTTGTGGGGTTAAACAATAAACGCTGTTCCGAAAGGTTTCAAAGTTTTTGCGTCAGTATTGCAATGTCGTTTAACGCATTCGTGATGATGTTCAGTCATTTAAGTGGACGGAGGGGGTTGGGAATAACTTTCTTTATTGTTCAATTTTCTTCTAAAATTTGCAAATGATATTAGGGTGTCCAGAAAGTATCTTCAGAAAACTTCGCAATGTTCCAGATTTTTTCTAGAACGTTCTGAAGATTTAAACATAAGTGCTATGTATATAAGGACACCATCGTGCTGTATCTGCATAGCGTATCCAGCTCCGTCTTCCTTGTCTTTCACTGTATGATGGTCGGACTGTCTACTAGAGTTTGAATCTGGGCACTCCGCCGCAGAAGTCTATTGAAACTTGTGTCGTGTATTCGGCTCTGAAGCTTCTTCTGTAAGGTCTGTGTATAGCTGGTTTGAACGCTTCAGAAGCGGGAACTGGGCTCTCGAAGATGAGCCTCGCTCTGGTCGACCGACAACGATATCTTTGCATGAACCGAGGAAACTGGCAGAGCAGCATCCATATGAGAGTGTGCGTTATTTTGCTGCTGTTTATGGCTGTTCCCGATCCACCGTGGACAATGAACTGCGATCCCTTGGAATAGTAAGAAAGCTCGGTCAGTGGCTCCCACACGAACTGACCGACGACAACAGGCGAAGATGTCTGGACATGTGCACTCGGCTGCTCTCCCGAAGTCGCACCTGCAACTGGCTTGACACCATCGTCACAGGAGACGAAAAATGGGTCCTCTACGTCAACCACGCTCGTAAACGCGCGTGGTGTCAACACGATGAAGTGCCGAATTCCTTCGTAAAGGGTGAAATTCATGCGAGGAATGTTATGCTGAGCGTCTGGTGGGGAGTTTATGAAATCTATCATTTCGAGCTGCTGCCTGATAGCACGACTGTCACTGCCGAGGACTACACTACCCAACTGCAGAGACTGGCCAACAAGATGAGCAAGGAACAGCCCAGGCTCGACAAGGTTCGCTTGCTGCACGAAAACGCTCGCCCACACATCGCCAAAACGACTTCTCAGAAGATTGGAACTTGGAACTCGGATGGGAAGTTCTACTCTCTGAGATGGTCACGATCTTCACTTGGGGCCAGATCTGGGCTGTACGGTGGATACGGCTGGTCCGTATCCACCGTACAGCCCAGATCTGGCCCCAAGTGACTACCAACTTTTCCGATCACTTCAGCATCATCTGGAAGGGAAGCGTTATGAAGATCGTGACCATCTCGGAAATGACGTTCGAGCCTTTTTCGCCTCCAAGTCGCCGGATTTCTACGCCAGAGGAATTCGAAGTCTTGTGGAACGTTGGCGGAGAGTAGTCGATATTGATGGGAATTATTTGGTTAATTAATAAAATATTGACAACAAATTGTGGTATTTTGAAAAAATTGTCGTATTTCTGCAGATACTTTCTGGGCACCCTAATAGTGACAAGTCAATGTTGGGTTTGCGTAGGCAGAAGAATGATTGGTTTTATCGCAACTAACAAGGCAAAAACTTCTCCCATTACTAAAACACAATAAGGGCACATTCTTCTGACCAGAATTAAGGAACAAACTTCAGGTGAAACATGAATTGAACACTGAAATAAAACAACCTAGTTTCTGAGTAATTATTGCCATTAACAGATATTCAACAAGAACACTTCCTAACGTTGCGGCACCCCAAGCAAACATATTTTTCGCAACTGGAGCAGCGCGTATGGGCTCTCTTTTCTTCTTGGCAATATCTCTTCTTAGGCTACTGCTCAGTTTTTTAAAGCAACCTGTGCAGTTCTTCTAGACTTTTCTTGAGTCGGCAATAACGTTTTGTAAGACTCCGTTTTTTTCGGGTGTCCACACAAATGAGCGCACAGACATGCTCGCCAAAATAGCAGCTGGCCGTCGCGCGCACTGGGCGCGAAAACGCCCTCCTCTGAGTGGGTTAACCCTCTCACGACACGCGCCGTTTTAAAGTGACTACCGCGAAAAGGGACAGCGCGTATTTGTATGAAATATTTTACTTGCATTACTTGTTAGATATGGAAAAACAGAAACAAGTGAAGCTTCCCATGGACCATCCTGACCTTAGATATTAGTGGACTTAATGATTAACATTGTACTATTAAATGTTTCCTAACTTCCCATGAACTACTTTTATGCTCCGACGCCATCGTCGGACATTGTGCCACGTGGCACAAAATGTGTCCGACGACATCGTCTGACAATGTCGCGAATGGGTTAAAGAATATACAGTTCATTCCAGCTATAACGTTACTGGATTGGACGCGACTCACTATTTAACATAGCTTTTTCCGAGAACAGACCAACCTAGATTTATAGCAATACAGACTAACTCCACTTAAGACGCGTCTTATATCTACCGCTATAACGCGGTACTGAGAGGAGCTCTACGTTCAAGGTGGTTTCTAATACAGCGCGGTTGAATACCTGCGTCACACAGAAATTTAAAACGCGACAGCGCGCGACAGTGTGATGAAAGCGTATTAACGTTATCGCGTTACCGCCGCTCCGAAAGTGTTGAAGTTGCGGCAATGAATCGACGTTAACACAAGGGAATCGGGAGTCCTTAGAAACATCTGTTGCCCGGAAGTCTAGTTTACTTCCGACAGACCACATTTAACCCATTGACGATCGCGTGGGCCGTCTTTGACCTGCAGTTCTTCGGTCGCTGGAACCACACGGCCGATTTCGGCCGGCGGTTATAAAACTGTTCTCTATGACCATTTCTGTCTTTTTTGTAGTTTACGAGTAATTATTAGATATGTTGAATCCTATCAATGCTACTGCACTGTGGTCCGACAGTCATTTATTTCTAAGCACTGATAAAAACAAATAATCAAAACTGCACACTATTCAAGCTGCACAAAGATCGACACTAATCACAAACAGCTACTCACATCTTGTAAAAATGGTCATGCAGAAAAATAACTAGTTACATTTCTTGTAAAAATTTTGAAAACAATCTAGACAACAAATATATCAAACACCTGCGACATCATGGGTCACCTTATTTGCACGATCCGTAGCAAACTTGCGCCTTTTTCTTCACACACCTTCTTATAGCAGCAAATACATCTTTCTTGCTTTGCTTCAAACCTGTTCTGGCCCTTTCCAATATGAGAGGGAGCTTTGGAGAGGGCGCTTCATTCGGAATATCATGAAGTATTGTTTCCCAGCGTGCGATTCCAGCGTGTGTGCAGTCCCAGCGCGCGGTCCCTCGCGCCAGACGTAGAGCAGTCACCACATCAACGACGCTCTATGGGATTTTTTGTCCATCAGAAGGAAGACAAACAAGCAGAAGCATAACTGCTTTTTGCCTGTTTCCAGAGGGTTGCCTGTATTTTTTCATTTATCACCCCCCTAGTTCTTTTTTCAACTAAAGACGCTGAAAAATAGAGTGATATAAATAGAAAAATAGAATGTTCTCGGAAGAGCAACACTCCGCTGTCTCTTAACTTTTCCATGTTATGAAGAAGGCGGGAGACGTCCAGCCACATAAAGTCGGCATAACAATCATGATTACACCGTGATATAAAGGCTATTGTTGTTGCTGCTCGATAGTTCATATCCCAAGATCCAAGGTACTTGAACGTGCAATTATCTAGGACGGATACATTACTAACTTTCAATCTTGTAGTAACAGCGAACAATTGTGTAGGCCAAACACACATTTAAGAACTGACGTCCAGGAGCAGGATTTAGCAACGACTTACAGCAATTTAACAGAGAAAATACGGCCGAAATCCTTGATGGCGCGGCTTATCAAGGGATACAGTGAAATATTTCGCCGCGTCGTCAGAGATTTTGGCTTTGTTTTCTCTGTTAAATTGCTGTAAGACGTTGATGAATCTCGCTTCAGAAGGGCAGGAATACCCGACACGTTCCTAAAAAGGAGTAGTTCCCTATGTAATAGAGAAGTTTCACTGAGAAACTCACAAACTAAAACGGATCTGCTCGTCTTGCAGCACCCGCTATGATATGTCTGTTTAGTAAGTAGTTTGTTGCACCGCTAGAATGAATTTTTAATAGAGAAGTCGCTCTCTCTATGTGTCTGCATTAAACCTATTTCTCTTTTGCTTGTATTCATTGCTGTACTCCAGTATTTGTTTGGTATTTTACAGCAGCATATGGCTAAAAAGATATTTTACCGCATACAATCAAAGCGCCACGGATCTCCCTCGATAGAGAGCCTTCGGGCTCTCTTGTTAAGAGGGATCTCGGGCCGCTTGTCGCAGGGCCACGTGGCGCGTCCCCGGGTGGTGGATAGGGGAATTAAACGCGAACCAAATGCGACCGTGTACTGCCCAGAGACGCAGGTGGGATGCAGGGGATGGACTCCTTGCTCCTGCTGTGTCGGGTCGATGCGTTCCTTGTGCGTGGGAGCGGCATGTTCGTGCACAGTGTGCGTGGATGTGTCCGTGACTGTGCGGATTGTAACTGTGTCGGCTCGGCCAAAAGCTTGCACTCGGTAGACTGGGAGTACATGTAAGGCGATTCGAGGCCGCCTTAAGTCTCGCCCCGTCCCTTCGGGCAGTCTGGCTGGCTGCCCGGAGTAACCCGCCCGCACGACAGAGCCTGACTAGCTACCCGTGTTGTATTCCAGTCAAACACAGCAGCACTAAAGGGCCTCATTCCCCTGACCCCGAAAGAGCCCCCATTTCTGCAGCGATGGGAAGGACGAGTACGGAGAGGCTGCTAAAATCTCAGGGCCTAACCAGGCTGCGCAAACTGAGAAGGACTATGATGACGATCTGTACTTACAACGCCCGCACGCTTGCGTCGGAAGCATCCGTCGAGGACCTGATGATGCAAGCCAGGAAGATCAAGTACGACGTCATCGGACTGACCGAGACGAGAAGACACCACCCCCTACACGCCGCCTACGACTCCGGAGAAGAACTGTTCCTCGGAACATGCGACAGCAGAGGAGTAGGCGGCGTTGGTGTCCTCGTCAACACGCACTTGGCCATGAACATCGATTCGTACGAGTCTCTGACAAGCCGAATCGGACGTCTGCGACTGAAGCGATGTGGCTCCGTACCAGCCTTGACTGTGTTCGTCGCGTATGCCCCAACATCCGACTACGACGACGAAGACGTCGAGGCCTTCTACGTGGAGCTGGAGAAGTTCTATAAGGAAGATCACACCTTCTACAAGGTGATCGTCGGCGACTTCAACGCCAAGATCGGGCCACGAAGGTCGCCTGAAGAACTTCACATCGGAACCCACGGTTTGGAGTGGAACGAGCAAGGTGAAAGGCTGTCTGAGTTTATCATGTCGACCAAGACCATCCATGGAAACTCGCAGTTCCAGAAGCCTCCCTCCCTACGATGGACCTGGGAATCCCCCGGTGGCCAGTTCCACAACGAGATCGACCACATCATTTTCAATCGCAAGTATTGCCTGACCGATGTCTCCGTTGTCCCCAAGTTCTACACGGGATCGGACCACCGCCTCCTTCGCGCGAGGTTCCGCTTTTCGCGTCAAGGAGAGAAGGCCGCGAAGTTCAAGAAGAGGAGTCCCAGAACGACCATCAACTGGGACCTTTACACCTCTCTTGTCGGCCTTTGGGAAGATGCCGTCATGGACAACGTCGAGGAGGAATACGATCGCTTCGTGCACCATCTCCACGATAGTGCTAAGGGAGCCGAGAGCTTGAAGACCATCAAGAGACGCCTGTCTCCGGAAACTCTCGAGCTGATACGCCAGCGTGGAGCAGCACGAGCGTCAGGCAACTACCAACTGACGTCCGAGCTTGCAAAGCTATGCAGAGCGGCGATAAAGGAAGATCTGAAGGAGAGAAGGGCGGAAGTGTTGGCTGAAGCAGCAGAGGCAGGGCTGAGCATCCGCAATGCCCGCCGGAACTTCGCCAACTTCAAGACCAAGATGACCGCTCTCCGACGTCCTGACGGAACCATCACCTCTTCCAGAAGGACCATGGAGAAAGACATCCACGACTTCTACTCCGATCTCTTCGATAGCCACGTCCACCTGCCCCCATGCCATCTTCCGCAGGATGGATACCTCGTCCCCTCTGTTCTCTCTTCCGAAATCCGACACGCCATCTCGTCGGTGAAGAAACGTACAGCACCCGGTTCTGACAGGATCAGAGCTGAACACCTGAAGAACCTCCCGCCAGCGCTTATCAACACCTTGGCGCGGCTCTTCACACGCTACCTGTCCGAATGCAAGGTTCCATCTCAGTGGAAGACCAGCAAGACCGTCTTGCTGTACAAGAAGGGAGACGTGCACGACATTGGCAACTATCGCCCGATCTGCCTGTTGTCCGTAGTCTACAAGCTGTTCACTCGAGTCATCCTGAATAGGATCGGCCGAACGCTGGACGAAGGACAGCCATGCGAACAAGCAGGATTTCGGAGAGGATTCAGCACGATCGACCACATACATACCATTACGAAGCTCATCGAAGTGTCGCGAGAGTACAAGCTGCCGCTGTGCCTTACGTTCATCGACCTGAAGAAGGCATTCGACTCCGTCGAGACTGAAGCGGTCATGGAAGCCCTGCTCACCCAGGGCGTTCCTACTCAGTACATCAGAGTCCTTCGAGAGCTGTATAGTGGATTCACGACCAAGATCTCACCATTCTACAACGACGTCGTCATTGACGTGAAGAGAGGGGTTCGACAAGGGGATACCATATCCCCGAAGCTCTTCAGCGCCACCCTCGAAAACGTCATGCGCGAACTAGAATGGGAAGACATGGGAGTGAAGGTCGACGGCCGGCAACTGCACCATCTTCGCTTCGCTGACGACATCGTGCTCATAACACCGAGCATCAGTCAGGCGGAACGAATGCTGGCCGACTTCGATCGTGTATGTGGAAGCGTTGGACTGCAGCTGAATCTTACGAAGACGATGTTCATGAGGAACGGATGGGTTTCTGATGCCCCATTCTCGCTCAACGGAACGAACATCTCCGAATGCTCCAGCTATGTGTATCTGGGTCGCGAAGTCAACATGACCAACGACCTAGCACCAGAGCTGAGCAGGAGGAAACGAGCGGCTTGGGGAGCTTTCAAGAGCGTCGAAGAAGTCGTGAAGAAAACGAAGAACGTCCGACTCCGTGCCCACCTATTCGACTCCACTGTTCTTCCTGCCCTAACATACGCCTCAGAGACCTGGGCTATACGAAAGCAGGATGAACACGCGATCAGCGTCGCGCAGCGTGGAATCGAGAGGACGATGCTCGGAGTGACACGACTCACGCAAGTGAGAGAAGGCCTCCGGAGTTCCGAGCTTCGCCGACGTTCGAAGATCAGAGACGCTGTCGCATGGGCCAAGTCGTCGAAAATTAGGTGGGCCGGCCACGTAATGCGATTCGCAGACACCCGCTGGACGAGAGCCGTCACAGACTGGATTCCGCGGGATGTCAAAAGAACACCAGGACGCCCACCAACGCGTTGGTCGGTCTTCTTCGTGAAAGCCCTGAACGACCGATATGACGCTCTTCGTGTCCCTCGAGCGAGGAGGATCCATTGGACCACTCTGGCACGCGACAGGGACGAATGGAGACGCTGCTGGCGCCCGCTCGAGCAAGTCGATGATCAACGGGACGACAGGTGATACAATCAAAGCGAACGCACTGCAATCATGGAGCCACAAATGGCACCACGCAAAGGCCGCAGTAACAATTCTTCCTAGGTTTCGCTAGGTCGTACACTTCTAACGATCGCTAATAGCAGTTTGTATTCCTTCTTGGTCTGCACATAACTTGAGATGTATGCATGAGCAATTCTACGTTTAGTAGGCCTCATAGATGTATAGTACATGTTTAACGAATCTGGAAGGGTGGAAGCTGGGTATCCTTAAAACAATGCAACCAGTCCCCAGGTGAGGAATGCCTCAACTAACCCTTGGATTTCGTTATCGGGTACTTTTGAGCCGGATAACGAGCAGTCATGAAGTTCAATGACTTCTGCTTTTTCCTGTCGACCACTCTTACGATCGCGAAGGATCATCTACATAGTCCACCATCATCACGTTCAAACCTAGGAGTCATCTAATTTATTGCTCGCTATCCGGCGATGAGACCGTAAGGTTTTCGCATAGTTTCGCTTTTGAAGTGCTTCGTAAACTATAGGAAAACTGACATTGATTACATGAGACGATGAACCAAATGGCGAATAGGGAAAAGGCTGGTGATGTCGCGAGTCGGTAGTCCCAGTGCAGTTGGAGCTGTTGCCACTTGACTGGTCCCAACCAACTGCCACATGGCAGCCGTCGACTGCTAAGACTCCACAGCCTCCACCTAGGTAGCATGGGCAACCCCCGGGACCAGACCGACCACGGGTCCCGTCGGCGGGGGCGCAGCGTGAGTGCTTCTCTCGCCCGAGTGGGCGGAGCCCATTCATGGCATCTCCGTACAGAGCATGTAGTGGAAACCCGGGACTGTAATGTTAATTGCCACCCTACATACGGCTTGGATAGACTTTGCGCATGTGTTGCTTGGTGCTCCTCGGCGAGATATAAATCTTCTAGCTGGAACGCCACCATTGCAGGCTTCTGAAAATACAGTAGGTTTCACAGATATTGGTTCTGGCGTGCTAATCAGTGTCTCAATTGCGTACTGCTTTTCGGTGTCCGTGGCAGGAACACGTTGACAGAGCAACGCATGAAGTAGCTGATGCGCTTCCAAAACCCTTATCACGCGGGTTGCATGCGCTAATACTGCTGCAGCGAACTGTAATGCTTCTCTGACCGAAGATTCTGTAATGCTGAAAATCTGCAATGTGTCTCTGAAAATAATTTTGGTTTTGCGACCAGTCGAATAATCTAGGGAGGGCAATCTCATTGAGCTGGTTCGTATGAACTGAAATAGCTGTAATACTACGCAAAAGTTCATGGATTCATGCCATGAGGGTGCAATACCTAAACTTCAACGGATGATGACGAACCAGTAGGATAATGATGTTATGAAAGGACTGAATTATGGCGGCCCCAAGTTTTTGAGTTGCTTGCAAAAGTTCGACGATTTGCGCTGCAGCCACATAATCCTCATGTCGAGCAGCTGTTGTCTATCGAGGAGGAATCCGTAGGCTCGTGATTTGGTCGCGAAGCACATTATTGCTATTTATGTATTGAAGTACTGTCCTGAGTTGGCTCACTGTTAACTCTTCAGTACTGCGTGGGTCTATATGTGAAGTGGATGACGATGAAACAGGGGAAACCGTTACCCCCGGGACTCCCGAAATGCGTTGTTGCTGACCCATGATGAGAGGGAGAAGCTCGTCGTAACGATTATGGTTATGCTGAAAACAAATCGCTTCTCGCCACACAGCCTGGTCTTTCTGCACTTCCTGCTGTCGAGTTGTTTCAGACAGCTGATTGAGTCTATTGGGAGTAGGGCTTATTCCTGGTGAACCCATGGGATCCACATTGACCTGCTTAGGCACCTCATCCGACTGAAGGTCAGCTGAAGTGCCTCCTTTGCTGGCGTGTGGATGGTGCTTTTCCGACCGTCCGTCCTGTATGACAACAAGAGCTATCCACCTAGAGCTCGTTGCAGACAATTCAACTACCCAGTTTCTGCTAGCTTTCAGAAGATTTATATCTCGCCGAGGAGCACCAAGCAACACATGCGCAAAGTCTATCCAAGGCGTATGTAGGGTGGCAATTAACATTGCAGTCCCGGGTTTCCACTACATGCTCTGTACGGAGATGCCGTGTGAGACTACCGATTCGCAACATTGTTCAGTGGTAGAATGCTCGTCATCGGTGGTTCAGTGGTAGAATGCTCGCCTGCCACGCGGGCGGCCCGGGTTCGATTCCCGGCCGATGCACCATGTTGCGAATCAGTAGTCCCAGTGCAGGTGAAGCTGTTGCCACTTGACTGGTCCCGACCAACTGTCTCATGGCAGCCGTCGACTGCTAAGACTCCGCAGCCTCCACCTAGGTAGGTGGGAAACCCCAGGGACCAGACCTACCTCACCAGGATACTATCTCAACGGTAGGTCGGAACGGCGCAAGTGTTGTATATAGGCAGAACTGCCTCTCTCTCGGTAGTAACAAACTGCAGGTATCTCGACCCCAATACAACTCTGCGCAGAGTTAGGGGCGACGGAAGTCGCGGGTTGGCGCCTGTTGATTCACGTGCTCCACAGCTGACGGGCGTGCGCGAGATGAGGGCTCGTATCGCGGCTAAGTGCAGTGCACAGGTGGCGTAGTAGGGAGGAACTCGGGCTCGTAAACGCGGGGTCGGGGGTTTGGGTCCCGTAGACTGCCTTCGTTTTGCACTTTTGCAAAATCCATGTTTATCATATAGGTAATCCACCTAGGGGTATTATATTGTGTTATAGAGCACATTTACATATAACATATGCTTCAAAGCTTCACACGAATAGGCTTAAAACAAGTGACACTTCTGTGTGTCACTTATTTTAAGCCTATTTGTGTGAAGCTATAGTTATGTAACGATAGATATTTTGTGGCACTAGTAAAAAGTTCCGACTCCACCGACAAGACTTCGGTCAAAAAAAAATTTCGCTGAAACTTTGTCTAGGGGGTTATTTGGGGTGCTGATCACGAATCTGAGATTCGTTTTTCACGATTCGGTTGGAGGCCACCCATACCGTTAACAAGGGTGGTCCAGGCAGGGTCATCGATTTCGCTGAAACTTCGCCTAGGGGGGCTATTTGGGGTGCTGATCACGAATCTGATATTTGTTTTTCACGATTCTGCCTCTACCTGCCGTCATCGGCAGAAACTTTAAGAATGTAATCCTGTGCCTTCTTGTATCTATATTATTCAACCGAATCGTGGAAAATGGATGTCAGATTCGTGATCAGCACCCCAAATAACCCCCCCTAGACAAAGTTTCAGCGAAAAAATTTTTGACCGAAGTCTTGTCGGTGGAGTCGGAACTTTTTACTAGTGCCACAAAATATCTATCGTTACATAACTATAACTTCACACAAAATAAACTTAAAATAAGTGACACACAGAAGTGAACATTTTAGCTAATCTGTAGTTTGAAGCATATGTTATATGTAAACATGCTCTATAACACACTATAATACCCCTAGGTGGATTACCTATATGATAAACATGGATTTTGCAAAAGTGCAAAACGAACGCAGTCTGAGGGATCCAAACCCCCGACCCCGCGTTTACGAGCCCGAGCTCTTCCCCACTACGCCACCCCTACACTGCGCTTGGACGCGATACGGGCCCTCATCCCGCGTGCGCCCGTCAGCTGTGGAGCACGTGAATCAACAGGGCGCCAACACGTGACTTCTGTCGCCCCTAACTCTGCGCAGAGTTATATTGGGGTCCAGATACCTGCAGTTTCTTACTTCCCAGGAAGAGGCGGTTCTGCCCATATACAACACTTGGGCCGTTACGACCTACCGTTGAGATAGTATCCTGGTCAGATCCCGTCGGCGGGGCGCAGCGTGAGTGCCCCGCTCGCCCAAGTGGGCGGAGCCTAGATGGCTCGCCTCACTCGGTGCGACGTGGCAGCATATCGTGAGAAACATCCAAAAGTTCAAACTGCTCATGGATCACTCGGACAAAGGTTTGGCAACTTTGGATTCGGCTCGACTAGTCAGCTGAAAGGAGGTGACTGGCGAGGAAGATGCGCTCCACCTTGCTGGCACAGTACACTGCAGAAGTGTCCACTTTCATTGAGCGGAAAGAGGGAAATGAAAGCTCTGCACGGCAACCTGCTTGAACCATTTCCACCACTTTTTTCCAGAACCCCCAGTACGGTTGGGACATTCCCGGTTTGTTCATGCAATACATAGCTACGACTGTTTTTAACAAAACCAATAATTGCTCATGTAAGTATAGTAGCCGTGAACGTTCCTCTGGTGTACCTCTCTCTCCTCCTCCACTCTAAATCGAATTCCCTATGACATTGATTCGAATGCTGCACCGCCGAGTTCATTTTACGGAATTAAATTGGCAACATCTGCAATTTCGGCTTAGTTAGTTCAGTGCATCAAAATATGTTGAAGTTGTATCCCTGAGGGACCACACTTTATGGGATCTTTGAGGTCTTTGCTTGCCGCTCTCTGAGACGTCAGAGAGCTCTGCGCCCACGTTGGGGAACACGCCACAGAATGCGGGTCCACTAGTAGAGCGTGCAGACGGCCACGAACGTCGACGACAGAATCAGGTTGCTGGAGGCTGAAACTCCGGAGCTCGGTGACCCCTTCCGGCTCTCCTCAGCCTCACCTACTTGAGTGTTTATTGGATTTCACTCTCCGACTACGGGGTTCTACTCAAGATCATCACTACAGTTTGAATAGCCCGCAATATGTGTGCTTTAAAACCTTCTCTGTATCTGAAAAGGACAGGCACTTATGGCCGTCGATCAGACATTATCGAAACAGATTTTCCAGATTTCGTGCCCAGCACCTTTCAAGAAAACTTTATGTCTGCAAGTTTCAATGCTCAAAACAGTCAGGAATCAGTGAAGCGTTCCCAAGCATGAGTAACTCTATGCGGTTTCATATGGACGAAATTCTCGAGATGATTCTGAGATGGCCACCTTCCGAAAGCATTACCCCTGATGGTGTACCATTCATTATAAAAGTAACTCACATCATATCATGCTCGCTTGAGTACATCTACAACCTTTGCTTTATGTATGCTGAAGTCCAATTTCGTTGGACACAATCTGTTGGATTCTCATTCCAAAGAAAGCCCCATTTAACTCTCCATCAAACTTCAGACCAGTGACTACATATAACATCTCTGTTCGCGAAAATCCTCGAGAAGATTATGAAGGGGAGGTTTGCGCAATTGTACATCACCTCGATGACCATTCCAAAATTACATCTGAGCAGCACGGCTTTCGGAAGGGGAAGTCAACAGTAACTGCAATGATTCAGGCATTTCATTATTGGACTAGGTCCCTGGATCATGATGGTAGTGTGGATAAGGTTTACTTCAACCTCGGTAAAGCATTTGACAGTCAAAAAATTAAATAAAGTGGCCTTTATTGAAATCCACACACTCTATAATTTCTTGGATTCAAACTTTCCTTAAAATCGCCAGTATTTTGTTTGTGTTAATAACTCCTTGTAGGAAAAGAAAAAAGCCTACGCTAACTAGTTGCGGTTTGCTACAAGGTGAAGTACAGTCACCTGAACGTGTTATAATATATACGTTCGGCTTACTAGTTTAGTTTGAGATGTTTTGATGGAATTCTGTGCCTTTCTGGATAACCTAAAGGTTTACGGCAGAATGAGTTGAGTTGGAGCAAAACCAAAACCATACTCTCCAGGCATCTGTTGATAAAGTATATAACTGGTCCCAAAGGTGGGGTTTGTTGCTGTGTGAAGAGGATGTGCTTCAATTAAGGAGGAACAATAAGGAGGTATACTTACTCTACTGGAGGAGCAGCCCTTAAAGTAGTGAATAACGTTTTAGATCCGGGATCTTTAATTACGGAGGATCTCCGTTTTGATAAACACTGTGCTTTATTATCAGATAAAGCCTCAAATGCAATGCATAAGCTGTTTCGATGTCTTTCCAACACGAATTCCAGGAAAGTTTTCATAAGACTTTTACTGGACTACAGCACTTCTGTGTTTAATCGTCATCTGAGGAAGAGCATTAAAGTGCTTGAAAGTGTTCAGAACAAGTTCTTCAGAAGGCGCATGATAAGGCAGTCACATAGAACCCCCTGTATTAGCAGTAAGGTCGGTGAACACGCGAACTGGCTGTTTCAGATATTTTCCTGGTGGCGCCAAATTCGTTGTGAATGTTAGTTCTTGGCATGCATGACAGCAGGCATTCAGGACTATAGGCAAAGCTTCGAAAGGTTAGGAAGGAAACCCGGTCTTTTCTCCGCTTTCAAAAAATTCCACCAGCGCCGTTTCAGTCCCTAGTCTTCCCAGTCGCCTTACTTGTTCCTGTCAATTATTCCTTTTCAGGGGGGAGGTTTCAGGGATTTTCGGGCAAGCAGGGCGGCAGGCATAATTCGTCATACGGACATTCTGAACGATTTTTGCACAGAATTGTATCTGTCGTTGAAAAATGGTGTTTGTATGTCAGCAAGAAGAACCGTCTCTCTAGCAGCCTTAGCAGCAAGAGAAGCTGGTTGGAAGCAAAGAAGAAGGTGTCGGAAGTGATCATCCTTGCCGACATGGCACTCCACTTTGATGACCTGAAAATTAGCAAAAATTTAAATGGCCGAAGAACGAATTATATATTCTGGTAGACCAAGACATTCACTTTCGAGTATGATATAAAATTGAGAAGGCAGACTGTACAAGGCGAAGGAGTTGCTGGTGAAGATGATTTTTCTCTTTCTAGCATTTTGTTGATATTCGACAGAAATCAGCATGTGCCAATAAACACGACACAGATTCTTATAGAGCAAGACATTCTCTTTCGACCGACATGTAACTCCGAGCAAAAAAGTCCTACTACGGAGCAGAAGCTGTCGGTAAAAATAAATCTTCTTCGGACGTCCCAATTTGATGGCCTAAAAAACTATCAAGGACAAGAGGATAAATAGGACCAACACGTATTTTTGTAGTGCAGAACAATTGTCTTCCAAATGCTATGAAAAGCTGCGCAAAATACTTCAAACATAAGCGGAGAGAAGCAAAACTGGCGGCGATGGTCATTTTTCACTTTTCACTTTTCACTTTACCGACCTAAAAGCTAATAAAAATAAGGATAAAAAAGAAATGCAATACATGCTCGGAAGTGCAATAGAGCAAATCATTCTCTTACGAAAACTCTGTAGCGCTATGCAGGAGACCGACGGCGAAACCCGCAACGAATCGTTGGAAAAAACGGCGGCGACTGATGGGAGAACCTAATACAGAGACATTCTCAAGTGCTAAAAATCCACCTGATAAAGTTATTTTACGAAGTAATTGCTTGACCTAGATCAACATCAAGCTGACTTGTGTCACCTACAGCTCCTCCGCAGGACATCCCGAACAGGAAGATGTGCTACACCTTGAAAACGTCCTCTGGATGTTACTGCCTTTTCGACTGGACGGTCGGTGAGTGCTAAAAGAAGCTCGGATTGGTATGAGCCGCACGCGCGTAGACTTCGGTGTCAACAGAGTTCTTTGTGGAGTGACGGCGCTGACCGTGCTGCCGGTCATTCTGCACTTTCTCCGACTCCGTCACTTCGGTCTCCATTTCACTCCAGCTCGACGCGCGAAGCGCCCCTGCTCATTTCGCGCTAATAAGCTGCTGGTTCAACAATCGGCGAAAGCGACCGTCCCGCAGTCCGAAATGTCTGGCCCACACCAATGAGTGTCCACTGGCGACATTTCGCTATGAAATAGTCCTCCCTTGAATCAGATGAGCGTTGCGGAACCGTGAAGGTAATGTTTGCCGCACTGTGTATTTGAATCGGCAACGACGCTTCGGTCGTCGTCTGAATTTGCACTTCTCACTTCTTCACCCTTTCACTTCTTTATGGACTGCCTCGCACAGTAGCAGCAAAAACACCGCCACCGTTTGTCGTTTGTCACCACTGACAACTGAGTCATTTCTTTTCGTCACAGGACATTGCCTCGCAGAAGGTGGACCAGTTCGCCTTTGTATACGGTCGTGTGCGAAGTGCTCTACCGAATTCAGCCTCTTTTTCCATATTTTTGCACTGAGTTCCCAAAGCTGGATACGAAGCTGTAACTAGATGCATTCAAAACTGATGGAGAACTTAACAGCCGCATGCAGAGCGAGGCATTTTTTCCGTACGCAGCAGCAGAAAAAACATTTTAGAGTTCACGCATCCTTTCCCATATTCTGCTCAACAAAAAACTTGCACGACTTTGAAGCATCACAGTTCTGCAGCCTACGAGCCTTGTTGGTTTTGTCATTCCTTCCGTTTTCTTGCCCTTTCAGGACTACGGTTCCAGCCTGGTGAGAGGGTCTGCAGTTACTAGTTGTAAAGAGGGCGGTGGTGAGCGAGCCAGTTTTCTTGCCATATCTAAACTATCTAATAATTCTCACCAAACAATGATCTCAACGTGAACTCACCATTGAACGGCGAATCACCTGCTCCTCCCGTTGGCGGTGAATGCCCACAAGTCACTTGTGGACTATGTTCTTGTTGTTGAACATCTCCTGCTCGTCACTCGATCGTCAGCGGGAACCAATTGCAGGCGTTTTTCGTCCTTTCCGCCACAACAAGTTACTAAAGAATTGTTGCTCAAACAGCAAAAGCGGACAGGAGGAGGTGTCACTTGTCGAGATCAATCCGCTCTCCCAGCACGAGAAGGGCTTGTTGGATTTTGTTGGTGGCGTGAGCACAAAGCTTTGCAGTAACTTGCGATTTTTTTGAGTTTCGCATTTTGATGTTCACTTTGAGAAACACTTTCCATTAATAAAGTCTTAGAGCTTAGAGATTTAGAGCTGGTACTTTCAATAAAGAAGTGTCAAAATTATATGGAATACATTATTTTTCTTAAGAACAAAGATTCATTCTCGGAACGACTACCGTTGCGCGTTGTGTGGTACTGAATAAATTTATAGAGCTTGTGTTTCCAAGATTACATTTGTGTCCATTTAAGGGCCTTAGCGAAGAGTTTCGCAAAAGTCGCGGTGCCCAAAGAGTTCCGGTCACCATCAACGTAAAGGCGATCAAAATTGTTTCCTTCTTTACGGATGGCTCTCCGCCATGCAGCTGAAGGAAGGACGGACTTCAGTGGACAACATGCGCCTAACAACACAAAAGACCATTTAATTCTCTTGAGGAGGAGTACCATAAAAGCACGCTTTCGGACGCTTTTATTTACCAGTTACTATCAACAGCCATGCAGAGCGAGCAAGGTAGACGGTGAGTGTTCAGCAGAACAAACAGAGCGCTGCGGAGTAACCATCGTCTTCGGGTACAACTGGAACCGTCTCTTACCTGGTCAGTGAGACGAGCAACTGGCCTCATATGTAGAGTGATTGTCCTGCCCTCCCATCGAGGACATTGACATCCGCTTTGCCTGTTCCCTTGACTTGATTTTGAGCATTCATCTGCTGCTGTTGTGCTCGGTCTACTCTGTAGCTGACAACTGCTGTGAATCATCAGAAACGAACAGCACGACCCTTTTTCCTTACCAGCCAGCCTTTACGATGACGTCAGCTACAGTATTTTGTACATCGTTCGTGGCGAAGGAAATGTGTTGACCTCTAGGATTCCTCGTAACGAGGCTCTCCAATTTCACTGCTTTGTAAACTATTTATCGGGTTGGAATTTCTTGCAGGGTGATAACGTTGTATTTGATGTTGCGGCTTCTGTAAAGCAGTGTTCGAAGATCCTGCTCAGATGCGATCGAACGACAGTTATAAGTGCAGACGAATAGGCAGTTTCCGTGTCGTGGTGGGAGGGAGTTTCCGGTAGTCCGATTCCAATGACGTCCTGCTAGTTTAACTCCGAGATTAGATGGCCCCTCGCCGGAGGTGGATGCAACCGACGTCGTAGAAGTCCACCTCCGGTTTGCGGAGGACTGGGGCGCGGGTTTAGTTGTTTGAGCCATGGCGGTGGTCTGGTTACTCACATATTCCTGGCCAGGGATACATGAGAGCCGCCCATACACGACAAAGCATCGTGTACTGCGTGACCATTTGTGCCATTAGCCATCACAAAGTGATATTCACCCCTTCACCGCGATGAGGTGGCACATGAAGGGGACATAAGCAGGAAAAGTCAATGACTATGAGCATAACTTACGCTCGCATGCTTGTCCGAGGGTCTGCCGTAGAAATAATAAAGGACGACCTTAATCAATCCCGTTAAGGTCTGCTTCTACTTCTACTGGACCTGTTTCTGCAACGGAGGACGACCGCTTAGCCACCAGTGACCGACCCCAGCACACACCTTCCTACGCATAGTCAAGTTGTGGCTTGATGGAAGGGTTGATGCAATGCGTTGACATGATCTCCAGTGTTGTTTATTCTGCAGGTGTTTCTTTTGTTTAAGCCGTTTGGCCTCTTGCAGCATCTTGAAGATGACAGTGCTTTGTGACGGTTATGGAAACTGCTTAGGGGACTGTTCTTTAACATTAAGTGGCATGCGTTTCGGCAGAAAATACAGTGGTCAAAAAGTGTTTCAAGACATTCTCTAGAAATTGTCTAGAAGTTGTCCGACTTTCTCCGAAAATCGCACCGAATTCAAGTTTTGTCCGTAGCTGCATGTGTTTTTCGCGTCGTTTTGTGATATAGATTTTATTTTACTTTATTTCATGCGGAATTGGCTTCCGAAGCAGCCAGCTGTTTATGTTGCTTAAAACGTCCATCTATTTACGCATTACACAATCAGTAGGTGTGCATGCACCTCAACGATTTCTTCCACAAGGATGATGGGATGTAACGAATGCCTCTGGGTGGCGCTTCACGCCAATCCTTTTGTTAAGCTGTTTGCTATAGAGGCGCTGAAGGGCAGTGAATAGGCAGTTGACCGCTACTCGCGGATGAGCCTACAAGGAAGATCAATGGTGGCCATTCAATTGAATTTCTAGGCGTTTTTCGTCTTCCTGGTAGGAGAAGAACGCGATGCTGCCCTGTCATCCGTGCATGCTCAGCTGTGTTAGAACGACTTCTATCCTAATGCTGCATGCACCTTCATGCTAACTTCCTCTCTTTCCAAAAGTGACGTTTTTCCTCTGTTACAATTATATTGACGCATACGATCTTTCCTTCAAGATTGTATGCACATCCTATCGCGACTCCAAAAGTCGAGGAAAACTCGGAAAAAAATTTCGTCAAACGTCGCCCAGTACTGTTATTTTGGATACCTCTCGGCCGACCACTGTAGGTCACTGTGGGTGTCGTGTGTAGGGATGCTGGGGTCATGATTACTGATTTCGCCCTTTCCTCGCTTGTGGAAACTATTTAAGTTTACCACGAATATGCCATTCCTTTTTCTAAATTGTCTATTCTTCGTGCGCTTCTCTCCATCGAAAATTGCTTTCGATCTCCAGAGTCGTGGGAGTGCAAGTGTCTACACCTTCGATCAGCAGAAAGTGGTGGCCGAAATAAGGCAGCATGGTTGTAAATCGTATCATACGGGTTGGAATAAGGTTATAACGTCAGTATGGTACACTACGTGTTCAAGATAACACTTTGCATCGGCAAAAGAGCAGTGAGCGAACCCAGCAATGCAGAATCTCAATCCCGGATACGAACCAATGACCCTCTTCCTGCGAGTCCGATCCATTCCTACCTGACCATCCATTCCTCTTGATGGTGAGCGGTCACCTCAATGTTCCACTTCAGTTACTGTATCGCTAACAGGCAAATTGTGAAATTGCTGTAATTCCGCCGCTGTTCCAGCCCCAAACCTTTTGCTGGATACATTCTAATCACGACATGGCAGTTCCAGATGTCTGCTTTGCTTTATCGGCCCGCACTGAAGTGATACGGTATTTTGCAATTTTTGACCTACTCAAATGTCCGCAGGAAATTTGAAAACCACTACGGTGCCTTTCGGACAACCCCCTACAACCCTCAGTAGGTCACCTTATAAATTTTCGTTCATTGACCTCTCTTGTAAGTCAATTTTCGTGGCCAAAGGCGACCTGAGTTCTGACTGAAACCAGTAAAGCACTTGTTGTCTTGAATCTGATCTATTACTCAAGAATGATTGAAGAAACCATCGACCAGTGCCGATCTCTTTTCCTATTACTAAATTTAAACTTCCCTTCGGGTTATTTGAGCTTCTTCATCGTTCGGATGTCAGGGGTCCACGGTTAGTGTCTGCCTGGATGAGGTTTTCTCATCTGCCCTTCCAACGATCAGTTGTATGGCGGGATGCAAACGGGAAACGGTGTGTCACTTCGCGTACGGTCCAATTAAAGGCACATCAGTCTCGTTCTGCTGTTGCCGTAGATGGCATAATCCTCGCGTGAGTGGCGGACGAAAATGCGCCTTTCGCCAGATCGACACCGTTACCGGGTCGAGCGCTGACCGGTCAACGGCAGTTCACGATCTGTGGGGTCGGCTGAGGCTCGTTAACCGTGGTGCACCGTTTGCGACTCCTCCGTCGCAAACACCGTCAGTATGACCGTCCAGTTAGGACCGTTGCGCGCGTCGAAAACTCTCTGCTCGCACTCGCTACGTCCCTTATTGCTGAACGGCACGGAAGCGCGTTGGAGTGCGCTAAATCCGTCAATTTACGAGGAGATTCTGAGGTGCTTGGGATGTGCGAGGCTGTAAGACGTCGCCAAAACGGACGGACTTCGATGGAACTAGAAGTTTTAGCGTCTGAGTGTAACATAAGCCAAGCTTGCTCCCTACGGTCATCGCTATTCCGTTTTAAGGTTCCTCGCAGTAGAATACGATCGTTGAAGAGGCATGCGTGGTTCAGAATTGCGCACCTCATCCGCTCCACTACGAAAGAAGAAAGTGGAAAGCTGCTTACGTGTATCCTTCACAAGAAACTCTACTATGTCTATGAATCCCATCCACGTTTCTGCGCTCAAAACATCAAATATTTGGAGGATGACCCACTGTGTCGATGTAGCTCTTAGCTCGTGTCCTCGAAAGGCCTCACCTCAACTCCACCGAACCGTACTCCGTAGTCTCATAGTGACTTCAAGAAAATTTCACTGAATTCACTAAGATTGTACTGGCCCATCCTCGCGAATGTCGGTATGCTCGGCTTGTCACTAACTTTGTTAAAACCTGAACATGTGAGAAGCGATGTGAACGGTTGATGTGGGAATGCTCCGAATCCGAATATGGCCTTGGCACCCATCGAGGCAATTCTAAAAATCGTCTCTGAGCAGACTTGTGTGTCCACCTTCGACAATTCTGCATTGAAGAACGGGAAAAAGGCTGTTACATACTGCTCTCGCTGCCACCAGCGATGGAGGTGCGAACCGTAAGTGAGTCTTTTCCCTGATTTCGTCAAATGGGAAGAAACAAGCACTTGAACATCATGAGTGTTCAATATAGTCTCCATTGTAGGTCTCTCTAATGTTGACGTGTGAAGGAACTATTCACCTATGACAACGAACAGATGCCATCCGATTTGTGGCTTTCGCTTCAATAGTCGATAAAACAGCCAAACCTGTGTAAGAAAGAGAGACTTCCGGCGACGCTACGACTACGCTGATTTCAGTTTTTGAGCCAGTAACATAGCGGAGGCTGTTTTATAGGTTCCGTTAAGGCTGTTCCCACTCGACTGTGTCTGCCCCGTTCACAGAACCTTGTCTTAACGATGAAGGTGCTCACCCAAATCCTTGAGTACTTCTTGGACGACTTGTTAGACCCTGCTCCTAAACAGTGCTGCCGATCGGGCAGCCTCTGTGATAAAGGAGGTTCATCGGCGCGGCGCCTGTGATCCGGTATAGGTGCGACCACATAATTTTTATTGCCGAAGAAGAGGATGTTCACGTTGTTGTTCTTGCGTTGCACCAGTTTCGCTCCGACTTTTCGCCAGTTATTACCTCTTACTACCAGAGCTCATCAGCACCTACCCACTACCACAAGATTGCCGGACCACCCCAGTTCCACTCTAAAGTTTTGAGACGAAAAGCACTAGCGATAGCTGCCCATAGCGCTTACTATACATCACCGTCAAAGCCGGCTTTTGATTTGTTGCAGCTCCCGGCGAATTGCTGTGCTCGGTTGCGACTTAACTTGAAATAGATTTTTTCCTCGCACAAACATTAGACATAGTGCTAAAAATAGGCACATTTCTTTGGGGTGTTGTGGACGTTGCTGGAAAAGGCGACGTTCCGAGTCCTCGGAAGCTCAGTGATCGGTCGATACGTCCAAAAGCGGGGCCTGTTTTCGGCAGTAAGAGCAAACAAATCGTTTGTTTGTTCAGAAACGAACTAAAACTAATGTCTTCAAGTCACCGCTCGTACCCAGTGACCTGCATTTTGTGCAATTAGAGTTTGTTACTTGTACTCACTTTGTTTTTTGTACTTACTTTTGTACTTACTATGTTCGTTGACGATATCGAAGGTCTGCTTGGACTTTAACCTTGCGAAGACTTGAGGTTTGATGCATTTCGGTTCGTATGCTACTGCTATTAACTACTGCTACGAAAATATGTGAATTCTATGTATAAGTAAAATAATGAGGTTTTGATAGAAGAGCCGAATAGGACGCGAAAACTGCAACCCATCTTTTCTTCTGTTTCGCCTGCTATGATCATTATTCAAGAGCTGATTGGTCGCTTGATGTACCGTAACCTATTGATCAACCATTACGCTTCGTAGGATTCATAGCGTAGGTCACTGAAATGCTTCACCTGCAGTATGCTTTTGAAAAGGCAGACGACGAAACCAATTCAATACCGCGCTGTAAGCAATATCTTTAGGTTAGCCTTCCTTTTAACAATACAGCGCTAAAGGTTAAAGTAAAGCACGGACCTCGGCTTTAAAATTCCTTTGTGGGATGCGTTGCCCACCATACCAGGCCGCATCAACAATTTGAATGTGCAGATAGCCTAGATATTCTCCTCCGGTAGCCATTCTACCGACTGCTTTCCCTCTAGTACACAGAAATCCGGTAGCGATCGACCAAGAAAGGGAGGCAACGCATAAATGACTTGGTGGGACCTGATGCATCGATTCGTGGTTGGGTACATGTTTCGCGCGATCCTTTTTTGAGCATGACAGAATGCATACCTAGGACATCAGCCGCCTTTGGTGTTTATAGGGAAGACTGCGTGCGTAATAGGTGCCTTGGTTGGGTTCTGCCCCCCTCCCCCTCCCCTCAACGTTATCGGCATAGATTGAGCAAGAAAATGAACAACAACATCGCTTCCATTTGTTTCGTTTCTCGCCATCCGTCGTCTAGGACGCTGTTGCCTCTGGAACTTGGTGACACAGTGGTGGTTTTTGGTTGATGCGACTTTCCTTCACTATCAATGAAGGAAGATAAGGGATAGAGGACGACGTTCCCTGAAACCTGTCTGGGCGCGCCACGCATTCGAGGGAAATGAGATATGGTGGAGCCAATTTGGCTTCATATTTGGGCTACACAATGGTTTGCTGTGGACATCGCAGGAACAACTTTACTTTCTACTCAAACCTGGTATCATTTCACACACCCTGAGGGAGTAAAGGCTTGATTTACCTAATTGGGGGACCTAAACTAAGAGCGCATTGCTTCGGAGTGGAGCACAGCAGGTTGCGGGGATTATAAATGCACCATAATAAAGCATATTATGGTGCACTTACAGTCGCTTACCACAAGAGTTTCAGAAATTCTAGAAGTTTGATTTTGTCAAGATATTTTTTCAAGAGATATGTCGCGATGGATTTCAGTACAACAAGTATGAGGGTTTCAACCAAAGATTTGAAGCGTTCGAGTCTGGTACTGACAATTTTTAAGGTGGACCTATAATTACACTGTAAAGGCGAATGTATGTGTATTGCTTCATCGCACAAAAACATTGACCATTATTTGCGATGAGATTGCAGCTCAACAGCAGAAGAAAAAGACATTATAAGCGCTAGGGTCCTGTTGCATAGTTGCCTACTGGAGTCGCGTTGAAAATACGAAAGATCGGCTGCAACGTAACCCTTCGAAGAACGCAAAACACTGATCTTAAAATGAATTGCGATACCTTCCTTAAACTTGGATACGTTTCTCCAGAATATTGTCATGAGGGGGTAGATGTCACATTATTTTTTTTTCTTCAAAAGTTGGTGCTAAAGCCTATCGAAGAATAGCCAACCTGTGGCTTGTACAATATTATACAATGTTAGAGGCAGATATAAGCGTAATACCTGTCAACAAAGGAGAAAGGGTAAAGAAAGGTGCAACTCATCCCTATTGAGATGCTCCACGCATTCCACTTCTAGGGTTGTCGTGGAGGCGATTTGAGGGGGTTTTTTGTTTTATGCAACTGCGACAGCAACTGCGATTTGTTGTGGTGGCCGTAAAGGTCAGTGCTTTATCCTTCCCAGACAAATCTGGTGCAAATTCGTTGTCCCCGGAGGGATGGATGGGCTTAACTGGCCTGGGCGAGAGATCCAAAGTAAGGACATGGTATCTGGTGCAAGCAACAGCCGGCACCACCTTCCAGTGTACATTGTGGCGAACTCACTGGTCGACATTCTAAGACCTTTTCGTTCTCTTTGCGAACTAAGACCTGGAGGAGACCTGCGGATAAACAAGACTGTGTTCTCACAAGTCTCCAAGAGTTCATCATAGTATGAAGGGCTCCACACCCTAGGCGCAGAATTCTGCGTTCTCCTTCGGTGCCTTGCCCGCTAGCCTTTAGTATAGGAGGATACATATTCCCGCCTCCTTGCCGTTTCCAGCCGTACGGAACCTCCACTGTTGACCACCTGAACGCTAGAAAAGCAGCTGGTTATTGTGAGCCAGCCGGTTTCATGCGTCATAAACCACAGATGTGTGGTCACATCACGATTTCTGTTACTCGTACCCTCTAATGGTAAGGTGCTGGAGGCCGCTGTAGTGTATTTATATCGCCGACTAAGAACAATGCTTATTGTGCGACGCAAACTCTAGCCGTTCTCGCTTGGATGCGAATTTCTTCTAGTAATTCTCCGCGAAAATCATGCTTCCCAGGTACTTCTCCCGGCGTAGGAGGGGAAGTCTCCATGCCTGAGACTACTTCTGTAGAGGGGCATTGTCCTCTGAACGTTAAACTACTTTGCAATATTCTTCTATCGACGTCTGATCAAAAGAAAGAAGCACTGACCATCGTAATGAGAGATAAGGCCAGCAATCAATTCGCACCTCTTCATTGCCATGTGACTTTGGTATTCAGTACACTCGAAATTCCATGTCTATCTCTAGGCCATAAATCATTCGTTAGAAGACTACGCACGTTGTGGTCAAAAAATTCATGATCACTGCAAAATTCAAGCGCCTGACTATTCAGAGCAGCAAAGCTCAGCGTAGTTTCCGCCTATTTCCTTGCTCACCTGACTCATACAACTCCTTAATGTGTAGTATCACTTTCTTTGCTGTTGATGCCCATTCTTATAGAAGCAGTTCGAATTCTAGCGTACGTGTTACAATTTCTTAAACAGAGCAGGTTAGCATAGAGCTCAGCATTCAGACCCCTCTGCTGACTTACGCTTACAACGGCTCACTTTCCAGTTTCCTACAAACTTTTTGCAGGCAAGGGTTAGGCTCTCGTTCAGTAGAACGTGAAGGAGAGAAATCATACTTATTATCACACTCTATAAGATTCAGTGGCATACTGTTGGTTCGGATTTCGCGCCAGGCCAATCAAAACTTCCATCCCTCTGGAATTGGTGAACTGGTAGCAGGCTCTGAAAAATTATCGGTTTTAAGTCAACCCTTTAAGTCAGTCATCAAGTCAATGTGAGGAATTCGAATTGTCTCCACGACATCCTGTAGAAGTGGAATGCGTGGCGATTCCCAAAAGCTTTTAAATAACGCCGTTCTTTATCCTTTAACCTCATTGTCCTGAGGATATTTTGGCACCCACGGTCTTTTGCCGTCAAGAGACGCGCATTGTTTTCCATTTTGACTCCAAGATAAGCTGGCAAAACATATACAGCAAATCGCCAAATCCAACTTTGTTTTCAACGTTACTGTTTCATAGTCTCTAATTTTGGCAACGGACGCTTCATAGAGAAGGCTCGAGTCTCCAAGACCAGTACGGCCGCAAGTGGGCAGCAGACGATGGCGAGAACCATTTGAAGCGAATAACAGAGGAATGTCAAAATTGAACATATGCTCAAGTGGTGCAGGAAGCTTTCAGAAACTCATGTTTTCCTCAATTTATCTGGGATTTCGGAGGGAGGAAGCACCACCATTGGTTTCTCCCAGGATCGTTTCGCAAGTAGAAGAGCACTCAGCAGAAGATTTCGCGCACATAGTGCCAGAAGGAGTTATTTTACAGCCATGCTGTGAGCCGCAATGACGAGTAGAGAATTTTAAATTTGCGAAGAATTTCACACGAATGGCGAACTTGGTTTATACAGAAGTGTTTCACTTTGAAAGCAGTGGATCATCGGAGCGTTATTTTTCGGCCTAACTAACTTACTGCACAGTAGGAATGGAGGCGAAATGTGCCGCTGTCTAAAGGCGCCGCATTCCAGTAGCTTAGGTTGGATTCGTGCCCGTGTTCCTTCATTCTTAGGATCTCTGTGCTTTACCAGACCGGAGAGGAATGGAATGGCCCATCGATCGGCCGGTCTTGCCACTGCACAGACACAACACCTTCACTTGAAGTGCCACAGTTTTACATGGAGGTGGGACGTTCGGTCGCAGGAGCTCTGAGTAACCCAAATCCTAAACCATTGTCCGTTATGTGAAGAAACGTTGCGACAAGCAGAAGTTGGGAGCCTAGGGAACTTTTCCTGCCAGTGTGATAGGGAGTGTTATCAGCTAGCCTCGTATGTGGACTTAGGGCAGCCTTTTCTTCCTTGTAGCCGAGCACGTGTCTTCATTTCAGGAGTGGAGACTACCCAATGAACAGTAGCGGGCAACCCATCTACCGTACCTTCGCGGCTCTAAAAAACGCCTAAATCTTCCTCAACTGCATCGATATATTCGAGGATATCTCAATCCTATCGTATTACGGTCGGGGTGCCGTTTTACGAGAATTCAGTTCTGAGAGTGCGAACAGGTGCCGCCCACTTGTACCCGAAAGTCTTAACGTCATCGTCTGGATGCGATACTGAATCTACGTTTGTCCCTTTTTGGTCAAAATCTTGGTTTAATTATAGTTTGGCAATGACACTCAGGACCACATCATTCAGGGCAGCACCACGCTGGTTAGTGCTCTGATAATTTAATTCGTCTTTCTCCGTAACAGGATCCGTCATTCTTGCTCTTGCTTATGTAATCTTATTCCACAATTTGTACCTATGCTACCTAAACGTTAAAAAGTTCACTTAGGTGATTACTTTCTTTTTCTTTTTAATACTCAAGAAGCATTTTCTGCCTATAGTCGCGCTGTAAGTGTAGTCCTATTCTTAGCGGTGAACATGCTCTGCAGCATAGCCGTCCCTTCGTTGTTGTTTGCTCTCACCGCGTTCGCCACAGAATGTACGGAACTCTGTAGCGAAATATCGCAGAATTCGGAGATTCAGATCAGCAGCTCCGAGACACGATGTTCTACCTGGCTTCGAAGACGGAGCGATACGCCCCGGACGAGAACGGTTTTATCAGGTATGTGCCTAAGAAACTACAGTCCTCGCTGATCATTTATCAGCGGAATATGCTTTAGTAGCAAATTGCACATAGCTGACACTCGTAGGAAATACTGAAACTGAGAGAGCTGGAGAAGGACGTTGTTGCCGAAATGAGGGTCCGGCCTTAGGTTTCGAACTTGGGGCCTTTGAAAACGACGAAGTTGTCGAAACGTCAAGCCGAATAAAGCTGTTCCACTCTAACAAACCTGCGTGGCACAGAAGCATTAAGATTATTTTGACAACAAGCCCAGATTTTATGAAAGCCGAACATGGAAAATCACAGTAATGCTTTCTTATTTTCAACTGTCGCTAATGAGAGTGTGTTAGAACCTCAGAGCCCTAGAGTGTTTCTGCACCGTAAGCTTGAAGCTCTACGATGGGGCGATGCTTACTATGTAAATGCGTGACTTTACGAGAACTCACGTAATCATAAATTGGTCCAGCACTGAATTCGGGAGTTTCAGGTTAGAGTCCTCCTGGTGTCCCCTTTCTACTCTTCTTCCGCGGCTTGCTAGGCCGCCTACGTCTTGCCAACTAAATATTTAATGCACTAAAAGCTGGACGTAAAATGGCGCAGCCCAGCATGCGTCCATCCGCTCTTTCGCTTTCCTCCTTATGTGACTGCCCTAAGTAAATTTCTCCGCTGTGCCAAGTACAGAATCCCAGACAAGGTGGCAACGTTTCCTTTCTCTCATCGCCATCCGCACTAGCTGCTTCCCTAGATACCACATTCACGAACTGCTGTTTGTATTGGTTTACCTATCATCACAGATGTTGAGGTGTTTCGCTTCCACAGCACGTGCGATGAAATAGATAGATTATACAAGAAGAGGAAAGTTTAAGGATAACACCGCCAGCTTGGAGATGAAGTTGCTACCGCTACCTTAGCCTTTCGCTCCCGCAGTGCTTTACACAACATAAGATCTGTTCGGCATCGAAGGAATTCAGAAGGCGAATCCCTGCTTAGCATCTCATGGAGTTTCCGTTTTCCGCATTACAGAACATTGGTGACACTGTAAGCAGGAAGCGTTAAAACATGTGACAATTTTTGGCCACGTCTGTACCCGTGTTCGCCAGCCTTACCTTTTTTGAGTATTTTTTAGGACGTTCTTAGAGGGGAAAGAATCTACACTTGTTCATTTGCTCGATCTAAAAGACAATGCACAGGGACACTCATCCATGGTGTCTCCACAACACTACGCAGAAGTAAATTAGATGGTGCATCCTCTCCATTTCATGCTCCACAGATAGACTGTGGTGGATAAGATGAAGAGCCTTATTATGGTTCATCACTATCTCCACCTTTCCTACATATTATGGCGCTGACCGTTGTTTTCTGTTTTGCACCGATGCAATTGAAGTTAATTACCCTTTGAATGTTCAGACCGTGTTCTTCTAACGACTTGAGAAATGGAGCCGCCATGCCACGTTCGGTAGGTTCCTTCACATCAGTTTTGTTTCGTATTACACCGAAAAACTGAAGTTCACCTTCAGTTTTTCAAGCTCAATTTATTAGTCTTACCCTTTACATATTTACTGCCTCAGTTCTGTAATGAAGCTTTTTTCTACCAGTAGAAGGATATATATTTTTATACCTCAACCATAAGGAGGAAGTAAGGAATTCTTCTTGGATTCACCCAAGAAGTACAGCGCACAGTTGGCTGTGAGGGTTCTAGATTCTCACCAAGCCTGAAATGCTGCAGACCCAATGATTGAAGTGCAGTTTTGCACAGTGAAAGGTCTACCTACTCGTATTGGGTGTGGATATGCTCGTTGGTTTACCTAACCGTCCGTTAGGGAGCGCTTTAACAGGTATCGTATTGGCCTGCTAAGACAAAGTGATATCACGTCTACGTAATAACTGAAAAACTTTAAAGCCATTTTGAGTGTGTGTGTCGATGAGCACGAGTAAGAAGGGCTGCTCACTATTAATATTACATAAACTTCTTTTGCGTTGCAGCAGTGATTAGACGGCTGGAGGCGTTTTGTGTTGTGCGGGTTTTCTTCGCAATCTTCTCCCACATTATGCTTTCCACGGCCATCGCGCGCTCTTCTCTGTATGGTGTTGTGCAGCACAGAGCTCCACGCCTATGCAGTTTACAAGAAAAATCAAAACTTTCAAAATGGAAAGTTAACCGACAATTCTTAGGTAGTTTTGAAAGAGCTTTGAAAGGCAGATGGTTCCGGGACAGCTTGTGCGTATGTTTCACTTAAACAAGATTTCCATGGAATACTCCTTTTGCCTCTCTGTGAGAGGAAGTTCTTTTGTAAAAGCAGTTTGTTCCTCTAATAATTGCTGGTTTTCCTTCCTCTTTCAAGAAAGTAAGCGATCTGGTTGACCTGCTCAAGCAGTCAGTGAAGCGTGTTGAATACTGCGAGGAGCCGCTGTTCGATGTCGTCCGCTACTTCAGAACTACCCTTTAGCCTTCTTCTATTTTGCGCGTTGTAGGCCTCCTTTCAAAAACTTGCCATGTGCGACAATTGTTGCTCCTGGTTCTTATAAAGTGCAGTCCATGCTCGATAATCGGAAATCACTCCTTATGAAGCAGCAGAGCGAATCGGATGTCCACTTTCAAGGACGGCTTTGGGGCCTCCTCTACCCACTATAATAGGCACAGATGTGCGAAATTTTCGTTTCCGTGTTCCGAATTCCGGTTTCCGGCCATTTTGGGCTTTTCCGTTCCCTTCCGTGTTTCGCCTGTTTTTGCGCCGGAAGGCGGAAACGGAAATGGGCACTGTTCCACACACGTTTTCTATTGAATACAATCAGCGTACCAGTTAAAAAGATTTCTCCTTCATATAATTGTGAGAGAAATACTGTTCGACAACTCTAGTATTTATGTTCTTGGAACTGGTTAGACTACCAAAAAAAAAACACAAAATGACAACGGCTGGGTGCAGGGCAAAATTAATGTGCCCCAAAGGCTACGCATTGTATGCTTAGAAAATGCACTCAACATTTGAATGATCATAAAATTCTTGATCCATTAGTTACAAACAGCTACAAAAACGTTGTAAGTATATAGCGCGGTATCTTGAAACAAAGGTTCAGTGAAGTGTTGCATGCGGTTGTCTGCTCTAAGATTACATCAATGTTCCTGATCAAAGCTGCAAATTTCAATTTTTAATTTCGTTAGGTGAGATGTTCATCCATATGGAGTCGTGCGATTCATTTTTTAATGAAGCATTACGAATTTTGACTTTGCAATAGTGAAGCTCGACTTGGTCAATTCTTTATAAGCCCTTCTTCAGGTCTAAAAACACTTATATTGCACATCTCTACAACAACACTTTACAAACAAAGAGAGCTTTCCGGACAGACCTGGGAATCACAGGGAGGAGGAGGGGCCAGGGATGTTCAGTGGTGCGTTTGGCTGGAAATGAAGCGCAATATTCCTCGGGCTACTTATATATCTTATGGTTAGTGGGCAGTGACCGCTCTCTCATATTTCCATGTCGCCATCATTGTCAGCCGGTCCATTGATTCGTGATTCTATGATACTTTTTGGATTCTTTTTATTGGATTTCTATGCTATAATTTTGTTCTCCGCACTGTTTTCTGTTTTCGGGCCAATTTTTAGCACAAAAAAACAGAAAACAGAAATTCCGCCCATCCCTGGTTCACACTTCCACAGGAATATTCAGTCTGTGCCAGCCTAGAAACCTTGCGTCCAAGGTGACACAGCTGGACAGTCCCAAGATGGATCTTGAAGCAAAATAGTTCCAAAATAGTGTTTCTAAAGTATTTTAAACCAGCGTCGGTTGGGGCTTCGCCCGCACCCGACTCTGGCCGGGCGGGCCACGCTAGGCTAGCCGGCTTCGCCGGCGTCGTGTGTGGTGAGCCATGTGGGGTCAGAAACCAAACCCAACCTCGAGCCCGCTAGGGTCCCCACAACCCAGCGTCGGTTGCGGGCTTCGCCCGCATTCGACTCTGGCCGGGCGGGCCACGCTAGGCTAGCCGGCTTCGCCGGCGTCGTGTGTGGTGAGCCATGTGGGGTCAGAAACCCAACCCAACCTCGAGCCCGCTAGGGTCCCCACAACCCCGCGTCGGTTGCGGGCTTCGCCCGCACTCGACTCTGGCCGGGCGGGCCACGCTAGGCTAGCCGGCTTCGCCGGCGTCGTGTGTGGTGAGCCATGTGGGGTCAGAAACCCAACCCAACCTCGAGCCCGCTAGGGTCCCCACAACCCAGCGTCATTGTGCACAATGGAGAGAGATTCGGTATTTGAGGACAGATTCTTCAACAGAGTGGGGTAATGGTCAAGGTAGGGCTGTAGATATAGAGGAAAATTGAAAGGAAGGAATGCCATCTGCGATGCAAAATAATAGTAAAAATGTGCAAAAAAGAGCAGCCGGTTGTCATACTGCACAGTGGAAAAGGATTCAATTTATTATGGAGTCGTAGCTTCCCTGGTAGTGGGGTAGTGGTAAAAGTATGGCGGCAAACGTAGAGGTAAATTGAAACAAGAAACGGCTTATGTGAGGCAAAATAGCAAAAGAAAAATGCAGAACGGAGCAACCCGTTGTCATACTGAACAGTGGAAGAGGATTCAATTTCTGTAGTAGCAGCAACCCTGGTAGTGGGGTAGTGGTAAAAGTAGGGCGGTAAAAATAGTGGAAGGTTGCACCACACAGGAGAGCTGGGAAGGAACACTGAGGTATGACCACTAGACACTTATTGGGAAGAGACCTCTTTCGAAATCACCCTACGTCAGGCAGTCGATGGTAGTCGATGGTAAACAACATTGGTGGACAACTGTCAAGCGTCTTCGTTTGGACAACTGGCAACCGCACCGCAAACTTGGGTGATTAAACCGGCTAGCTAGCCAGTGTACGAATTGTGGGTGGCTAACATCGGACAAAAAACCCTTCCTCTTTTATATATGGGGGATCATAAGCATGTGACGTTTTTGGATGTGTTCGTGTAGGAATTGCGCCATGCACTCATGAACTGTGCCGTTTTGTTTATTTGAGTAATTGTGTAAGTGCTGCTGACATGGAGTTCCTTCATAGGACATTTTTCGGCTTTAATAATTTGGTTTCGTATTCCTTTCGATATCTACGATTACTTACAACTTTATATTAAGGCTATATTATTGTGATATTAAAACTAGTGTTCTGAGGAGCATTTAATCATCTATTAACTAATCGGTTGTCCCAATTAGTTATTTAGTCGAGTTACTGTGGGTAGGACTATTGCCCATCCTCAAAAATGTAAATTGTTGGCCGGTCATCCCCACTGATCGCTTCCCGCGGAGCTTTTCGTGAGGCTATTTTTCTAGCACTGAACCTTGCTCAGCTTTTGGGTGTCAAAATTAGTAAGGAATGGAAAACTTTTAGTTACCTTTGATTTCGCTGATGTAGAGATACGGCAGTGAACTACGAAAATTTTCATGTATCACCTGTATCACCTAAGCGGCGTCTCCATTCGTCCCTGTAACGCCAGAGTGCTCCAATGGATCCTCCTTACTCGAGGGACACGAAGAGCTTCATGTGGATCGTTTAAAACTTTCACAAAGAAGTCAGAAGTCCGACCAACCCGTTAGTTTGCATCCTGGTGTTCTCTTGACATCCAGTCGGTAACGGCTCTCGTCCAACGGGTGTCTGCGAAGCGCATTACGTGGCCGGCCCACCTAATTTTCGACAACTTGGCCCACGCGACAGCGTCTCTGATCTTTGAACGTCGGCGAAGCTCGGAACCCCGGAGGCCTTCTCTCATTTGCGTGAGTCGTGTCACTCCGAGCATCGTCCTCTCGATTCCACGCTGCTCAACGCTGATCGCGTGTTCATCCTGTTTTCGTATAGCCCAGGTCTCTGAGGCGTATGTTAGGGCAGGAAGAACGGTAGAGTCGAATAGGTGGGCACGGAGTCGGTCGTTCTTCGTCTTCTTCACGACTTCTTCGACGCTCTTGAAAGCTCCCCAAGCCGCTCGTTTTCTCCTGCTCAGCTCTGACGCTAGGTCGTTGGCCATATTGACTCCGCGACCCAGATACACGTAGCTGGAGCACTCGTAGATGTGCCGTCGAGAGAAAATGGGGTATAGAAAGTCGTCTGTTCCTCATGCACATCGTCTCCGTAAGATTCAGCTTAAGACCGAGTCGGACAGTTTACTGGTTGTTTTAAATTTGGAGTATGCTAGAAATTCTTATAAACGATTTCAAGCAAAAACGCTGGTCCATAAATACATTTTTAGTCATACAAAAGCATTTGCTACAGGAAAATGGATCTTTGAGTGGAATAATTAGGTCGTGTGACAATTTCGAAATTTTCTGTTGTCTGTTTTCTGATTTTTCTCTTTTCTGGCATTTTTGGCTTTTCTGTTTTCTGATTTCTGTTTGCTGACGAAAGCGATTTTCTGTTTTCTGTTTTCTGGGAAAATTTTCAAAATTTCCGCCCATCCCTGGTGTGAACCCACCATGACTAACCAGTCATCCAGATGTCATCTTAGATCCCAGAAAATAAATTTTGAGCACTAGTTTTGGTGATTACAATGTAACTGCTAATGTTGAATAAGCAGATATCTGTGCAGTCACCACGTCATCCATGAAGCCACTGGTTTCTAAAAGTGTTGAGAGGAATTCTTTGCTGGCCGGAAAATGATCTAGGTGGCTACTCCAGTTTTAGACTTCACCCGAGTCAGTTTTTTTAATGAGGGTCTGTAAGTAACCTCAAGGGATTAAGTCGGTTAAGTCTACTGTTAAAAAAATATCAGCATCAAAAAGTCAGCGAAAAACACGTCGCAGAAACTAGATATGGAAAGACTGCATGCTGAAATAGTGAGAAATAGTGAAATAGGCCCCTAATTTGCTTTCGTTTATTGTTCAGCCATAACTAAAAGGTTATCATAACAACACGATGAATTCGTGCTTCATTATGTTAAGTTATGCTGAGGATGAGCACCAATCTGTGGAAAATTCTGCTGCTCGCAAAGTTCTGAGCAAGAAAATTTGCAATACATAGGAGCTGCATCTGACGCCGTGTCAGACGCACTTTTGAAAAAATGGCGAATATGTGTCATTTCCGTTTCCGCATTTCGTGTTCCGGTTTCCGGCCATTTTTTAGCGTTTCCGTTCCTTCTTTCGTCTTTCGGTTTTTCCAGAAAAATTTCCGCACTTCACTGATAATAAGGACTGTAACTCGGCCTGTCTTTGCAAGCTTACTGACAGAGCAAAAAGTATGGCCCAGCGAGGGATACTGGTGATGTTTCGCTCCTAAGAAAGGCGAGCTATTGAAATGGCGATCACACCTTCCTCTTTGGTTAATGCAGTTGCTACGGGCCGTTATGCAGTTCTTCCCAAACGCAGCATGTAAGGCTTAGGAACTATGTTTGGTGCGTGCCAAAGTGAATGTCGACGGTGCTTCTTCACGCTTGACTACTCCTACATACAGTAATCTTTCAGGTCACCTTCACGGCTTGCAACGAGTACTTTGAGGACAACCAGTAAGCAATTGCACCCCTGAATCGGTCGCCAACCGGTGGTCCCTGTATGTATTTGGCTTCAGGTCAGAGAGGCGCATCGGCTTCAAGCAGCGGGCCTCGCAGATCATCCTCCAAGTGCCGGCTGAGCAGATTCGCCGCATTAAGGAGACGGAAGGAATTGGTTCGATCAGTCGGGAAACTCAGCACTTCTCGCGTGAGTGGACACCTGTGACAAAGGGTCGCGTGCCTGAAATAAACCCTTCTTTGTAGGAGGCCTTAGAAAGCGTGGAGAGCGTGGCCTTAGAGGGGGTATGCACAAATGGACTATTATAAGGAGGACGGTCTTAATAAAAACGAGATCTGCCTGTTCTTGAGGTTAAGGGCTTCTGAGTGACAACCAATCAGCCGTACAGTACCTGACTTTCGACACGCTTCCCGAGACTTTTTCTGGTGCTCATCTTCTTATCGTGCTAGGACTGCAAGGCGAGTGACTGTCATTGCAGAGACGACAACGATGCACGGTCCGAAACGGATCTATCAGGGCAAGCGATTCTCCACACATTTCTGGGTCCTCATGGTCCTCATGTCCGGAGTGTTGCTCATCTACCAAGTAACTACACTGCTCTCCATGTACATGAGCAGCCCCATTGTCTCACAGGTTCGTTCCTTCTTGTGGTCCTCCAGAACCGCTATTGCGCACAATTGCCTCCGACGCAATTATATTACCTCGATTATTCATTGAAGAACGCGAGCTATTTTCACCTTTTGCGCTTCTAGTTGAATCTTGAGGAAGGTTGTCAACCAGTTCCTTGCAGGTCTCGTTCCTTATCAACGAAAATGGCATGAACTTCCCTATGGTGACGCTATGCAACTTCAATCCCATCAAGAAGTCTTTCATACGAAGTAGGTTCATCCAATAGTAAGAGCCACGAGCCCGACAAGATATTATTGTTGCGAGAAAGTACCGATTTGCTTCATGCTGAACGGGTTCAGAGCTCAACGCGACTGGAGACTTCTCTGATCAGCTTCTTGACTACTTGATGCAGTCGCTAATGGATACCCAGACGCTGTATGGAAATGCCGATCGAGCTGAGCTGCATGTCGGTGAGTTTAGGTGGTCAGGCTCCCTTAGTTTTCGAGCTCAGCGGCTGGTTCTCTTCAGGAGATCGCGCTCTGCAAGTCTATCAGGAGCATCACCCGAACTTCACGATCGACGGCTTCTTCAATGAGGCAGGGTTAGTCTTAATTTTGCAGTTCTTTTTAGCGTTGAGGCACTAAACGAGCCTTGGCGTGTTAGTGGCTTCGCTGCCCAATAGTCGCTTCCCCAACTCTGGTGTTTTCATACTTGCTCGCTGATTTCTTAAGAAGATTAGCGGTGTCAGATGAAAAAGGAAAACATTAATAGCTGCTATGCGACTCCCCTTGCTGATAACGCTATTTAGCTCCTTCAGACTGACAATAGCGAATTGGCTTGCCCTTGGAAATGTGTGACAAGGGCGCGCATACAACACTACTAGAAATTCATGACATAAAATTTAAGTTTGTTTTCGTCAGGTCGGTCTTTCTGGTAGTGATTGAGATCCCTTACCTAGGATGGATTGTAACCGTTTTGATATTCTTGCATTTGAAACGAATTTCCTGTGTCAACTATGGTTCTCACCAAGGAATGCCGTCAGCTTCCCATGGAACTTCGGATTGAGACCTATATCACGTGAAAGAGCTCGAGACGCTGATCACAGATATGTAGACCAAATTTGCTAAATGGATCTCCTAAGCGAGTTATGGCCGGCGAAAGTCGCGATGTCTTCCATGTGTTAGGCGCGCTCAGTCAGCATTGGGCGCAGTATGTCGCGGTAATCAACGGCTCGGTTATCAGCCCCGTCAGCAGCGGTGGCAGCGCAGTGGTAGAGTGCTCGCTCCAAAGGATTGGGTTCATTGGTTCGGTTCCCGCCGCTGACGGCTTTTTCTGCATCTTGTAACCTATTTTCGACGAGGACCTATAATCTCACTTTTAGTACATTTTTGAGCGCACGGCTTATAGCGACTTGCATTTACGCCTATTTGAAGACGGAAACGTGCTTCAGGTAAAATGTTTTATTCATGGCGTGAAGCAGGTCAGTCAGAAATTCAAGTCAAAACAAGTAAAAAGTAAAAATGAAATCGAAAATCAACAAAACTTAATACACATAATAAATAAAAAGTAAAGGCACTAGTTAAAAGTTCCGACTCCACCGACACGACTTCGGTCGAAAAAAAATTTTTCGCGGAAACTTCGTATAGGGGAGTTATTTGGGGTGCTGATCACGAATCTGACATACGTTTTTCACGATTCGGTCGGAGACCATCCATATCTTTAACAAGGGTGGTCCAGGCAGAGTCACCCATTTCGCTGAAACTTCGTCAGAGGGGTTGCCTGGGGTGCTAACCACGAATCTGACATCCGTTTTTCACGATTCGGTCGGAGACCACCCATACCGTTAACAAGGGTGGTCCAGGCAGGGTCACCGATTTCGCTGAAACTTCGTCTAGGGGGGTTATTTGGGGTGCTGATCACGAATCTGACATCCGTTTTTTACGATTTGGTCGGAGACCACCCATACCGTTGCTACAACTGTTCGGCCGAAATCGTGTCGGTGGAGTCGGAACTTCTAACTAGTGCTTAGCGAAATTGGTGACTCTTCTTGGACCACCCTTGTTAAAGGTATGGCTGGTCTCCGACCGAATCGTGAAAAACGGATGTTAGATTCGTGATCAGCACACCAAATAACTCCCCTAGACGAAGTTTCAGCGAAAATTTTTTTTTCGACCGAAGTCGTGTCGGTGGAGTCGGAACTTTTAACTAGTGCCTTTTCTTTTTTATTATGTTTATTAAGTTTTGTTGATTTTTGATTTTAATTTTACTTTTTTATTTTGTTTTGATTTGAATTTCTGACTTGCTTCACGACATGAATAAAACATTTTACCCAAAACACGTTTCCGTCTTCAAATAGACATAAATGCAAGTCGCCATTAGCCGTTCGCTCAAAAATGTGCTAAAAATGAGATTATAGTTCCTCGTCGAAGATAGGTTACAAGATGCAAAAAAGCCCTCAGCGGCAGGAACCGAACCAATGAACCCAATCCTTTGGAGCGAGCACTCTACCACTGCGCCGCCGCCGCTGCTGACGGAGCTGATAACCGAGCCGCTGATTACCGCGCAATAATGCGCCCAATGCTGACTGAGCGCGCCTAACACATGGAAGACATCGCGACTTCCGCCGGCCTTAACTCGTTTAGAAGATCCACTTAGCAAATTTGGTCTACATATCTGTGATCAGCGTCTCGAGCTCTTTCATGTGATATAGGTCCCAATCCGAAGTTCCACGGGAAGCTGACGGCATCCCTGGTCAGATGTGCAGACCAACAGTCTTCAGTCGCCTTTAGGCCCTCAACTACAGGAAAGTACTGACTCGATGTTTCCGTCATGTCTGTGCCGATACACAGCATATCCACTAGTCAGTTACTCCTTCCTCGGCCGCACCGAAAGAGGTTTCCGGAACACCTAGTACTGGAGTTGAGGGTCTACCATTCTAATACGCCTCGTGCGTGTGGGGAGGAAAGGAGAAGACCTACCCAAAGCAAATCGGGCCCACGCCTTAAGGAGCGTCTCCCTTCCTGGTTCGGATTCGCGTGAAATGCCATATTACGAGTTGCTCCCGCAAGCACACGCCGTCACTGGTAGCACTGACGCCAAGCCTCGGAAACTGGTGGACGTTGTTCGAAAAAACAGCCAAGACGAGCTTCTGTCTACCAATACCGCGACAACTCCACGATAAACTCGGCTTCATATACATAAAGAAATCCACTGACTACCACTTATTTCGCCTCTCAGTGCATTTCTAGAAAAAAAATCGCCGAAGATGAAAGGGCAGACAGCAATTTCTTTGTCTCACTCTTCTCAGTTTCTAGAAAGAGGAATCGCTGGTCCGCTATTAGGTGGGAGACTGCAGGAGCTATTGGTGGTGGATATATTGTTGAGTAGGTCCCATTGCAGGTTGAATAAAAAATGAGGAATGTCAAACAAGTGTCATGTCAAACAGCTTAAGACTTTCTGATTAACATAATGATGTACATCTACGTCAGCTTGATACGTGAACCTCTTTGAGTGTGGGCTTCGCTTATGCAGTGCAGAAACTCAACCAGGGGACTCACCAGTGTTTTTCCCTTTCCCTGCAAGCCAGGCAACACCGACATTACAGCAATGAAAGGTATCCTGGCAAGGAATACAAGGTAATAAGGTTTCTGGAGCGCTACCTTCCACCGATTGCGCCATCTGCCCACATCAGCTTCTTCAACGTCGGCAATAGATTTTGCAACACTCCGTGAAAGTTTCTAAAGATTTGCCAAGTTCGTCATGTTCACCTAGCTAGCCAAAGCCACGGCAAGCAGTCAACTGCCATGTTTTAAAGGAGTACAAGCCGCCGCTCGGTACAGACAAGATTTTGTGGTCCGTGCGCTACTCTTGAGCCGATCTGGATAGGGCGAACGTCTACTGCTACTACCGACTGCGGGAACGCTGCGTAGCCACTGCATGATTGGCTGTCGCGAGTAGGAGCAACGGCACGTTTCCGCACCTCTTCGGAGCGCCTTCGCGACAAGTACCGAAGTTATACTACGTATTCCGTTGATGCGTGCTGCTGCGCATGGAAAACGACTTTCCTTTTCGTCTTCCATGACGAGAGCTACGTTCTACTGACATAAGTAGTCTGCTCTTTCGCGACAACGCGCGCGGCGCAGTCGAGAAATGGCGCTAGCCTCGCTCATATGCATTATTCGATTCGAGTCCCAAACACGGCAACCAAGCATCCGTAGAAGGTTGGTACTGCACGTGTCTATGGAGAACGAAGAACTGGCATGCCCGCCACTGTATGCCACTTCTTCTTCTTCTTCTTCTTCTTCAGCGTCTGTCCCGCTTCGTAGCGGGGTCCGCTATTCTGGTGTCATGACGCCACCTTTCCCGATCCACGCTAAATCAGGGTGGACGCCAGCCGCTTTCAAGTCCGTATGTAACGTATCAGCCCAGCGCTGCTTCGGGCGCCCTCTAGGCCGCTTTCCTACCACCTCGAACTTAAGGCCTATCTTGCGGACGCTATCTTCCTTTCCACGAAGAACGTGGCCGTACCATCGTAAGCGAGCTTCGCGCATCTTGTCCGCTATCGGCGCGACACCGAACTTCTGCCGAATAGCATCATTTCGAATGCGGTCCATGCGCGTGACTCCAGCCGTCCAGCGCAGCATCTTCGTCTCCATGACGCTGAGGCGCGTTTCAACTTCCTTAGTCGCAGGCCAACACTCAGCGCCGTACATCGCTACTGGCCGGATGACTGCCCTGTAGATCTTTGACTTAAAGCGCTCCGGTATCTTCCTATCGCAGAGCACCCCAGTCAACGAGCGCCACTTGGACCAAGCTGCACTCACGCGTGAATTCACTTCGACCATCAGTTTGCCGTCAGACGCGACTGCTGATCCCAGGTACTTAAAGACCGCAGTGCGTGGAAGCTCGATGCCGTTAACCTTGATGGAGCTGGACTCGGTAACGTCCGTCGTTAAATACTCGGTCTTCTTCACGTTCAGTCTGAGTCCAAACCGCTCCAAGCGATCACACCAAGCTTGCACCTCTCGCTCGAGTTCACCTTTATCTTCGCTAGCGAGCATCACGTCATCGGCATAAAGCAACGTCCAAGGGACGGGCTTCTGAAGATCTCGTGTGATGGCATCCATGACGACAACAAAGAGGAGTGGGGAAAGCGCAGAACCCTGGTGTACCCCGACAGAGATGGGGAACTCCATCGAGGTTCCAGCTGCAGCTTGCACTCGACTCTTTGGACAAGAGTAGAGAATTCGCACCCACTCTATGAGCTCTTCGGGAACTCCATGATGTCGCAAGGCGTACCATATCACTTCACGCGGTACGCGGTCAAAGGCCTTCTCCAAGTCGAGGAAGGCGATATGCACTGCCTTCTGTTTCTCGCGATGCTTCTCTATCAGGAGGCGGGCGGCGTGTATGGCATCAATGGTGCCACAGCCAGCCACGAAGCCGCACTGATTGCTGGAAAGCTGGACGATGTCCCGAATTCGTCCATCGACAACTCGCTCAAAGATCTTCATGCTGTGCGAAAGCAAGCGAATCGGACGGTAATTGGAGCAGTCTGCAGGACTGCCCTTCTTCTTCCAAATCGGAATCGTCGTACTTTGGCGCCAACTCTCAGGCACTTTTTTCTCCGCCACAACCTGATTAAAGAACTTCGCCAACCACTCAGCAGGGCACCAAAACTTCGACTTCCACAGTTCTGCTGCCACGTCATCGGGCCCATTCGCTTTGCCTGGCCTCATCTTCTTCAAAGCCGCTTCAATCTCCTCCACGGTGATCTTCTGAACGGGGCCGTGGGTTGGAGCCGTTGAGGGGATGGCTGGATGAGGAAATTCTACTGTAGAGATTTCCTCAAAGTAATCGCGCCATCGCTTCAATGCCTTCTTGCGGTCCGTAAGAAGACGGCCGTTCTCATCATTGATGCCGAAGAACTTCTCGATGTCCTCGGTCTGGCGATGGCGATTCTTTGCGAGTCGGTACAGATACCGCTCCCCATCGCGCGACTCGAGCTTCTCGTTGACATCTCCATAATGAGTGGCTTTTGCAACAGCCACGGCCTTCTTTGCAGCTTTCTTCGCTTCTTGGTACTTCCGCCAGTTATCGGCTGTCTTTTCCCCGAGAAACACGTGATATAGCGTCTTCTTCTCTCGAACTTTGGCTTTCACGTCATCTGTCCACAGCCAGGCCTGCTTGTCGACCTTCCGTCGTCCAGGCTTCGTGATGCCGAGCTCCGACCGTGCAGCGTGACGAATCGCGTCGGTGGCCTTCTCCCAAGTTTCGTCGACAGTTGTCACTGTCGGTAACCGCACGCGAGAAATCACAGCTGCTTCCTTCTCTTTCATTCGCCACCACTTGATTCTTGGTGCACCGCATCGCTCGACCTGCTTCAGCCTCGGAGGGGCGATCTTTAAAGTACAGATCAGCGGTCGATGCTGTGGGGCGACCGTCTCATACGGCACGACCTTCGCGTCTGTGACAAGACTTCGGTCTCGATCCTTCACAAGGACAAAGTCTATCTGAGTCCTGGTGTTCCCGCTATAGAACGAGATGAGGTGGGAATCGCGTTTGCGAAATACGGTGTTCACTATGGTGAGGTTGTGCGATTCCGCATATTCAAGGATACGCTCACCATCTGCGTTACGCGATCCGTAACCGAACCCACCATGACAGCCGTACCCGTCTTTCGTCGCGCCGACGTGCCCGTTGAGGTCACCAGCGACTATCATGACATCTTTCGACGGTACCTCTGCTGTCTTCTCATCAAGCAGGCTCCAAAACTCTTCCTTGGCTTGATCCGAGCAGCCAGTCTGCGGAGCATACGCAGAGAAGAAGTGATAGAGTCGCTCCTTCGCGGCGACAACGATCTTCATCAATCGATCGTCAAAGCGCTCGACGCTTACAATCGAGTCACGAAATCGTTCGGAGACGATTATTCCGACACCACTGGTGGTCCTGGGACTTCCACATAGAACGGCCTTGAAGCCACGTCCTATGTCCCTTGACTTACGGCAGGACCACCTCGTCTCCTGCACCGCACAGAAATCAACTCTTCTACGCTCCAGTGCTTCAACCAACTCGCACGAGCGGCCCGTCAACGTACCCACATTCAGCGTTGCCACGCGGGTCCTGCTTACGTTACGGGACTTTCGGACTAGCTCAGTTGCCCCCCGATGCCGTCCTCGCATCAGGGACCCTCGCATACTTCTCACACTCGCCGGGCTCTGCGAGTGCGCGTCGGCTCCCGCGGACGCCGTAGCACTATCTCGAAACACTTGAGCTATCATACACCATGTGATGTGACATGGGTCTTCGTAGGCCGGCCTGTCACAAGGGCCTGTCGCCTGCAATCGAGTGTCCGTGTTCGGCTTAACTCGCAGAGCGAGTAGTTTCCAGTGGCACCACGTGGAGGAACGGACATCGCCACCACTGTATGCCACTGACTCTGCCAAATGCACATTTGAACTGCCTTACAGCCCCGACCTTTCATTTCTCGTCAGCTATAATATATGTCTCTTTTGCGTCTTTTTATGCCGAACCGACACAGATCAGATACCTTGCTATCAGCCAATGGATGCCTAGAAACAAGTTGCAGGTTCAACTGCACGGAGACGATGAAGCTGTGCTCGTTCGGGGGTCGACAGTTCGACTGCTGCAAGTTCATGGAGCCGCGGCTGACGAACCTGGGCAAGTGCCACACGCTGGACATGCGAGCCGCCCGCGAGTGGATGCAGAAGCAGACGGTGGCCGGTGTGAATGCGGGGCTGCAGATCATTCTGGACGCACACATGGAGGAGCAGTTCGACGGCACCGGAGGTAGGCTGATGTGACGCCGATCGCGAACGATCACCGATTTTGCAAATTTGCACGGGTTCTTTATTGCTCTTTGCTTAGATGAAAAGGTGAGGCAAAACCGTACGCGACGTTGGACTCGAACAAAAATGCTTCTTCTAAATAGAACTTCGTACTGTGTAGGTTTTCGATGGTATCATAACAGTACTTCGTAATAAAGTGATCCACCCGACACTTCATTCCGCAACTCTTCAAATACGAAGTGGTAATTATATGAAGTGTCTGAAGCACCTACAGGATCAAATTGATACATATTTGACGAAGTATTCTTTTTTCCTTGTCATAACATTATGTCTAGTATCTAAGTGATAATTATAATAATAAAATTAAATTAATATATGCATCAGTGCAAGCTCGCTCCTTCTTTATTTTTAATGCTATTCATTTGCCAGTTTTTTAAAGTTTCGAATTGGGTAACTTTGCAGATTAGAGGGCTCCGCCAAACTTTTAACAATTCTGCTGTTTCAGGAAAGACTGTAATAGTAAAACTGTAATTGCCATTGCAGTTACAGTTTTACTATTACAAAAAGAAGGCAAACGAATGGGGCTTCAAAGGAAATGGAACGCGGTAGAGCGAGCGAGTATGGTCATACTAAATTGAACCGCTTGATTCGTTCCACTCAGAGGCCGGAGTGATTCTCACCCTTTGGGTATCAAACCAGCTGGTCTATTTGCGATCCTCAAACCTAGAGAACGTCTTGTTGTAAGTATAATTAGAACAGAAGCAGGAATAGGCTCTGTTAATTAGGGTGTGGTTGAGTAGAATTGCTGAAGAGAGATCTAGAGGAGAAAAGGAGTTATGCTGTACTCATCCTGCTGCTCACCAAATAAGAGGAGGAGCAAAAAATAAATTTTCCTAAGACACGATTCAAAGCTGCTCGGATGGTGCTACCTGGAACACTCCCCGACGTAGCGGTTTTGAAACATGTTGGAAAACTATTACACTCTGAGTGAAACAAAGAAAGAAAGTAGATGAGCAGCAGGAAAACTGAAGGACGAGCCACAGGTTTGCATTTTCACACCTCAACAGATGGTATGCGTCGTACCTGAACGTTCTCTGCAGGCAGGGATTCTACGCCTTCCTCATTTCTATATGGCGAGACTTCCATAGCAGCGTCGGATGAGGCATCCCTGATATTGCATAAACAGCTCTCCCTGACACTCTCACTAGAAAGCAGCATGAGCACTTACATAAGCGCGTGATAGCGTAGTAAGTCGGGTCCAGGGATGGGCGGAAATTTTGAAAATTTTCCCAGAAAACAGAAAACAGAAAATCGCTTTCGTCAGAAAACAGAAATCAGAAAACAGAAAAGCCAAAAACGCCAGAAAATCAGAAAACAGACATCAGAAAACAGAAAATTTGGAAATTATCACACGATCTAATTATTTTACCCAAAGATTCATTTTTCCAGTAGTAAATGCTTTTTATGACTAGAAATGTAGTCGTAGATCAGCGTTTTATTTTGTAAGCGTTTATAAAAATTTCTACTACATTCCAGTCTACTGCAATCAGCAAGTTGTAAATCTGGACTGATAGATCCTAGGAATCTCGACACGTGAAGTACACAACATTACTCATCAGCCCCGTTTCACCGCGAACGCCTCAATCAGATAATGGTCTCACTAGTAAGAATCTTTTACAGTACCGAACACGATGAATCAGTGATCACTGTTTCCATATTTCAACTCAATTGCTTGAGTTTGTAGACGCACTCTCGCAACGTACTCTAAAGCTGTGCAGAGATTCGTTGAGTATTACTGGCTCCGCTAGAATCTGTATTCCTAGTTCGTTTCGTTCTTGGTCATACCTTTCCTTGTAAGTAGCCTAGTTTCCGCGTAACTGAAAGTTCTCAGGCCAACTTACCAATGCTCTTTACAGCACCTAGTTACTGCTTATCCGACTAAAGATGATGTGCACTGGCTTGGTGCCTTACAGTACAGTACGAGATTTTGACTGAGGGGCTGTCAGCACAACAGATCTTAGGTGAAGATGCTTTTTTGAATGCGTAGACACCATATAATGAAGACCGAGCATATACCCTCTTTATCACATTATTATTTCATCTCATATCATATTATATATCATATTACATCTCAGTGGAAGACCAGCAGAACCGCCTTGCTGTACAGAAGAGTGCACGACATTAGCAACAATCGCCTGGTCCGCCTGATGTACGTAGTCTATAAGCTGTTAACTTGAGTCCTCCTGAATAGGATCGGCAGAACGCTAGATGAAGTACAGTCATGAGAACGAGCAGGATTTCAGAGAGGATTCAGTACGATCGATCACATACACATCACTACGAAGCTTATCGAAGTGTCGCGAGAGTACAAGCTGCCGCAGCACGTTCACCTGAAGAAGGCATTCGACTCTGTGGAAACTGAAGCGGTCGTCGAAGTCCTGCTCGTTCAGGGCATTCCTACTGTGTACATCATAGTCCTTCGAGAGCTGCAAAGTGGATTCACGACAAAGGTCTCGCCATTCTACAACAACGTCGTTGCCAAAGTGAACAGAGAGGCTCGATGAGAGGGTACTATATCCCCGGTTTTCTTCTGCGCCACCCTTCAAAACGTCATTCGACAACTAGAATGGGAAGACATGAGAGTGAAAGACGACAGACGGCACCTACACCATCTAACACCGAGCATCAGCCAGGCGGAGCGAATGCTTGCTGGCTTCGACTGTGTATGTGGGAACGTTGGACTACAGCTGAATCTTACGAAGACGATGTTCATGAGGAACGGACAAGTTTCTGACGCCCCACTCTCACTCAATGGAACGGACATCTTCGAATGCTCCAGATACGTGTATCTGGGTCGTGAAGTCAACATGACCAACTAACTAGCGCCGGAGCTGGGAAGGAGGATGCGAGCGGCTTGAGGAGCTGTCAAGAGAGTCGTGGAGAAGACGCAGAACGTCGGGTTCCGTACCCACCTTTTCGACTTCACTGTTCTTCTTGCCCTAAAAGACGCATCAGAGACCTGGGCTCTACGAAAGCAGGATGAACAAGCGATCAGTGTCGCGTAGCGGGGAATCGAGAGGACAATGCTCGGAGTGACACTACTCACGCAAGTGAGAGAAGGCCTCGAGACTTCCGAGTTTCGCCGACGTTCGAAGATCAGGGACGCTGTCGCATAGGCCAAGTCGTCGAAAATTAGGCGGGCCACGTAATGCGCTTCGCAGAACCCGAGTGGACGAGAGCCATCACCGACTAGACTCCACGGGATGTCAAGAGAACACCAGGATGCCCACCTACGCGTTGGTCGGACTTCGTCAAAGCCCTGAATAAACAATATGACGCTCTTCGTGTCCCTCGTGCGAAAAGGATTCTTTAGATACCCTGGCACGTGGCATGGACGTGTTGAGACGCTGCTGATGCCCGCTTGAACAACTCGATGATCAATGGGACGACAGATGATATACGTGATAAATGACAAATTTCGTGTATCAGTACTGTATCATTACAGCAGCAAAATCGAAGGTAACTAAAACTTTTCTGTCTCTTACTAATTTGTGACACCAAGGAGGAATCTTCATAGTTAGAAAAGCAGCTTCAACGAAGGCTCCGCAGAAAGCGATATTGGGGATGACCGACTAACAGTGATCAATTTTTAAACCGGAGGTGGAGAATAACCCTGCCCACAGTAACTCTAGGACAAGTGGTTAGTTAGTACACAATTTAATGCTTCAGAATACTAGTTTTAAAGCTTTAATATAAAATTTTTAGTGATAGTTCATGAGTATGCGGCGCAATTACTACACGAGCACATCCAAAAATGCCACATGCTTTACATTTAAGATGCTCTAGAAATACTATTGTGGAATGAAGCTCATTATTCTATAATACTTTTTGGATTCCTTTCATTAGATTTCTGTGATAACATTTTGTTCGTAACTCTATTTTCTGTTTTCTGGCCAATTTTTGGCCATTTTCCCAGAAAACAGAAAACAGAAAAAATTTGTCAAAAATGGCCAGAAAATCAGAAAACAGAAAACAGAAATTCCGCCCATCCCTGGTCGGGTCCCCAGTGGCGCGTGCACTTCGTCTCAAGGTTCCTGATTCGGATCCCCCTGAAGCTTACCGAGCCTTTCATCCTTCTGATGTGGTGAATTGGTGCAACAGTACAACATTTGCATGGGCACTTACCTCTTCATCGGCCGAGCAGTGCACATATTTTCCGAACGATTTCCCGTGGAAGTAGAACGCATGGCGCGCCCCTCAAAGAGATCGACCAGCGTCGACATTTAACCTCGTTATCTCCGCACTTGCATAAAACTCGTTGCTCTTCGGAGACAAGTCCAGTCATGTTGAGGTAAAGGAGTAGGAAGTGCTTTTTAGTGAGATTGCCATCATGCCGGTGAAGGGCTGTGACATGGGGGTCTTGTGTGTATGTAGAAGACTTATTTTATAGGTTTTGTCGTGACTGCAGAAATGACAAAATTACAGTTTAAAAACACGCTTTGTTTTGAAGAGAACAATATATTTCGAATTGCTTTCTCTCATGAAGCAAGTAGAATGTGGGTACAGGTTTGTGAAATCTACAAGCGTACCAAAATAATGTCTCCGTCGCTACCGAATAAGCTAGTACCTTGTACGGCATATTGTGTAGAAGTAGAGTTAGCAGTTGAAGTGCACACTGTCTTAATTTAAAACGATTTTAGCCGGTTAAACTCGATTGCATCGGAGCGAACTGGCCATATTGGGCTGCTCTCATACCACAGCTTTGGGCGAGTCGCTCATTCTCCTTCCACCTGACAGGCATATTTTCACATTGCCAATAGATACGACAGCAAAACAAGCAGCTAGCTTAGGATATCAATTTCTACAATTCGGAAGGAAAAATAAGCGCTATGTTCGAGCGAGCTGTTGGAGCGGTGCAGTCATTCCTGCATGGCCGCGACCTTTTTTTTCTCTGTGCTTTGGCATAAGCCATTGCAAAGGTCCATGTGGATGCCATTCAGATGACGCCGAACCGATCTTCTCAAACGCGTTCGAGAACGGCTTCCGCTACTATGTGCACGCCCCGGACACAGTACCGTATCTCGTCTCCGAAGGCATCAGTGTCTCTCCCGGAACGAGAGTCTACTCGGCCATCTCAACGAATACGGTGAGTGCAACTACAGTAGTCTTACTCTGCTGAACTAGGCGCTTTTGCCGTACAACTTTCTCGCGTTTCAGTACGTGCTGCTCTCTTCGGAGAACTGGGGAAATTGTAGTGAGCAGTGGCCACCTTCATACTCCACAGTACTGCCCTATTCTTCCGTGAACTGTGATTCACTTTGCAAGGTGCGGTAGTAGTAGAGGTATCTTGCCTTAAATTTCGCTCGTTCAAAATCTATATTTTGAGGTTTAGGCCAATTATTTCAACGATCGATGTGGATGCAGCCCGTTCACTTATAACATCGACATATGTGAGTATCATACTATATATATGAGATCACGGTCGTTTGTCTCTTTGTCTGTGAGTTTGTTTGTTTGCACATAGGGCTGGAGGAGTGGGTTGGGGGGGGGGGGCGGGAAGTCTCGGGATGAGGGGATTGTACATAGTTGTGCGACGTGCCTGACGACTGAGTAGACGTGCCGAACATGTCGCCAAACTCGCCTGGAGATGCGGTGCTGGAGGAGTGTGTTGGGGAGGGAAGTCTAGGGATGAGGGGATTGTACGTAGTTGTGCAACGTGCCTGACGACTCAGTAGACGTGCCGAACACGTTGCCCTTTTAAATGATCCAGCTGCCATTTATCCAGCTATGATATAAGCGTTGCACAGAAGTACTGAGCATTACAAAGCAGTGACGTTACTGGACGATCCCGAGAGAACGCCTATGAAAAGCTTACGGAAGTGAAGAACGGATTCATGCAAAAACATGCAGCAGGATTTTAAGTTAATAATATTGCAAGGTCGCGCAAAGCGCGTAAATACGAGAGACGCCGTTAGACGTATCGGAGAACTTGTATAAAGATACACGCGTTCAACTCGTCCAGTTCCCGTTATCAGTCCGAGAAGTGTCGAACTATTTACTTATTATAATCGACCCGTAGCGAGACTCCTTCTTACTCGAAGATATCTGTGGTTCGGAGTTCAGCTCCATTTTTGAGCTTTCAGCTTTTCTTCAGGACTTTTGAACTAAATTATGTGCTGAGCCGGTGATGAGCTAATAGTTAGCTAGTCAGTACTCAAGCTTACGCGACGAGGTTTTTCGGCCAACTTATCATCATGAACCGGTGGAGAAAACATCGCGGCTCTGTATTTATCACACCTGAAGGAGGCCTCAAAACTGGGAAGTATCTCAAGTCATTTTCAACGATACTTAGGAATCTGCCAGATTGAACCTGTCTTGAATTTATGCCACAAACATGCTTAGAAAAAAAGAAATAAAGTGACTTCAATGGAGGCATGGATTTCAGCTATGCCAACGTGTACACCGTACCAGACATTCCAATGCATCGACCAACACATTCGAACCCAAGTCAATGGTGAGCGATTTCTTCTAAGGATTGTTCCCCATGAACTCTTTGAATTTTTTGGGATTTCCAGGCACCGACTACTTCCACATGCCACAGTGTCAAGAGTGTAAGATCGAATGCAACAGCCAGGTCTACCACGCCTACAACTCGTACGGACACGGGTTCAGCCATGGCGCCCTGAAGTGGTTGGCCCGGAAGAATCCCGGCTGGAGCAAAGCTCATATGAGGTTCGTTCCGACGGCTGATCATAACCGAGCGGTATTGAATTTATCCAAATTTGTCTTTTGAGCTAGTCTCAGGTGTCTATTTAAAGGACGAACTTCCTCACAGTGAACGTCTTCTTCCGTGACATGGCACACACTGAGTACAGACAAGTTCAAGCAACTTCCCTAACGGAAATTCTCAGTGAGCGGTTTCTGTCATGCATTCTCCCAAATTTCGCTGATACACGTAACCAACTTTTCCAGGTGATATCGGCGGCAACATGGGCATGTTCCTTGGGATGTCCTTGATTACTGTCACGGAGATCAGCCTATTCATGTCAAAGATAGGATGGATCGCCTTCTCGAAGCGGAGACGAGACTATTTGTTCAACAAGAAGAAGAGGGAGAAGGTGAGCCGGAACATGCAGACTGAGGAAGTTAAAGCGCACGGTTTCATTTCAGGAGCGAAAACAGCAGTTGGAGGAGACGGTGTCAGTGTTCACCATGTTCAAAAGTAGTAAAGCCAGCGTAGGCGACTCCTTTCGAACGACGCAGTCTCGCCTTCGTTCTCTCAGCAAGCAAATACGGGGCAGTTTTCGAGGCTCGAAACCGAGTGATACTGAGCCGCCGCCGTTAGCGAAGTTGGTGAGTTGTGTCGGTGTGTTTGACGCTTTCATGAAGGCTATCCCTGTCAACAATAACCAAGCAAATCACATCATCACATACCTTTCTGTTCGGGAAAGAAACGGGAAGAAGCCGAGGGCTCAATTGTTACTTTCATTGAATCTCTCGAGCTTTATTATGAGAGGGCGGTGGTGAACCACAGGAAACCAAAGATCTAAGGGATAGAAAACTGATCAGTACGGAGGTTCCCACTATTATTCGCAAATCGTCGTCGTCCGAAGTTTTATATGAGCAGTTAAAGGTGTTCCTCACGCAAACGTACTCAAAGTCTCAGCCGTAGAGAACGAATACAACTACAATACCTAGTCGTCGACGCACTGGAAGTTGCATTGTCCACCCAGTCTCGCAACCCCGACTTAAACTCCCTCCCTTTGAATTCGTCGAACTCCGTCAGTAACACAATAGGTCAGTTGGATCTATTCGGAGGGGGGAACTTTAAAGTATCGAACGAGCCCTTACTCCAGCCCCTTATTACTGCTTTTCCAGTATCTTTCCGAGACCAATCACAACATGGAGCAGTAAATTAAGACCTCGCGCAAATTCAGGGGAGGGCAAAGCCTCCAATGCTGTCTCCCGACTAGCTCCAACTAGAATAGATCCGATCACTTAGCTCTGCATGGAGGTATGTAGATGCTACGATCATTGGCCACTCCAACTCTTCCACAATATCGACTTATCAACAAAACGATATGGATCAGTATTCATTGAGCCGCACGAGCTCTTCAGCTGGAACTTTATTAAACGGGGTCCGACACTAAGCGGCTTGTAAGGACAGATATCTATGTTCCCCCGCCATTCTCTCTTCACAGTGTAAAGGCCTCCGCACTTTTGCTAAATGCGGCACGCGGCAGGCAGACAAACGGCCGCGTAGAGGGCAAAGCTGCCTCGCAGTAGTGAAAGGACGACATATGTATTTGTTTATTTGTTATTTTCAGCCTAAGCTCGGCAGTTTTCTTGCCAAACTTTTCTCCTTTTTTACCTTCATTTTTCGTTCTGGTCAAACGAGACTTCTCAATTCAAACTTTACACGTTTCAAGAATGTCGAAAAAGTTGTTGACTCGAAAACTTTACACTGACCTATGCATGGTGCATCAACAAAAAGCTTCCGCCGTTTGAATGACCATTAAAATTCCAACCTCCTAGCACTTCTCTAGATGACTATAAATCTAGGATTTATCAGAAGCGATAGTGAAAAATCACTATCAAAACGAAAAATTAAAAAATCACTTCTGTGCTCGTTAACTAGGGGAAACCAGCAACTGCACATGCAGTTAACAAACATCGCGTACTGAGCTAATGCTTCTACCCTATGACGCACCAAAAGGCCTTAGATTTTCTATCAGGTTGTCGGAAAACTCCTGCAACAACATTTTCCATGAATTTTCAGATTTAACAAAACCTGTTACCCTTAGTGTCACAGGCTTATATCCCGAACACTCTAAACATAATGTCACACAATCTAGACCATTCTAGAATACAATAAAGGAGGTCTCGACTTAAGCTTGTGGCCCACGATCTCCGTGACTCGGACGGGTCGTGGCCACTGAGCATCACTCACACTCCTTCTCCGCTTTCGTCTTAAGATTTTGTGGGGGAACGTAGTCAAGGGAGATGAGTCCGGGCCTCCTACGACAACTATGCCTGGCTCCCCCAACGAGAACCACCTCCGAAGCAATCAAAGTGCGATCTTCACCAGAAGAAGGTACTGTACTGATGGCTGGACTCGGAGGTAGTGCTCTACCACGAGCTCCTTTGAGCAGGCACCACAGTGACTGCGAACACGCTGTCCACCTGCGAACTCTGAGTGAGACCAGGCAGCGGAAACGACCATCATAGAAGAATTTTTACTTTCTTCACGACGTTGCTCCAACACGCGTCATTTAGATGTCATTTGCTCGTCGATCGTTAACATTCACAAAAATTTACGATTTACGGCCCAAAATGTCGTAGATCGTAAAAAAATTGCCAAAAATCGCCTAAATCGTAATTACGCACACCCTTAACCATAACAGTTCTATCCGTCTTTCATAGCGCCCACGTGTCCATTAAAGTCATCAGCGAATACACTAACATCATCAAGCATGAGAGCTGAGAAGAGGTGATAGAGTTGCTTCTTAGCGGAGATACCGATCTTCATCAACCGATCGTCAAAGCGTTCGATGCTTACAATCGAGTCTCGGAATCGTTCGGAGATGATTATTCCGACACCACTGGTGCTCCTGGGACTTCCACAACGGTCTTACAGACTCGCACTATGTCCCTGACTTGCTGCAGAGCCCTCTCCCCTCTCCCACAGAGATCAATACTTCTCTCCAGTGTTTTTGTCAACTCACACGAGCGGCCTGTCAACGTATTGACATTCAGCGTTGGGCTCTGCTTATGTTAGGGGACTTTCGGACTATGCCGCCCTCGCATCAGGAACCCTCGCATACTTCTCACACACGAAGGGCTCTGCGAGTGCGCGTCGGCTCCCGTGGATGCCGTAGCACTGTCTCGAAAACAATGAACTGACACACACTGAAACAGTTCAGCACCCGATTGGTCTTCAGTGATTTGAAGATAAGATTTGGGATGAACGCACGATGGGAACCACCAGCTGAGTGCGCCACACCTAACGTGAGGAGCAACCATACCAACTTGTCTTCGGCTTGGTTGGTTCTCCTTAAACCTGATGCATTTATTCAGTGTGTAAATTTTCAGGAAAAAGTCGAAGCGGGGACTTGCATGCAGGGTGATGGCAAAGTGGACGGTGGGCATAGAGATATGTTCGACGCTAAGAAGGTAATTACAAGAGGTTTTTTTTCTATGCCTCCCACTCTTTAATTATGCCCTTAAAATGTTTATTTAGTCTCTCTACGCTAGCGGCGATCGAGGAGGTCGAGGGAGTATGGTGAGTTGTGTCAAAACACTAATAACTGCTCGGCGCAAAAAAGCAAGAGAGATTTACCATAAATGCCATAATGGGAATGACACCTTCACTTTCTGTCGTAGTTAACCATCTGAAATGGAACATCTGAACCTTTTAACATTGATAAGTCAGGAATATCTTTTCAGATCGAGTTAAAGATAGACCTCAGGGATATCAAACGACAAATGAGTAATGCCACAGCGATGACGAAGCGTAGAAAACGACGTTCGAACACAGCACCTCCCACTCCACGAGGGGATCTGACAAAAGCACGTTGGTCAGAATCTCGGTGTCCGACGAAGCACAACTCGAATGAGTCGATCTGCAGCGTGCAACGGCCGTCGGAATGATCTTTACTCGTGATAGATTGTTTGTATATATTATAAAATAAGGAGGTACATAATTGATTATCATAGGCGGCATGGTTTCAGTGGCTTGGATTATAGTATTCCCGCAAGGATCGCGAACAAGCTCATCTTGCATACACTGAATGGAGAGTTTGATTGCGACATATGCGACTAATATGCCTGCCAGATCGGTAGAAAACCGGTTCGAAATATACGACATTGTTGAGAAAGTTTTCTGACTACACTGTTGTTGGCGAAATTTGCTTTGCAAAATAATTTACAGCTTCAAGCAGAAATCAAATAGCAAAAGTGAGTCCAGTGAGCGCTAGTTGGTGGTTGCGCCTACGATCTGTTAGTAACTTTGCGAGATATCAAAAAGCGAAGTTGTGCAGACATGCAGAGCACGAATGCTTATGAAAGAGTAGCGCCTCCTAGCAACAAGGTCCTGACGTACTATAACGCACCTCTGAAAGTTCTAAAAAGTGAAAAACCCTCCCCATACTTAATATTTAAGCAAATCCTTTATGATGTGATAAAAAATATGAAACAATCACTCGTTTTGAAGTACGCGAACATAGCTTCGTTTGAAGAAAAACGAATTCTGCTCCTGAAACCTCTTGTAATGGGGTGACATAGTGCAGAACTCATTAGGCCAAATCGCTACCTTTCACGTCATTGTTTTGAAAATCACAATCAAGTCGCACCCCTCTCAATGATCGGCAAGGAAACCTTATCTGAACATTCTGTTATGATCAGGTGCTTGTGAAAAGCAACAGCTGTTATATCGTTCTTCTTCTTCAGCGTATGTCCCGCTTCGAGGCGGGTCCCGCTCTTCTGGTGCAGTGACGACTCTTTTGGCGATCAAGTGCTTGATCGGGGTGGATACCAGCAACCTTCAGGTCCACATGCAATGTCTCAAACCAACGCTGCTTTGGCCGACCTCTGAGCCGTTTTTCAGACACATCTGTTATGTTAAGGCCAATCTTCCGAACAGTGTCACTTCTAACGCGACGAACGTGGCCATACCACTGAACGCGAGCTTCAGTAACTTGTCAGCAATAAGGACGACACCAAATCTGTGACGTATTGCGTCGTTGCGAATACGGTCCAGACGTGCAACGCCAGCCGTCCAGCGCAGCATTTTCGTTTCCACTACGCTGAGGCGAGTCCCAACCTCCTTGCTTGCACGCGTGCATAAGCATCGTACATCGTTACTGTAAGCGACGATCGACATCGACGGGTCTATAAATTTTCGATTTAAGGCGTTCCGGTACCTCCCTGTCGTGTAAAACGCCTGTCATCGAGCGTTATTCGGACCACGCCGTGCTTATGCTTGAGATAACTCCGACCAATGTACTTGAAGTTTGTGGAGCATACGAGCGCAGTTTCACTGACCCCAATGGACCCGGCTTCGTTTACGTCTTTGGTTAAGTGCTCGGATTTTTTTACGATTAGCTGAGCCCGAAAATCGCGAAGCGGTCACACCAAGCTTGCGCTTGTCACTTGAGTTCGGTCCTGTCTTCGCTGGCTAGCATTGTGCCATATAAATACATACAGCAGTGTCCAGGAGATAGGCTTCTGAAGATCTCTCGAAAAGCGATAGGCTTCTAAAGGTCTTTCGAAAAGACACGAACACGCACAGTTTTGGTGAACACCGACGAAGATAGGAAACTCCGCCGATGTGCCGGCTGACGCTCGCTTTCGACTTTTCGGGCAAAAGTAAAATTAGCCGCTTTCTTCGCCTCCTGTTGCAACGCAGTTGCCCGCAGTCTTTCCTCGTAGGAGCACACGGTATAATCTTCTGTCGTACTTTCTCTCTAACGTCGTTAGTCCACATCCATGCCTGCTTCTCGATCATGCGGCGTCCAGGTTTTGTCATGTCTATTTCAGAACACTCAGCTTGTAATACCGTATTGCTTGCGTCTTTCCATATCTAATCGACGATTGTCACCGCCGGTAACTGAATACGAGAAAAAAATGCGGTGTCTTCCCCCAACCGCCACTACTTGCTTTTCGGTGGACCACTACGCTCGACCTGCTTAACCTGGAAGGAAGTAACTTAGGAGTGCAGTTCAGCAACGGTACGGTGTGGCGACAGTCTCATAGGGCTCATAGGTATGTTCCTAGTATGTTGTGCCACTCCAAATTTTTAAGTGGATCTTTATTAATGCGGCCTGACGTTTCGATTTCCCGTCGTCTCCAGAGGCGCATCAGCGCACAGAGGCTGGTCTTCGACCACGTTATCTGAGGCGGAATATAAGTAGACTTTCGCCTCTACAGGCCAGATAGCGTGGGCGAACACCAGCCGCTGCCGTGGATCCGATGCGCCTCTGAAGACGACGGGAAGTCGAAACGTCAGGCCACAATAATAAAGATACACCTAAAAACCTCGAGTGGTACAAAATACCAAGAACCATAACCATACCATGCCGAGATTTCAAGACGAGAGAAGTTGGGATTTCACTCCGAGCATCGTCCTCGATTCCACGCTGCGCGACGTTGATCGCGTGTTCATCTTGTTTTCGTATAGCCCAGGTTTCTGAGGCGTATGTTAGGGTAGGAAGAACGGTAGAGTCCAATAAGTGGGCACGGAGTAGGACGTCCTTCGTCTTTTTCGCGACATCTCGAGAAAGCTCTCCAAGCCGCTCGTTTGCTCCTGCCCTTGACTTCGCGACCTGGATACACGTATGTAGCTGGAGCATCGTCTTCGTAAGATTCAGCTGCAGTCCAACATTCCCAAGTCACGGTCGAAGTCGGTCAGTATTCGCTCCGCCTGGTTGATGCTCGGTGTTATGAGCACGATGTCGTCAGAGAAGCGAAGACTGTGCAGTAGCCCGCCGTCGATCTTCACTCCCATGTCTTCCCATTCTAGTTCGCCCATGACGTTTTCGAGGGTGGCGCTGAAGAGCTTCGGGGATATGGTATCCCCTTGCCGAACCCCTCTCTTCACGTCGATGACGACGTTGTTGTAGAATGGTGAACTCTTGGTCGTGAATTCACTGTACAGCTCTCAAGGGACGCCGGCGTACTGAGTAGGAACGCCCCGAGTGCGCAGGGCTTCGATGACCGTTTCAGTTTCGGCCAAGTCGAAACATCAAGTAGATGAACGTGCATATCGCGGAGATGGCGCATGAAGCGGTCGTATTCTTCATCAATGTTGTCCACGACAGTGTCTTCCCAAAGGCCGGCAAGAGAGGTGTAGAGGTCCCAGATGGTGGTCGTTGTGGGACTCCTCTTTCTGAACTTTGCGGCCTTCTCTCTCTGACGCGAAAACGAACCTCACTCGAAGGAGGCCGTGATCTGATCCCGTGTAGAACTTGAGGACAACGGGGACGTCGGTTAGGTAATCTTTGCGGTTGAAGATGATGTGGTCGATCTCGTTGTGGAACTGGCTACAGGGGGATTCCCAGGTCATCGTAGGGCGGGAGGCTTCTGGATCTGCGAGTTTCTATGGATGGTCTTCGTTGACATAGTAAACTCCTTTCGCCTTCCCCGTTCCACTCCAAACCGTGGGTTCCGATGTGAAGTTCTCTCAGCGACCTTCGTGGCCCGATCTTGGCGTTGAAGTCGTCGACGATCACCTTGTAGAGGTGTGCTTCCTTATAGTATTTCACCAGCTCCACGTAAAGGCTTCGACGTCTTCGTCGTCGTATTCGGTTGTTTGGTCATACGCGACGAACACAGTCAAAGCTGGCAGGGAGTCATCATCAGGTCTACGTCGTCGTCGACGGATGCGTCCGATGTTAGCGTGCGGGGTTGTAAGTACAGATCTTCATCGTAGTCCTTCTCAATTTGCGCAGCCCCGAGTAGGCCCTGAGTTTTAGGCAGGCTCTCCGTACTCTTCCCATCGCTGCAAAAATGGTTGTTCTTTCGTGGTCAGAGGAATGAGGCCCTTTAGTGATGCTGTGTTTGACTGCAGTGGCCTTGCCGTGAGGGCGAAGAACTCCAGGCAACCAGACAGGCTGCCCGAAGGGACGGGGCGAGACTTAAGGCGGCCTCGAATCGCCTTACGATGTACTCCCAGTCTACCGAGTGCAAGCTTTTGGCCGGGCCGACAGTTACAACCGCGCAGGCACGAACACATCCACACACTGTGCATGAACATGCCACTCCCGCACAGAAGGAACGAGTCGACCCGACACAGCAGGAGCAAGGAGTCCATTGCAGTTGCAGTTGCATCCCACCTCCGTCTCTGGACAGTACGCGGTCGCACTTGGTTCGCGTTTCATTTCCCTATCAACCACCTGTGGACGAACCAAGTGGCCCTGCGAGAAGCGGCCCGAGATCCCTCTTAACGAGAGAGCCCGAAGGCTCTCTATCGAGGGAGGTCCTTGGAAAAGAGATAGTTAATAGTTCGGCAAATCCTCTGCATAAATCAAGGATGTAGAAGGGGAGAGCACCTCTTCTTGGAGAACCCCATTCGCGAGAGAATAAACCAAGGGAAATTCGCAACCAACACGAACCTGAAAGGTGCTATCCTAGAAAATTTCGAGTTCATTCAACAACACGAGAGTAGACGCCCACTGACTTCAGTTTATTGATCTATTTCTGAGTCGGCACTCTGTCAAAAGCCTTCTCAAAATCAAAATGTACTACATCAGCTTGCTTTTCGGTGTCAACTGACCTAGTCCACTCATTGAAAGATATTCACAAGCCGTTTCAATAGATCTGCAAGGCCAAAACTCATACTGGTTAGCTGGAACTACATATACTGTGTTAGTCAATATGCGCGGTAAAATAACTCATCATTGTTCAGATACAGTTCGTTTAAGCCTGGAGCGGCTGATAGGGAAGACTGATATGTTGTTATGTCACAACAACAACAAGAACTCTATTATCTTTCCAAAGCTTTGGCGAAAATTGAAGTGATCCTGACCGGTCGATAGTTTTTGTTCTCGACTGGTTCATCTTCTTTCATCCTCCTGCTAATATACTTAATATACTTTGGTAGAATCCTTTGATTCCGCCAATTTTGCCTCTAAATACAAGTTGTATTTATCGTCAAATCTAACATTGAAAACCTTATACTAATCCCATTTGCTAGAATTGTTATTATGGCGACGAATAAGTATATATAGGTCAACGGATAGCTTAACCGCTCTCTTCTCAGACCCTCCTACAGGAACAAAAAGATCAATGACATGCAACATAGAGAGGAATGTGGAAGTCCCAGGACCACCAGTGGGGTCGGAATAATCGTCTCTGACCGACTTCTGACTCGATTGTAAGTGTTGAAAGTTTAACGATCGATTGATGAAGATGATTGTTAACGACAAGGAGCGACTCTATCACCTCTTCTCTGCTCTCACGCTCCGCAGACTGGCTGCTAGTACCAGGCCAAGGAAGAGTTTGGAGCCTGCTTGATGATAAGAGAGCAGAGTTACCGTCGAAAGATTCCATCACAGTCGCTGGTGATCTTAAAGGCCTGCGCACACTTTTGCGACAACGCGGCAGCCCTATCACTATCAGTAACCATAAGTATAGGACAGAGACACAGAGCTAGTAGCTGATGTGCCGCCAACGCGGCTGTGACAATAACTATTTATTTATTTATTTATTTATTTATTTATTTATTCATGACGTGAGCTAAGACCACACGTGAAAATACAATGTTAGAATAAAAACGCATAAACTCAATCAAAAACAAAAGAATACAACCGAAGGCACTCATTGCATACACAAAAGCAGCTTCTTGAAACCGTGCAAGGATAAACCTAAGCCTTCTTAATCCTTACATCTTCGTTCTTTCGGCACCATTTGACATCTGATAATAGTTATTCCCGTAGCACCTCATCACCAGCTCACGAGTGAAATTATTCTGAACATTTTCTAGAAGAAGAATGTCTTTTTTTATTCGAATGATTAAAAACTGTTGTTCCACACTCTACCTTGGGTCTCACATATGTCTTACACGCCCGCAGAAGGATTTGAGGATCTTTGCTCTTCAGTGCTTTAAAAAGGTTGTAGATGCGGTAGTTAGCTTTCTTGGCCAATGCTTTATGATGCAAGTCAAAACTGAAATCCTTAGATATTAGGAAGCCAAGATCACGAATGTCAGCAGTTGTTTCTAATGTGACACCTCTTAGCTTATAAGATGGGGTTACGACTGTGCGATTGGTTCCAATGACAAAGCATTTAGATTTTTCTGCTGCTACAGGTAGTTCCCATTTCTCAGCCCAGGAATCTATGTAGTTCACTGCTTCTTGAACTGCATATAAATCATCTGTACTTTCAGTGGTTTTATAGATCTTGATATCGTCAGCATACATTTTACAAATAACTCCATATCGTGAAAGAGACTCTGGCAGTTCGTGGGTATAGAGCAGGAAGAGCAGAGGGGAAAGAACTACCCCCTGCGGTACTCCGCTGAAAGCCTTAAAGATCTCGGAAAACTGCCCATTTACCTTAACTTGGTAAGTTCTTTCTGAGAGGAACTCACGTATCCAGTTCACTATCATGTGATGAACCCCGACCAATCTTAATTTTAGTAGCAGCTTTAATAATGGAACTCTATCAAAGGCCTTAGAGAAATCAAAATAGATCACATCTATACGCTTCTTTTCCTCAACAGCTTTCGTCCAATCATTTAACGCTGTAAGTGTAGCAATCTCGATCGATCTTCCCTTCAAAAGCCAAGCTGATTATCAGAAATACTGTTCTTTTCTTCAAGATGTTTTAGAATGTGTTTGCTAACAATTTTCTCAAAAACCTTTGCTAATACAGACGTAATGCTCACTGGTCTGTAGTTCGTGGGATTGCTATAAGGGACGTTCTTAGGAATAGGAGTAATGAATGCATGTTTCCATCGAGCGTATTGTAGTATATTCAATAGTCAAGGCATTATTGCCGCTGCAGCCGCGTTTCCATGGAAACTGATAATGATGTGATGATAATAATGATAATGAAACCGCATTGACGATGGAGTAGAATAGCAACACTGAGTACGAGTGAATCCTACGCGGCAATTTTGCCGCCCTCGAGGCAGTTTTGTCGCCTGCCGTGTGCCGCGTTGCCGCAAAAGTGTGCGGAGGCTTTAGTGGGCACGTGAGCGCGACGAAAGACGGGTACAGCTGCCACGGTGGATTCGGCTATGGGTCCTGTAACGCAAGTGGTGAGCTTATCCTTGAGTATGCGGAATCGCATAACCTCACCATAGTGTACACCGTGTTTCGTAAACGCGAGTCTATCTGCGTCTTGGTGTTCCCACCTCATCTCGTTTTACAGTGGGACACCACGACGCAGATAGACTTCGTCCTTGTGAAAGATTGCGACCGAGTTCTCGTCCCAGACATGAAGATCGTACAGATCGATCGCTCCACAGCATTGTCCGCTGATCTGCAATTTAAAAATCGCCCCTCTGAGGCTGAAGCAGGTTGAGCGATGCGGTGCACCAAGGATCAAGTGGTGGCGAATTAAAGAAAAAAAGCAGCTTTGATTTTTCGAGTGCAGTTAACGACAGTCAGGACCGCCGATGAAACTTGGGTGGACGCCACCGACACGACACAACAAGCTGCACAGTCGGAACTCGGCATTACGAAGCCTGAACGACGCAAGGTCGACAAGCAGGCCCGGCTGCGGACAGACGACGTGAAAGGAAAAGTTCGAAAGAACAAGTCGCTCTACAACGTATTTGGCGGCAAAAAGGAGAGCCCATGACTGGCGGAAGTATCGGGATGCGAAAGAGGCCGTGGGTGTTCTCGTTATGGGGATGTCAACGAGAAGCTCGAGTCACGCAATGTAAAGCGGTATCTGTACCGACTTGCTAACAATCGCCATCGGCAGACCGAGAATATTGAGAAATTTTGCGGCATCAGTGGTGAGAACGGCCATATTTTTATGGACCGCTAGAAAGCATTGAGGGAATCTTCACATTAGAATTTCCTCATCCAGCCAACCCCTCAACGGGTCTCGTCCACACGATTACGATGGAGGAGTCAGAAGCGGCTTTGAAGAAGAGAAGGCCAGATAAAGCAACTGGGCGTTTGATTGATGAAAGTCAACGTTTTCATACCTGAGCGGTTGACGAAGTTCTTTAATCAGGTTGTAGCGGAGAACTAGGGTAGTGAGAAGTAGTGTGAAGTACTCCGCGAGAAACAAAAGCCAGTGCTTATCGCGTTCCTTGATGAGCGTTGGCTCCAAAGTATGACGATTCCGATTTGGAAGAAGAAGGGCAGTCCTGCAGACTGCTCCAATTACCGTCCGATTCGCTTGCTTTGCACAGCATGAAGATTCTTGAGCGATTTGTCGATGGACGAATTCGAGACATCGTCCAGCTTTCCAGCAATCAGTGCGACTTCGAGGCTGGCTGTAGCACCGTTGGAACCATACACGCCGCTCGTCTCCTGCTAGAGAAACATCGCGAGAAACAGAACCCAGTGCATATCGCGTACCTCGACTTGGGGAAGGCCTTTGACCGTGTACCACGTGAGGAGATTTGGTACGCCCTGCGACATCATGGAGTTTCTGGAAAGCTCAGAGTGGGAGCAAATCCTCTTCTCTTGTCCAGAGAGTCTAGTTCAAGCTGGAACTGTAACCTCGATAGAGTTTTGTCGGGGTACACCAGGGTGCTGCAATTTCTCCACTCTTCTTTTCAGTCGTCATGTATGCCTTTATATGAGATCTTCAGAAGCCCGTTCGTTGGGTGTTGTTTTTTGTTGATGTCATAACGCTCTCTAGCGAAGAGAATGGTGAACTTGAGCAAGAGGTGTAAGCTTGGTGTAGTCGCTAGGAGCTCTTTGAACTCAAACAAGCGTGAAGAAGACCGAGTATCTAACAAAGGCCGTTTTTGAGTATAGCTCCATCAAAACATCATCATCATCATCACCATCATCATCATTTTCAATAGTGTTAGTCTTTCTTGGTGTACAGGTCCGCTCTTCGGGTTTGGTGACGCCATTTCTCCCGATCAAACGCTTGGTCGGGATCGTCACCAGCTAGGCGGCTTCCAATTTCCTGCGTCACGGGCCAGCACTCAGCGCCGTACTTCGCTAATGGGTGAACGACTGCTCTATACATCTTTGACTTGAGGTACTCAGGTATTGTCTTGTCACAAAGCGCACCAGTCAGCGCCATTTGGAGCGGGATCCACTTACACGTGCGTTCACCTGCAACTTTAGGCTGCTATCGGACGTGACTCTTGATCCAAGATACTTGAAAGGTGTAACTCGTGAGAGCTCAGTACCATTGATCTTAACGCATTGACGATCGCGCGGGTCAATTTTGACCCGCAGCTTTTCGGTCGCGTGGGACCGCGCGGGCCGATTTTGGCCCGCGGTTAAAGAATCGTTCGCTGCGGCCCATTTCTCGATTTTTCATAGCTCATTCATTAGATATGTTAGATCCTACCAATGCTTCCTGCACAGTGGTCCGAGAGTCATTTACTTCTAACGAAAGCTTTGATTAAAAAATCAACACTACATACTATTCAAGCTTTACAAAAATCGATGCAATTCACAAACAGCCACTCACATCTTAAAAAATACTCATGCACAAAAAAACTAGTCACATTTCTTCCTATTTGTAAAAATTTTGAAAACAACCTGGCCAAAAGTATTACAAACACTTGCTACATCGTGCGGTCACCCGTCGCATGATTCGTAGCAAACGTGCACCTTTTTTCTTTGCAGGCCTTCCTATAGCAGGAAAAACATACTCTAGGTTCTGCTTTCGAACTTGTTTTGACCATCTCCGATATTTGGGTGACCCATTAAGAGGGAGTTTCATTTGGAATATTGTGAAGTAGTGATTTCACGAGATTGGCGCGTCCGCGCGGTCCCACGCGGGAGACACGCGGTTTCACGCGCGGTCGTCAATGGGTTAATGGATCCGTGCTCATTCACACCCGTCGTCAGGTATTCCGTCTTGTTGACGTTTAGCTCGAGACCGAACAATACCAAGCGACCGCACCACGCCTGTGCCTGTCGCCCGAGTTCGGCTTTCTTCTCACACGCAAGCATGACGTCACCGGCATAGAGTAGCGTCCAAGGAGCTGCACTTTGGAGAACGCGTGTAATTGCATCCAAGACGACCACGAAAAGCAGTGGGGAGAGCGCAGACCCCTGGCCCACTCCGACGAAGATTGGAAACTCCATCGAGGGGCCGCTGGTGCTCGTACTCAGATTATTGGGCACGATTAGAGAATGCGCACCCACTCAATAAGCTCTTCAGGGACGCCGTGTCGTCCCAACACGTACCATATAACTTCTCGCGGAACATGGTCGAAGGCCTTCTCCAAGTCCAGGAAGGCAAATTGCACCGGTTTCTGTTTCTCGCGGTACTTCTCTAGCAGAAGACGAACGGCGTGTATGCCATCAACCGTTCCACAGCCGGCAACGAAACCACACTGATTATTGAAAAGCTGGAAGACATGCCGTACCCGTATACGTCCATCAACAATTCGCTCAACGATTTCCCTGGTGTGCGAAAGTAGGCGAATCGGACGGTAGCTAGCGCAGTCCGCAGGGCTGTCCTTCTTCTTTCAAATCGGAATAGCCGTGCTTTGCTGCCAGCTTTCAGGCACTTTCTTCTCAGCAACAACCTGACTGAAAAACTCTGTCAGCCAGTCAGCAGGGCACCACCCCTTCCACTTCTAGGTCGGCCGGCAGGTCTTCAGAACCAGTGGCTTTGCTTGACTTCATCTTCCTCAGGGCTGCTTCTGTTTCGCTCGCTGTGATCTTCTGAATGGGACGCTATACAGGTGATGCAAAAGGAGCAGCAGGAAGTTCAAATTCTACATTCGAAATTTCCTCAAAGTATTCGCACCATCGCCTCACAGCCCCCCTCCTACGATCCATCAAAAGATGACCGTTCTCGTCGTTAATGCCAAAGAACTTTTTGATGTCTTCTTCGTGACGACAGCGAGCTTTGACAAGTCGGCAAAGATAGCGCTCACCATCGCGCGTCTCCAGCTTTTCGCTCACATCAGCGTAGTGTGCGGCCTTAGCAGCGGCCACAGTCTTCTTTGCCACTTTCCTCGCTTCAGGATAATTCCGTCAGTTACAGACTGTTCTGTCACCAATAAATACGTGATGCAGCTGATTCTTTTCCCGGACCTTCTTTCTGACATCGTCAGTCCACAGCCAAGATTGTTTGTAGACCCAACACCGTCCAGGCTTCGTTGTGCCGAGTTCGACGCGCCCAATCCGAGTTATCGCTTCGGCAGCATACTTCAAGGAGCAGGATTCACCGAAGATTTACGTAACTTTAGCGGAGAATTGTAAGCTTATCAAGCGATATGGTGAGCGATAAGCCGCGATAATAGCTCAGATAACGCGGCTTATCGTTCACCATAGCGCCACTGTTGTGGATAACTGTGGTGATGATTATATTGTTGATTAGACTTGTTTTTCAATAAAATTGAAAAAAATTAGAAATGGTGAAAATTTCGGACAAGAATTATTGGACAGCCTTGTAGCTGCTTCCTTCTCCTTCAATTCCCACCATTTGATTCTAGCCGTCTCGCACCGCTCAACGTGTTTACACCTCGGAGGTGTGATCTTCAGCGAGCAGACCATGGGATGGTGTTGCGTGGCAACCGTCTCATATGGCACGGTCTTCGCGTCTGTAACAAGGCCTTGGTCGTGACGCCTAACAAGAACATAGTTAATTTGCGTTTGGCGTTCCCGATAGAAAACGATATGAGGTGGGAGTCACGCTTTCGAAATTTGGTGTTCACGATGGTGAGGTCGTGTGAGTCTGCATACTCAAGTATACGCTCACCATCGGCGTTGCGCGACCCATAGCTAAAACCACTATGACAGCTGTACCCGTCTTTCGTTGCTCCGACGTGACCATTAAGGTCACCTGCCACAACTGTTTTGACTGTAGGTGCATTCGTTGGTTCATTATCTCTTCAGGTGCACGGTTTCTTATAATCATTTATTCTTACTATTATTACAAGTCACACACGACACATTACATGTCATTTGATGGAGTGCGGTTACGGAGATCGAGATTACGAAGTCCGAGCGAAGCGTGCCGCCGTTCAGTCCGGCAGCCCGCTCCGGAATCAGCCCGGACCGCCCCAGGGGCGGCTTTTATAGCAGTTTTCGTGAGTCATTCACGACACTCCGGCACCTCGGGGTTCCAGATTACGGACTGATTACTTACGAAAGCCGCGCATCTAACCGAAAGCAAACTTTCAAATTTACAATCATTGTGATAAAAATAGTTAGCCTAGTAAGGACGGTCACTCATAAACTATCTACTCGAATACTTAGTCCAGTTACAATTATCAGACGACTCACCAGCGGTTCCTTGATCGTCGCCGGGCGTTGCTGGTCGTCAATCCGTCAGTAGTCGAATATGTCCTAGTCGGAATAGAATGCCGGAGTAGTCAACGGCTGCAGTCGAAAGTCCTCCTCGAGGTTGTCCTTGCAGGAAGCGAAGCGAAGTCAGTTCCTTGGGCCTCCTTCGGATTTCAACACTGCCGCCGCGCCCGCCTTCCCCACGGGACCTCTCGTCCTCTGGTCCTTTAATTAGTTGATTGGAGCAGCCTTGCTTCCGTCGCGTCTGTGTCCTGTGTGTCCTTTTGTTTTTCTTTCTTTTCTTTTGGTTAGGAACTAACTAACAAAATTAGTGTTAGAAACTAACTAATTGTGTCACGCTAGTCGTGACACTCCCGCCTACGCATTGGTTGGGTGGGTCTCAATGACGAGCGGGTGCTCGCATTAGGACCTCTTCGTAGTGCTTCCTCTCAGGGAGAGTGCACAATGCGGTATTGTGGGATTTACCTCCACAATAATAACAACTCTCTGGCTGGCGGCACTCCTCACGCGGGCAGCATCCAAGGCACTTGAGACAGTATCCGCACCTCTCCACGAGTGTTCTTCTGTCCTCTGTCTGAGGGTAGACTGGGCAGGAGTCGGTCGCATGAGTCCCCTCGGCCCGGCAAAATCTGCAGCGGACTAATACCCCATCTCGATAGAGTGCGTAGGGTGCGTGTCCGACCTCCCGGCCGATGCACCATGTGATAAAAATAGTAGCCTAGTAAGGACGGTCACTCATAAACTATCTACTCGAATACTTAGTCCAGTTACAATTATCAGATGACTCACCAGCAGTTCCTTGATCGTCGCCGGGCGTTGCTGGTCGTCAATCCGTCAGTAGTCGAATATGTCCTAGTCGGAATAGAATGCCGGAGTAGTCGACGGCTGCAGTCGAAAGTCCTCCTCGAGGTTGTCCTTACAGGAAGCGAAGCGAAGTCAGTTCCTTGGGCCTCCTTCGGATTTCAACACTGCCGCCGCGCCCGCCTTCCCCACGGGACCTCTCATCCTCTGGTCCTTTAATTAGTTGATTGGAGCAGCCTTGCTCCCGTCGCGTCTGTGTCCTGTGTGTCCTTTTGTTTTTCTTTCTTTTCTTTTTCTTTTTTTTTGGTTAGGAACTAACTAACAAAATTAGTGTTAGAAATTAACTAATTGTGTCACGCTTCGTGACAATCATTAGTGCACAGCTCTATGCCTTCCATTCTGCCGAGGAGTCATAACGAAAGTATGGTCCTCACAGTTGGCCTGACACGCGTTTACGTTTGTTAAGGATCCTCCGGCGCCGAGTAATGTGAATACTGACGAACTTCCGATGAAGAGTGGACCGTGCTCGGACGATTTCAGACAGAATTCCATTCAATCGACCATACGATATAAGGAACAATTCTTCACAACCAAAAATCGACCACAGAGATAAATATCAGCCATAAATCGACCATCCTCAAAATCAATCGCCTTTCAGTGTCATGTGTTGTTGCCCAGCCTGCGTGAGTCATCGAAAGTTAGCTGCAAGAGTAGATGGGATTAAATTGTCAATCGATATGGCTGGTATTGATTTTCGCTCAATTCATTACGCTTGCGCTGAAGATTTCGATGACTCGCTTACGTCTCGAATCTCTCCATGAATGTTACGTTCACTCAGTCCGTATATGGGAACAAAAGAAAGGACAAAGTGCTGACACGTGTCCTCTCATTTCCCGTCCCGCTTGTGTGCAATAATAGCATGGCACTTGTTTGCAGTCATCTGCTTTCGATGATGCAGATGCAGAGTGCTGCTGAAAGCATCGAAAGCAAATGTGCAGTTCGTTCATGCGGTTTTCACGCTTTCGAATCGTTGTGTAAACGTCGCAGTCCGTTGCGAATTGATGGGTATACGAACCGCAGAGGAAGTCCCTTTTTGACGGGTGGTGGGTCCGGATTGCCCTTCGGGTCGGTCGATTTTTCCGACGGGTCCTTTTCCGCAGGAAGAACATTCGTATAGTCTGCCATGGTCAACAGAGCCTTGAGTTGATTCTCAACTCGCGCGATGTCGTGGCGTGCTTTCCTCGCGGCAGCCGAATAAGCGAATTTCGACTTGTTGTAATAGTTCCGATTTTTTGCTAACCCTTTTACGTTTTTTGTACCATTGTGAGAAGGATTCCGATTGCACCCGGTAGCGAAGCCGTTTCTGCTTGCAAAAGACACTTAAATACTTTTATTTAAGTTAAGACTTCTACTATTTACCTCTTTTTCGATCGCATCGTTGTGGAGGGTTTCGAGCTTTTCAAGCAGTTGTTTAACTAATTCTTGTACAGCTTTCATCGACTGCGCAATATCATCAACGGGTGAAGATAGGTCTTGCGCAGCCAGTTCGGGTGGCTGATCGGTACCATTGTTTGCGTTCGAGGTGTCCATTTGTTCGTATTGTTTTTGGTTATTGTTGTCGGCATGGGCGCGTGTAGCGCAGTCGGAGGAGGCGCGACTGTCGCGTGCACCCGATACCAGGTTCCTGGTTCGGATTTCCCGCCCAGGCCAACCAAGCCTTCCATCCCTCCAGGGTCGGTGAATTGGTACCAGACTTGTCTGGGAAGGATAAAGCGCTGACTTGTTCATCGGCTGGCCACCGCAAGTCATTGTATGGCCAAATACGCATTCATGTCGCCTCCACGACATCCCGTAGAATTAGAATGCGCTGGCGCATCCCAGAAGGGATTGAGTAACGCCGTCCTTTATCCTTTATCCTTTTATTGTTGTCGGTGTTGTTACCTTCCGTCATATTCTAAACATGACGAAGGTGACGTTGTGTTGAAATTTTAATTTATATTTTCGAATTCCGAACTTATAAATGGAGTGAAAAAGGAGGAGCGTGATACGCATTGGAATGGTGAATATATACAGCAAGAGGAATAGAGGAATCAAATATGGGAACTGCATATATAAGGAAGAAATGCAGGAATTCTTGTTTGCATGGGATTTTTTAGCATTTTGAATAGAGCATATGCCTATTATTAATGCGAGCAGTAGCAGTGGAGTTGCTACGATTAAAAGAGAATACACTAAATATTTTCGAATGACATTGAAAAGTTGAAAAATATCAGGGAGCGAAAATTCTGAACTATCGTCAAATTCTATAGGAAGTTTGACGAGTTTAGAGATATAAGGGAATTTTACGAAGGGCCATATAAACTGTAAAATTCCAGAAACTTCTACGATTACGGTATTAGTTCCGCAGCGAACTTTACATATCTCGTTTACGTTGGCGACGTTGAAAGAAAATTTAACAGTTCTACTTTTCTTGTTGCGAGAGCATGGTAGGGCAAACGATTGCGTTGAGCATTCCAATTGAGCAAGTGCCCAGTCAATACTTGATTGACAAGTGAATGTTGCAGATGCACCTTCGGTGCAGCCGTAACATCCAACCAATTTCGATGTCATAATAGAGCACGTATAGGATTTGATAATGTTTGAGATACGGGATTTCGAAATGTTGAGCGAAAGAGAGATCTCCAGCGATGCAAGTTTAGTACTGACGACTGGGTACGAATTTAACTGCGGTGACTGATCAATTATGAAGTTGGGGTACGTTAAGGGAAGAGTAGTCTTTAAGGTGAATAGATAACTAGGACGATCATTAATGCAGTAACAGTTAACTTCGTTTTCTGCGGGAGTACAAGTACAGGTATTTTCCACAGAACATTCGTTGAGATAACTGTCATTGATTGATGAGCACATATACGATAATTTCGTGTTTTCAGATATCATAGCTGTTTGGTTTCGATGACGGATGAAAAGAGAATTTAGGAAGGGTATAGGCGGTACAGCTAGATTAGTTACGGAAAGTGTTCCATGGAAAATAGTTTTTTGCGTATTAGGAGAGAGCATGAAGGTGAACTTATGGTTTTTACCTCGTGATCTATTAATTTCGTACGTCAAATTAACAAATTCTGACCACGATGGACAATCTACGACTTCGAATGTAGCATTGTCGATGTCTTCCTTATAAATGCTATAAAAGAGACAACCGGGTGAGGGATAGCCGCAGTCGCATCTCTAAAACCCGCAGGATTCCGAACAGTATGTTATACCAGGGTATTTATTTGCTTCCGAGAGTTCATCTAGGAGTGTACTGGCGGTTACTTTAGCGCATTTGCGGCCAGTGCATGAACCCATGTGCGAACATCGTTTTCTAGATTGAACTTTAGTGATAGTATTACGAGTAAAATACAGAAAATTTACGTTACACCCTAAATTGACTTGGTTTAAAACGATTTTAATTTGTTCAGCTATCGAACCTTGTGAAGTCACTACAATGCAAGCTTCCCTAACTAAAGGATTGATCTTTAGGGCTATGTTTTCTACCGTAGAACAGTCAGAGATATTGTTCGAGCATTGAATACTTTCCGAGGTTATGGTGAATGCTTGCTGACAAGCAGAGACTGATGACAATAACGAGCAAGCGGTGACAATAGTGACGACGTTTACGAATGAAGAACTTTTGAGCCTTTTACGGCTAGTGGAGATCATAACTAAGGGTAACGTATGGTCTGTGTTTGCTTCATATTTTAGGTGAAAGAAGGTTGCGATTAATGTAAAAATTTTACGAATGCAGGAGATCAATTTACGGCAGAAACAGAAAGAAAGTAGAAAGGAGATCACTGTAAAGTAGAGGAGAATGGTTAAAATTGCAATAGCGGTACGTGGCCAGCAGTCAGGATTGTTTATCAACAGTGAACAAAAGGTACATGATATCATTTCGCAAAAGGGACTTGCAAGACAGGACGCTGATCCAAAGTATGCGCTCCCCTCGTATTTTGCTTTAACGCGAACGCTGTGGTCGTGTAAACAGACACTTGCGGGGAACATTACGGTCGTTTGCTGCTGTAAAACGCGTGTTTCCATGCAGTGGTGCTCAGCGCAAGCCTCGATATCGGAGAACGGCATCAGGTTACGAACGCTAATGCCCCCTTAATACAGTCGATTTCGAGCTTTCGATGTGTGGTGGAAGAATCAACAGGAGCGCTTAACGGAGCTAAGAGTCCGAGAATTGTGAAGGCTGTGAAAAGCAGCGAAGGGACGCGGCTGGCGCTGAGTCGGAGATTCGCTATGATGTCGGGATCGTCGGTGAAGCGAACGCATTTTTTCACAGCTCGCGGCGGTTGTTTGCGAATACAAGCTGTGTTTCCCGTCGGACGACTGGGATTGCTTTTCTCGTTTTCTGATCTCAGCGTTTCTATGAAATCGTCTGTTACCGTAAGCTCGAGAGGAATGAGCATGTTGATTGAGCGCTTGATAGTAGTGCCATTTGGACGTCTGACGGTTGCCGACCTCACCATGTCGTCTTCTCCACGATGCAGTTGCGCTATAATTCCCGATTCCCATTGTCCTCGAGATTGGGTTTCGTCCATTAACATTACGACTGCTCCTATATGGGGTTCCTTTTGGGAAGATCTCTTACTAGAGATTTCTGTACGCATTTGTTGCAAAGTTGTGAGATATGTGTGCGACCACATCTTCCAGAACTTTGCCAGTGTTTCTTTCGCTTCGCTTAGGAGTTGATCTGCGTCCGAAGAGTTTGACATGAGTCTATATTCTGGTCATAGTTAGGTTCGAATTTCCATGGGGAAATTTGTGCAAGGGAATGAAGAAAGTCGACTGGTCGAACCGGATTACTATCCCGAAATTCTGAAGAGACATAAGTTAGAGGTCGACTGTTAATTATTGCTTCGCATTCGGTTACGACTGTATTGAATTCATCATCTGAGACGAATTTACGCTTGATTGTTTTGCGCAAGCAGGATTTTAATAGTGCGATTAGAGTCTTTCATAAAAACCGCCTTTCCAAGGAGAAAGTGGTGTAATAAAGTTCCATTGGATCCCATGATTTGCCGAGAAGCTAGCTACATCTTCCGATGACCTAGAGGTGGCGAGTAATTGTTGGACAATTTCATTACCAGCTTTAAATGTGGATGCGTTGTCCGATGTTATTGTGCGAGGTGTACCTCTTCGAGAGATAAACCGACGAAGTGCGCGTACGAATTCTACAGCTGATAAGCCATGTGCTACCTCAATGTGGATTGCGTGTGTACTCATACATGTGATCAGGCAAATCCATCTTTTTTCGTGAAGGCTTCCCTCTACTTTTACCGTAAATGACCCTGCATAATCTATTCCAACGTGTTCGAATGGGCGCGATATGCATACCCTATGTTCAGGGAGCGGAGGTGATACGGGATATCTATATGGTAATCCCTGAACCCTTTTACAGGTTATACATTTGCGAAGGACCTTTTTTACAATTTGGCGTCCTCTTGGAATCCAATATTTTTCATGCAGCTTTGCGAGCATGCTGTTTGCTCCTTGATGACCGCATTGGTTATGAGCGTGCCTTATTAGACAGTTGGTCAGAGCGTGATTTGGTAAAATTAGTATTGGATTTATTGCATCGAATCCTAAGTGGGAGTTTGCGAGGCGTCCACTACATCAAAATATGCGATTTTTCGATATTAAGTTGAGATTTCGATACGAGCGCATTTGGACATGAAAAGCTGCCCGGTAATAATCACGTATAAGCACGTTTTCGGCCAGCTGCATATCTTCAGCCGTAATTGCATTGTTTACGGTTACCTGGTAAAGCTCTGGGCATTCCGATGAGTCCTTACTCGTTGCGTCGTAATACCTTGACTTAGATATCCTTTTGATAAATTTAAAAACTATCGCTGTGGATCTTTTAAGCTTTGTCCAATTCGATAATCCGTACCTGAAGACGGGGTCTTTCTCCCTTCTGTCACAAAACAGTTGGAAGGACACTTCCGATTCCGTCCATTTCATTTCGCATTTCTTAACTACAGACCATTGCGTTTGCTTATCTCGAAGGAATGGTGGACCGTTCCACCATTCGCCGTGGTGTTGAAGTTCTGAGCCGGTTAACCCTCTCGTTGCACAATCTGCTATATTGTCTTGCGAGCTAACATAATAAAAGCTACTTTCGAGTTTCTTTCGCATCCACGATTCATGAAGTGATCTTATTTTCCGTACTCGGTTGTTTACGAATGTACCATAGTTTCGACCAGAATGGATTTGCGATAGGGAAATGTTACTATCTGAAAAAATGTGAATTTTCTCGATAGTGATGTCGAGGTTGTTCAGAATAAAATCTGTTAACTGTGAACCAATGAGAAGTGCCAAAAGTTCTAGTTTTGGGATGGTCGTTGTTTTCTACTCGCGTCTAAGGCTACATGGTAGTGACGAGTTTTTCGGGGCGGGTTGGACGAGTTTTCGCACAGTATGCAGGCGATCCTCGCGGGACCGACTGGCGGCTGCGAAGCGGTCGCAGCTGATCAAGGCCTTATCGAGCTGAACTGTTCCGTGACTCGATCAAGGATGGGAATACAATGCAATGATTGCACACATATAAGATCTTCCATCCCGCGAGGTAACACTAAGTGCAGCTTGGAACCAAGTTGTGGTGCAGCCTCAGGCAATCGAGATTGCCGCTTTAAAAATAGTTCGGTCGCTACGGTAGTTAAGGGAGGGATCACCATAGCATACCGTGGGGTGCAGGAGTGGCGAGTAGCTACATACAGCGAATGTAAATGCAGTCTTAACTCCTATTTTCAATTACAGGCCCGTATTTTGTCAGCTTCTGTATTGGGCGAGGGAGGGAACTCCAGGTGTAGGCAATTTTAACATGGGTGCGTCACTCCAGCCACATCCTGGAGTCCCTTCCCCTGCTCAAATCTAGAGCATAGAACAGAGCTGCGCAAATAGGGCCCGGGGAGGGGGTCACCTTATAAAAAGTGTCACTAGCACCAAGAAAACGAGACAAGGCACAGTGATAGTAAGGAAAACAAACAAATAATGGTGTAGCTGTGATCTGTGCTCTCCTCCGCGTCAGCGGAGGAGAGCACAGATTTAGGCAGGGGAAGGGACTCCAGGGTGCGGTTCGAGTGACGCGCCCGTGTTATAATTGCCTACATGCTGGAGTTCCCTCCCTTGCCCAATTCGGAAGCATATAAAACACGGACATGTAATCGAATCGAAGAGATAAAACTGTATTTACATTCACTGAATGTAGCTACTCGGCGCGCCGGCCTGCCGCGCCATGCTGTGGGGACCCCACCCCCCCCCCCCGGACCCTATTTGCGCCAACAGAGCTATAGCATTGTTTGTTTGTTTTCTTAATTATAGGTGTGCCATCATTTCTTTTTGTTCGTATTAGTGACACTTTTTATAAGGTGACCCCCCCCCCCACAACTACCATAGCGGCATAGTTCGGTATAGCAGACTAAGAAAGTCATTCAAACATCCCAACAGTGCAGACGTTTGCAAATATTTTTAGGGAATTGAAGGTTTTCTATTCCTTTCAGCTCCACATGCTCGTATTGTAGTTATGCTCCTTTTCAATTCAACTTCCATAGATTCTTGCTGAGTACAGAAGCCTACTCATAAGAATTGCGCGTAAGTGATACCAAATAGCACCCACTAGCGAAATGAAGGTTGACAAACGTCCGATGGTTTCTCGATGATTGATTGGAGCACTTGGGTCCCGCAACGATCGCCTTTATACTGTGCGAAAACTCGTCCATCCCCGCCCGGAAAACTCGTCACTACCATGTAGCTTTACACGCGAGTCTGTTTTCTCACCTGTAAGGTACGTTATTGGAGCGAGGCGATACCTGGAGGATACTAGATGACTTTTGATGCTACTTTGGCTAATTGTACGAAGATACGTACAAGCTGCGTATGCGTTACATAAGGCATCTACAAAGGTGCATAATTCGTATTTGCTAGTTGAGTGTAGTTCATCTAAATATCGATCTAAGCATTTCGAGAGGTTTTGTCCGCAGTTACAGATTTCTCTCCATGCCGCAGCGTCTTCTTGCGAAAGGGGCTCGTCCCAATCATATCCTTTGACCCACAGCTTCTGAAGGAATATCCTTGCTGGGATCAGCATAGGGATTAAGAACCCGAGAGGGTCAAAGGTGAGGTGAATTGCTTGGAGTACAGATCGTTTCGTAGCATTATTACAGTAGCGAAGTTTCGACTGTAGGATAAGTTGATCCGTTTCCGTATTCCAGGGAATGCCTAACAGTTTCATCACTGTTGATTTCGATCTGTCCTTTTCTGCAAATTGTGACCTTACGTTTTCATTATTCGTTGCAAATTCCCTTATATTCATCGACATGTTTTCGAAAATGAGCTTACATAACCGATATTTCGAAATGGCTTCTTCAACCGTGTACGCTCTTAGGACTAGGTTGTCTACGTAAAGATTGCGAGAAATTTCGGAACACAAGGTTTTGTGTTCGCTACGTTCGAGCATAAATCGGATGGACATGGCTAATAACGAAGGACTTGTCTTGGTTCCGAAAGGAACTCTGGTGAATCGAAGTTCCCGAATATTACCAGGAGAAGATGGTTTGCTGGTATCTTACAACCATAAAAACCGGGTCGCATCGCGTTCCGATTCCTGAAGACGAATCATATGGAATGCCTTTTCAACATCTGCTGCTACGAGATTGCTTCCGAAGCGGATTCTGAAGAGGATTCCTAACAAAGCTGGCAATAGGATAGGACCCTTGTAAAGTACGTCGTTCAAAGAGAGTTGACCCACTCTTTTTGAGATAGCATCGAGTACTATTCTTACCTTTGTCGTGCTACTAGTGGGTTTTATTACCGCCCGATGGGGAATATAGTATATGGGACAGTCATGTGATTCTCGAATTTGCGGTACGTATTCGATTATATTACGGTTCAGCTGTTCATTTATTGTCGCACAATAGGCAGACCACAGTTCTGGCTTCCTTTGCAACGAATTGAAGAGCTGATGAAGACGACTAAGCGCTATTTTATAGTTATCGTTTAGCTCCATACAATTGAATTTCCAAGGAAATCTTACGAAAATTTCTTTATCTCTGACTTCAATGGTATCCTGAAATAGGTTCAGTGATTCCGAAATTCTCAAGTGCCCACATTGCCGATAAATCGAGGTTGTCTTCTTCCGGATTTGCGACTGCCATTTGTACTTCGCTGTAATTACACACCATAGACGTGCGTTCCAAACCGGCGACCACATGTCCAAAAACTGTTGGTACGACTAAAAGACCTGAAGGCAATCTTACACTGGATTCGGACGGTCTGACTACGTCATTATAAAAGTCGATTCCTATTAGTACTTCCGGTGTGACTTCGACATCCGAAAGACTGAGGAACTTAGAATCAATATGGTTCATTGTTGCGTGATGATAATCAGCATCCGATAAGCGAGGTATTGAAATCCGTTCGGTTATAGAGCTTGAAATGAGGAAGGTCATTTTTAGTGCCTCGCCTTTTTCTCCCAAAGCGATAGCCGTGACCATTCTGAATCGCTTATTTTCTTGCCTTCCTCCAAAGGTAGTAATGATATAAAAGGATTCCTCGGAGAAAGGTAGCTGCAATTTGTCTGCAAGTTTGAAAGAAATGAAACTCCTAGTTGATCCTGTGTCCAGGATGCATAAACCCTTACGCTTTCCCTAGTTTCCGGATTTCGAATAATTATTTGCGCAATCATTAGTCGAGAAAGACAATCGTTATTTACATTCACTCCATTTACATGGACGACTTCTTCTGATTCCGAAAGGGAGTCTATGCCAGTGGAGTCACATGGTTCATGAGTTGAAGTGGTATGAACTGCCACGATGTCGTTTCTACTGGCAGAATGTGAATGCCTGGGTGTAGGCGACCTTGTACGTCTTAGAGATGCTGGATTTGAAGTATCAGAAGTGTCTTGCAATTTACGAATTGAATTCCTTCTAGTGACGGAAGGAGACCTTGACGATTGTCTACAGGGTGCGTGAAAAGTATTGACGCACCTACGTTTTGATTCAGCTCCAGCTTTTTCTTTCTACCCCTCTAGGTTTTTGTGTGTTATTTTTGTTGTCTGTATTGTGCTCAAAAACACTCACGAAAAAACTGAAGAAACATGATCGTTACGGTGGCCCTTTTTTTGACAGTTACCGTAAGAGCCGAATACTTCCTTAACAAGAGATTTAGGCGCTGTTCGAAACAGTAGGTGAGGAAAGATGTCAGCAACCCAAACGTCAGCCACGGCTCTGTCATAACAGATGATGATTACAAGAGGTTCACGCACGTTAACGTTCAAATCCGAAATTATCAACCTCTGTCCGATAACGGTAAACAGATAACGCGCGCAGGTGTAGACAGCTTCTCAGACGAGTACAGCTTAAACAAGATTCCGCTGGATTACTCTTTTTAGGCGATTTTGGAGAATGAGGTCTGGGTCTGGGCTACTTTCAACAGAAGTGTCCAGTCGCACAAGGCTACCCTGTTCAAAGCACGGAACGAAATGCAAGCAAGTGTTTGCGGCGCGTGCTCATGAATTTTTCCGTCGTTTTCGCTCCTGTATTCACAGTAAAGGAGCCAATGTCAATTACGAGTTATTCTATCGTGTTTGCAAAATCATTTTCCATATTTCTCAAGTGATTATTTTAAAACTTACTGCGCAATACTACTTCCACAACCGTCATTTAGTGCGTCAATACTTTTTACGCACCCTGTAGTTTTTGATGAGTGACGGCTAGTGGACCTATTTAAGTTATTAGAGCAGTATTTAAGTTTGTGGGACCTACTACAAGCCGCGCAAGAGTAAGTAACTGATTGCGTTCGATGCGTTTTCGTATAGAGGAGAGTTGCCCTTTTGGGGGGTGCTAGCACTGAGGAACTATGGGCTTGTGTAATTTCTTGTCTTCTAACAATAGTGCGAATTTCGGACATCAATTTATCCATGGTCTAGCTAGAGGAGTCCTCATACTCCTTGGATAATAGTTCCTTTTGAACGTTAGGTGGGAATTTATGTCGGACCTTAGTTTTGTATTCGATTGCGTCTATGTGACTTTCTACTCGAGAAAGCGATGCTATGATGGCCATGAGGTCATTTACCGTTGCTCTAAGCTCAAAGGCGTCTTCAGACGATTGCGGTATTCTCTCCAGTTGCTCCAGTAACAGTTTAGTATTTAGTTCGTTATTACGGAATTGTTCATTCAGTTGCTTAATAGCATCTCTATAAGAAGTACCCTTACGAGGGGGATATTTCAGTGCGCGAGCAGCCTACTCTTTGCAGTTATCTAAAAGAATAGTTAGCTTTTCGATGTCTGAGTACGGTTGCTTATCGACTAGTTCCGAAAAGATTTCCCAAAACGCTTCGAACTCTGTCGGATTTCCGTCGAAGTCCGGTACGTGAAGTTCTTTTTTATACCAATGCGATGGTATACCTTGAAGGATACTATTATTCGAAAAGGTTGCGAATGGGCTGTTGATAGGTGTGGTTGAAGAGGATGGTGTACTACCTTGTTGTCGCTCTAGATTTTCGTACTCATCCGAGAACGACACTCTCATCTCTTGCATTGCAAGTTCAGTTAATCTCATTTCGAGGTTTTGAAGGACTTCATAAGCGAGGGTGATAGAACGTTCCCTCTTCTTGGGTAGCCTTTGCTTGGAGTTTACAACTTGATCTTCCTCTTGGTATTGTTTGTGATTGAAAGCTTCGATAGTTTCAGCATAGACTGTGGTAATAGCTTCGATTTTCGTTTCGAGCTTACTCATTACAGAGTTACCAATGAACGATGAGTACGAATAAAGACATATAAGTCTTTACGAACTGTGGGGAATTCCCAACCTTCCTTATATTTTTCGCAATCTAAAATGATATGTTTTACGTTATTGAGATGGCGTGTCAGCCTTTGCTTTGCGGTTATTAAAGACTGCTTGTCGGTTGGCATAGATGAATAAAGAAGGATGAAGAGCACGGCTCACTTCTATGAATGAGTGTTTCGCGAGCAGTATCCTTTGGTCTTATATACCGAGTTGGGGCGGGCCTGGAATGCGGCAAGGTGTAATACTACCGTATTATTACATCCGCGATTCTTATCGCGCGACGACTGACAGTGTAAAGTGCGACCTAGTGCTCTTGCGGATTTGGCATGTACATTCCAGAAAGGTTAGCCGCTTCAATACAGGCTGCGTAATCGCAAATAGGTTCTTGCATCTTGAGTTCTGCGAGCCTGACTTTGAGATTATGTACGACGTTGCGAGCGCTAACGAGAATGAGCGTGCCATTTTTACGCTCCCAGTAGATATTGAAATTTGCGAGCAGTATCCTTTTATTATGAGTAGTTTCAGTTTCGTCTTCATTCAAAATTGTAATAGTTTCGACATGAATAGCGGCAACGGTGTCGATTTTTATTTGAAGTTTTTCGATTAGAGAGTTTACGATAGGTCTTTGCGCGAAAATATAAATATATGTCTCATCTCGATTTTCTGGAAAATTCCAGCCGTCCGCGTATCTTTCGCAGTCACGCATGATGTTACAGAGATTTTGTAAATGTCGAGTTATTCTTTGCTTTGCGCTTGCGACTACTGCTTTCGAAAAGGTTTGGTCTCTGAAATTGGGCATGAAATGAAACAGTGAGAAGACGGTGAACGTCAAGCGAATCAGAACGGTACTGTATAAGCAGTACCTTAAGCGGGTTGAAAGGACGGAGAGGCGCTTAAATCCGCTCCTCAGTGTTGTAAAGTACGTGCGTCCGTTCCGCGATGTTGTAAAGTGCGTGAATTTCTGTAATTCAGTCGCGAGACTGTAGGCGTGCGCGGTAAAGTTCTCAGGAGCACGCTGGGAGGCAAAAAAAATTTTTATGCCACCTGACTCAAGTAATGAAATTATCCCTCCTTTGAGGTAGCATCACGAGTCTCTCATCTTAGAGCCCTCGGCCGGAACTCTGGTGTCCGACGTACCTCGTGCACGATCAAATAAGCGCTAAACACCTAGGCGACAGGCCTCCTCATAAGGAGCACCCGGACGGGACTCAGGCACCCGACACTCCCGCGCGCGTTTGTTGGTAAATACATTATATAGATGTAAACGAAAAATTTAGGCCTCTCAGAGGCAAGAATTTGCACACCTGACAAGGGGCTTGAAGTTGCCAAGGAATGAGATCTATCAACCGCCGGCAGTGGTTGATATGAGGTAGGAACGGCAACATTTTAGATACTAGATGTACGAAAATTGATATTTGACGTTCGAGTGAGGTTTTACGAAAGAGTTTTGGAAACCGCGTTTCGAGGAGACCGTTCCTTGCGTGGTAGGGGTTGAATCCCCGATGCACCATGTTTTGACTGTAGGTGCATTCGGTGGTTCATTATCTCTTCAGGTGCACGGTTTCTTATAATCATTTATTCTTACTATTATTACAAGTCACACACGACACATTACATGTCATTTGATGGAGTGCGGTACGTAGAGCGAGATTACGAAGTCCGAGCGGAGCGTGCCGCCGTTCAGTCCGGCAGCCCGCTCCGGAATCAGCCCGGACCGCCCCAGGGGCGGCTTTTATAGCAGTTTTCGTGAGTCATTCACGACAACAACAATCATGTCTTGTGACGGCACTTCCGCTGTCTTCTCATCAAGCAGGGACCAGAACTCGTCCTTGGCTTGCTCGGAGCAACCTCTCTGCGGAGCGCAGCAGAAAAGAAATGCCATAGTCGCTCTTCTATGGCGACAACAATTTACATCAAGCGGTCATCGAAACGTTCTACGCTTGCAATCGCGTCACGGAAACTCTCGCAGACGATCCTACCGACACCACTGGTGGTACTGAGACTGTTGCACAGAACGACTTGAAGCCACGGCCAATGTTCCTCGAATTGTAGCAGGACCACTTCGTCTCCTGCACCGCGCAGAAATCAACCCTTCTTTGCTCCAGTGCTTTTACCAACTCGCACAAGCGGCCCGTCAAACGTACCGCATTCAGCTGTGCAGGTACTGCTTGTTACGGGACTTTCGGGCCCCGATGCCGTTCTCGCATCAGGGATCCTCGCATACTTCTCACACTCGCCAGGCTTTGCGAGTGCACATCGGAGCCCGCGGACGCCGTAGCATTATCCCGAGAAATTTGAAACGTCATCGACCATAAGATGTGACACAGAATGTTCGTCGGCTGGCCTGTCACTAGGGCTCGTCGCCTGCATTCGATTGTTCGTGTTTGGCTCGGCTCGCAAAAGCAAGCAGTTGCAGGTGGCACCACGTGGAGGAAAGGATATTGCCACCAAGCTCCATCAAAATGGCAGCAGATTCCCCGTATTTCGGTCTTCAAATACCTGGAATCACTAGTAGCGCCTGACCGCAAACAGAAGTTGGTTGAAGTGAATTCACGCGTGAGTGCAGCTTGGTCCAAGTGGCGGTCGTTGACTGGCGTGCTCTGCGAGGAAGATACTAGAGCGCCTCAAGTCGGAATCTACAGAGTAGTGGTACGGTCAGTAGCAGGGGTGTGCGTTTACAGGCTAACAATTTACCGGTTTAACGGATTTACCGGCATCTTCGCGATAAATCCTTTAACGAAAATTTCCGGCAAACTCTCAAATTTACCGGAAAATTTAACGACTTTTTGTACAAAATCATGTTCCTATCTATCGAATGGAGAAGGAAACCTACTACCGATCTCAGTTTAGAAGTGATTGCTTCTATCTTCTCTTCTCTTCTCTTGATACTTGCTATTAGCGTTCGTGGTCCTCAACCTCATTAAAACATCCATGCCCATATCAGGAGGCGGAGATGCTGCGCTCCAGTGTGAAAGCGCGCTCCACTGGAATAGTACCTCGCGCTGACATTCCCCAAATGACATGAGACAATTTGGACTAGAGATATTGAAGCTCTTAGAATAGACGATCGCCAGAGGAATAAGAAGAAGATACGCTCATGCCTTGTTCCCGTAATTTAGTCCAAGGTATAAAGCATCGGAATGTACTCCGCTAGTCCACCTGATCTGGTGGGCTCTTAGGCCTCGTGCATACTTCTCGTCGCCGCGATGGAATCCCGGCGACGAATTTTGCAGAGCGACGCGAAAGAATTTGAATTTCTCTGCGCTCGTCGCATCACCCATCGCTCTGCAAGAACCAACGATAAGGCCAATGGTACACTCCCGCGTCGCTCCAGCGACGGGCGCGGGGCAACTGTCAACGGCGCGCCTTCGCTGCAGGGGCGGACGGCGCAGTGGGGCGCAGTTGTCAGTTGACGCGCCATCGCTCCCTCGATGCATCGCAGAGGGGTGTTAAGCCCCTTTCATACTCGTCCCAGGGGCGGCGGCGGCGGCGGCGGCCCAATGGTTTAGCATAGGAAGGCGGCGGCGATGACGTGCCCGAGCGGCGGCCACGGCGGTGGAGGGGTTTTCATACTGGCAGCGGCGACGTCGCCGCGGCCACGCCCCGCCACGCCCCTGGCGGCGCCGCCGCCGGGGCCGCTGCCCGAGATGGCTGGGGCCATTTCGGGCGGCGGCCACGAGGGGCAGCGAGAGCGGCGGCACATCGAGACGTGGAGTGTGCTGTCCTGTGTGCGCGCTGCGGACAACGCTCAGCCTCCACGTCAGGCAAGGGAATTGTCATCAAAAGTGATCTTCCTGAAAATGCAGTACTAAAGACAGAAGAGTGAAATAAAAGGGAAAAACCAGTAACAGTCAAAGCACCATACCGTCTGTGTTGCCAACTTCTTTGTTTGGATTGTTTCTGGACTTTACTGGTATAGGAATCTTGTCAAAAATTCGACTTCACCCGCTCGTCTGCAACTTCAATATAACGATAACGAAAGTGAAACGCGAAATGGAAAAAACTGCACTTTCGATTCCTCACTATCGCTGCGGCGAATCGGTGGACCGTGTCTTTGAAAACTAATCTAAAAAGAAGCTTCACAGTTTAAAACCTCGATTACTAGACAGCAAACGAAAGATAAGGAATCATACAAAAGAAGGCAACACTTTCCGATGAACTTTAATTAGTAAGGATGACTAGCTGGACCTGTTTTGTGTTGAAGGCAAGCCATTGCCGGTTGAATTGTCCAGTTTTGGATATCCAATACCGTTTGCAGCTGGAATCAGAACACAATGCTCTCTACATGGAACTGCATCAGGCGTAAAATTGTCAAGTGGAAGAGGAATTCATAAAAGAGACTGAGACAACGAACTGATAATGAGAAAACATACCACTGGTGCCTCCAGATGACTTCTTCAATGGTCGAGGTGGCCGTGTAGGTGGAGGGGCACTACATTCATCAGCCTGACGCCTGGCCGCTCGCATTGAAAAGAACTCTTTGCCGGATCAACGGATGAGATGAAAGATTCCATTCTAGGCTTGAAGAGGACCCCATGGTAATTCCCATTTCCACAACGAAAAAAAACAAGGCAAGCATCAAGTATTGCGTTGCCCCATTACGAGACCGCTGCGCGTACGCGCGCGCCAAACGCAATTAGCGCTGGCGGCGGCCGCCGCCACCCCTAGGCGGCGGGAACGGACACCGCCCCTCCACCTGCCGCTGAAGCGGCGGCGGCCGCCGCCGCCAGTCGGACGAGTATGAAAGGGGCTTTATACCTCCGCGTCGCGGGAGTGAAACCTACTCCCGTGCGGCGACGGGCTGCGATGGTCGCGAGGGGGGAGCGCTTGTTGTGCCCTATTCTATGCACTTCCGCTCACTTATTTCGACACTTCCTCAGTTCGTGACCATACCACAGCAATTTCAACGCACGTCTGGTGATGATGTTGTTCATGTGATGTCTCCGTTGTTCTCCTCGTACGGTTTTCGTCGTGGCTAGACTCATTTTGGGTTTTTTCGACGGCTTGAACGGCTAGTTTTTTAAGGAGATATTTTTCTAGACCGTTTTTTTTCCACTTTTGTGCCGATCCTCGCATTTTTTTCGCCTCTGAACTTCTTCGCCGGCACCGAAATCTACATTTCTGTGCCGTACAACAGTAAGGTTCTATTGACAGGTCCGGCCAAGAATTGTGCCAATTGAAGGCCGGTTTTTTGAAGTCATGTTTTTTTTTAGCGGAAACCGCTAGCGAAACATCACTTTGCAAAATATGAGCCTCAACTGGGACGATTCCATGCTGGACACGTCACGAAAATCATCTCGTGTCGTGTCAAGCACTTGAAAACAACAAATCCTACAACGCTACGCGGATCAGAAGGCGGGAAAAAACGGGAATAAAGCGCTAAATCATGAACGAAACGGTCGTGAAACAAGGAATCCAGGAAAAAATGCACTGAATTAGCTGATTCGCTGAAATTCTGTAAAAGTCTCCGTCTGCAGAACTGCGCGAACTATGTCAGTCTCAGCGATGGCGACGGCTCCGTCGCATCGCTGTGCACTCCCGCGTCGCTACAGCGACGGGAGTATACCATAGGCCTAAACGCCGCGCGCGGCGCGAACAAGTACGCCATGCCCGCGATGGGCGCGAGAAGCCATCGCGCAGGCCGATCGCCACTGTTGCGGCGGCCGCGGCGAAGTTTCCTTTGGCTATTCAACTGCGTGCGGCGGAATGGCCACGAACTGAGCGCCGCGATGGCATCGCAACGATGGAAGTATGCCCCGGTCTTAAGTGTTTTCCCACATAAGAATAGAAAGAAGTTCACTATCATGTTCTTTTTTCTGGAGTGCCTGAACTTGCTCCAAAATACAGCTTAGTAGTTCAAAAAAGTGGTAGTGTACGGTGTAAATCATTCCTTCATCGAATGAAACGATGATAATTGTGATAATTTCAAAAAGTAGTTAAACTGTTAATCCAAAAAGAAATATAGCAATATTTGATTGAATGTCGAATGCTCCAGAAATGTTTTTGAGTTCAATTAAGCTTTTTAGAGTTTTAATTAAGATTCTTTTTTTAAAGCACTCACAATATAGATCATTACACTTGTGCATTGTTAGGCTTCCGCTTGCTTTGTTTGCTTTAGGACGACGTATGCATGATAAAATGAAGACGTTAAGGTTTTTCTGAACGTGACGATGTTTCGGTGAAAAGCTTCACGTTTTTTTACATTGTCGCCGCCTAAAACCAGTTGTTTTTAAGGGAATGCTAAATTTTAAAAAATTAACGGTTTCCGCGCTAAAAATTTGCGGTAAAAATTTACCGGCGGCAAGTCAGCGCACACCCATGGTCAGTAGCATTGTATGGCGCTGACCGTACTACTGCTCTATAGATGTTGTTCTGCGACCAAGGACGTTGAAACGCGTCTCAGCGTCATGGAGACGGAAATGCTGTCCTGGATGGCTGGAGTCATGTGCATGGACCGCATCTGAAACGATGTCATTCGGCAGAAGTTCGGTGTCCCGCCGATAGCTGACAAGATTTATTTATTTATTTATTTAAAGACGTGGAATGTGATCACGCGTGTAAAATTAAGAAACCGAATGAAAATAAACATAAACAAATAGCTACACAGTAACGTCTGGAGAAACAGTGAACAAATAACTGCAAAGTAATGTCTGCTATCTGTAACCAAAACAGTACAATCAGAGACAAGTTCCAGAAAAAAGACTTAGAATTACAATAACAGGTCACTTCTCAATAAGATTACGGAAGGCCTGGACAGACAACCCCAACGACATTTTGTCATCACTTAGTAACGTGTTGAATTGGCTGACGTTCCTATAGGTGAAGAAGTTTGTCCTAATCTTTGTCTTTGCAACCGCGACGTTAAGCCGTAGTTTATCTCTCATAGTTCTAGTCAACGGTACACCGAAAAACGTAAGTGGATTTATGGAGAGCCTCTGAGTTAGAATTTTGAACATCATGGTGAGATCAGCCTTTCTTCTTCTACTTGCCAGCGTTGGAAGGCCAAGTGCTTTTTCCCTTTCTAGGCCATTGGGCAGCTGCAGGTAGTGGACATCATAACATCTCAAATATAGCTTTCGGGTAAAACTGTTCTGAACGCTTTCCAAGAAATCGATATCCTTCTTTTTACAAGGATCCCAAACAGTTATTCCAAACTCCAATATCGGTCGAACGTAGGATTTATAAACCCGTAAATATACTTGGGGATCCTTCGATCGTAGAAGTCTGAACAGAGTATAAATGGTATAGTTCGCTTTCCTCGCAAGTGTTCTGTAGTAACTACCGAAGTCCAGGTTAGTATTAATCAAAAAACCTAGGTCTCTTACTTCTTCTACAGGCATGAGACTTGTGGATTGTAGTTTGTATGGGACCGATATCTCACCCTTCGGACCAAATAGCATGCACTTGGTTTTCTCCGCTGATAATGGAAGCTCCCACTGTTTGGACCATTGGTCGACATACTCAATTGCTGCTTGTAAATCACTAACATCTTCCATCCCTTTGATACACTTGTAAATCTTTATGTCGTCTGCGTACATCTTGCATACCACACCAAAACGCGAAATGACAGTAGGTAGCTCGTACGTATATATATAGCAAATAGATACGATAGGACTCCGCCTTGTGGCACACCACTGCACGCAAGATATGAAGGTGAGAACTTATCTTTTACACGTACTTGGTAGGCTCTTCCCGAGAGGAAATCCTTGACCCATCTTATAATTCTGAAGTGTATGCCTACCATCTCCATTTTGAAGAGTAACTTGGGTATAGGGACCTTGTCAAAGGCCTTCGTAAAGTCAAAGAAGACCACATCTGTGCGACACTTATCCTCCACTGCTCGAGACCAGTCATTCAAGGCAGTAAGTACAGAGGTTTCTACAGACCTCCCCCTTCACGAAACCGTACTGGTTCCCTGAAATGACACCATTGTCCAAAAGATGCTTCATAATATGTTTCTTAACAACTTTCTCGAACACTCTTGCAAAAACAGAAGTGATACTTATGGGCCTATAGTTTCTGGCATCGTGAATAGGCGGCTTCTTGAGAATCGGGTTATTAGCGCATGTCTCCACCGCAAAGGTACCTCACCTTTCATATAGCTCAAGTTGTAAATGTGTTCCAGAGGAAAAGCTAAATATACTGCAATCTTCTTTATAAAAGCGACTGGAATGAAATCTGGAGAGGTAGATGAGGAATTAGGCCACTTCTCTAGGATATCAGCGATTTCTTCCCTATGGAACCACAGAGAAGCCTGCATAGGAGGAAACTGACTGGAACTGCACTCTGCAGAGAAAGACAATTCATCAGTGTGCGAGTTATACGCCTTCTGAAATTCCTATGCCAATAGATTAGCCTTATCTTCCTCAGTAGAAGCTGTGGTACCATCGTCACGAGTTAAATTTGGTATGACACTGGTCTGACCACGCCTGGAATTTATGTACCTATACAGTGCCATTTTATCACCCGTTCCAATGATTTTGCGTTCCACATAGACACTATATTTAAATAAAGCTTTGTCCACTTTCGCTCTAAAACGCTCAAAATTTTTCTTATCCACGTAATGAGATGAGCAGGCTATGGTCCATAAAGCTCTTTGCTTATCTAACATCTTCTGGAGGTAAGACGGTAGATGTCGCAAGTCCGTGTTGTCCATTTTCATGGGAACAAATAACTCTACGACGTGATGAAGGATAGCAACAAACTTTTCATACACGTCATTAACCGATTCTCCTCTCCCAAAAACACCAATCCAATCAATACCAGCGAGGTATTGCTTTATACTGTTGTAGTCCGCATTCTTGAAATCTCTTACTAGTTTGTGTTTTTCATGCCTCGTACCGAGAGCCAGCTTAAAAATAATTGCAGCGTGGTCACTGTTCCCAATAGGCGGACAAGATCTAACTGCGTTTACGAGATTCCGTTCATTGCACAGAAGTAGATCCAATAAGGAGCGTCCTCTAGTGGGAGCACTAACCAACTGTGCGAAACCATGAGCATCGAATGTATCGCAAAATACCTTTGACACGGCGCTCGGGCTAGAACCTCTTAGGTCTGGAATATTAAAGTCACCTAAGACAATGCTACGGGCGTTATTCACAGAAAAATCACCTATGGCCTTTGCAAGCTGGTAGGACCCTCTAGCACTGCAACTGGGTGTTCTATAGACCAGCACGAAACGGAGTACTTCAGACGCTAAAGAAACATCACAGATCAGTAGCTCATAGCAATCTTCTACAGATTCCTGGAATATTACCTTATATGAGAAGGTGTTAAGTAGGAGCAATGTAACACCTCCTCCTTTATGGGATGTCCGATCACACCTTACTCCCGAGTACAGATTGCATACATCACCTAATAAAGGGTATAAATCATTATGACTTCCCAACCATGTTTCCGTTAAGAGTACAATGTCATATTTATAGAGGCGGAGATTTGCAACTAAGGAATTCGAATTTCTTACAAGCGATCTTACGTTAGCTAATAAACAGGTGACCTTTTCAAAGATATCCCTGGGATCCTTCAGCAGTTCCCCGACGGAACACTGCACTGCGAGGGAACGCCACCAGAATGCGGGAATCTCCTTTACGATGGTACGGCCACGTTCCGCGTGGAGAGGAAGACAGCGTCCGCAAGATAGGCCTTAACTTCGAGGTAATTGGAAAGCGGCCTAGAGAGCGTCCGAAGCAACGCTGGTCCGATACCTTACATATGAACTTGAAAGTAGCTTGTGTCCACCCTGATCTAGCGCTGAATCGGGAACGGTAGCGTCATGACACCAGAGTAGCGAACCCCGCTATGTATCGGGACAGGAAGAAAATAATAAGAAAAAGAACACACCGCTAGGCCTGCAATTTTCGGGACTGAATGTTCGCCTACTCAGAGTTGAGTCTACATGTCTCTGACTCATGAAACGCTTCAAAAGCAATTCATTGAGTTTCTGTCACAGTTACTCGAATACTTCAAGGAGAATTCCGAGTATCGCTTCTGGTTTCACTCACTGCAGACCTCCCTGGTTCACAGTATAGATTGCTCTGAAAGTTGAACGCGACGTTGTGTATTTGTTAGAGGAAAAGTCAAGGATATCAGATCCACGGTATCTATGCGATCACTTACTTTTTGTTGGCTGGAGGTCTTCTCAGCGGGGACCACAACTCCTCCAGACCGCTCGATCTCAGGCAGCTTGCATCCTGTGAGGCATCTCTGAAAGACCTTGAGAATGAGTCTGACCAACGCGTTGGTGGTCGTCCCGGTTCTCTTATGGTCTCCTGGGAGCCATTCCGTGGAACGGAGACTCCACCTGTCGTCATTTCGTCGAAGCAGGTGCCCGGCCCAGCGATATTTGGACTTCTTCATGTACTGCAGCCGGTCTGCTAAATGCGACTTCTCCCTTAGCTCCGAGCTTCGTAGGCCTTCTTGCCATTGCTGACGAAGGCTTGTTCTCAGAAGACATCTCTCCAGTGCACGATGCGTAGTCTGCATTGCTCTGGCGATTGTCTTGTTGTCGGGCTAGGTTTCCGTCACGTTGATTTCCACAGAGTACATCGCAGGCAGTACAGAAGCGTTGAATATCGAGGCCCTGCCGTACTCCTTTCCCAATAGGAATTTTAAGCTTTCGATCGAACAGCTGGATGGTAGTCGATGTGTTCGAGAAGCATTCGTCGAGAATTCGGATGTAGGGCGATGGTATACCAGCATGCACAAGCGCGTTCAAAACGGCGTTGATTTCCACAGAGTCGAACGCTTTCCGGTAATCCACGAAGATAAGGACAAGTGGGAGGTGGTATTCGCGGCTCCTCTCGATGAGCTGTGAGACAGTCTGAATATGGTCTATGCAGGAGAAATCCTTGCGAAACCCTGCTTGCTCCACTGGCTGATATTCATCCAAGCAACGCTCCATGCGGTTAAGCAGTATCTTGGTGAAGATCTTGTACACAACCGAGAGAAGACTGATGGGTCGATAGTTATTGATATCCTCCTGCTGACCTTTTTTGAAGATTAGAACTGTTTTCGATTCCTTCCATGAATCCGGAATCCTACAAAGACGACGGTAGTGGTTGAAGTGCTTGGTAAGAAATGAGCAGAGAGCACTGCCACCCGCACGAAGGAGATCAGCAGAAATGCCGTCTGGCCGGAAGCAGTGCCTGGCTTCGTCCCTCTGATGGCATGAGCAACTTCTGATTCAAGAATGGGAGGTGCTTCATCAGCTAGTGGCATCGAGCATTTTGGGACAGTGATAAAAGGGTAAAGAATAAAGTACGGCGTTACTCAATCCTTTTTGGGGTGCGCCAAGCATTCTACTTCTACGGGATGTCGTGGAGGCGATTTGAATGCGTATTCGGCCATACAACGACTTGCGGTGGCCAGCCGACGAACAAGTGTAATGGGTGTAATGAATGTAAGATATAATAGTGTAGATTAAGGGATAAAGGGATTATCCTAGGTAAGATCTGTTCCGGTATGTACCACGGTCTTGCCAGCCGACCCAACAGTCGAGATGTGTATAGCGATATCGTAGGGAACACAACAGTGGCCCAAGGTCAAGCGGGTTAGACACCGATAAATCCCATCTGTTATCGGACCACCCGCGCGAGGCTGTTTAGAAAAAACCGCCTACGGAACGGAATCTAGGAACGGGAGTGGACACACGATCGTCACCCAGGCTACCCGGCCTGTCCCCTTCTTCCCTGACTCCTTCTCTGTTTGGGCCCCATTCTATGTCTATCTTGTATCCATTGTAATATCTCGGAGCTCCCGATATTCTTCTTATATGTGTAGCGGCTCGGGGAAGCTCCAAGATACTAAATGAATATTCCGAGGGATAAAAGATACACGAGTACTAGGCATAGGTTTATCTCCATATAATATCATACATACTTTAATACATGAAATACATAAGGTAGGGCCTCGGCCGGCAAGGACGTTGGCCAGGAGGCTAAGCTGATGGAGCCATGGGACACACACACTGAACACCCTTCCCCCCGATACGAAGGCGGTCCCTCCTATTTACGGCCCAGCTTATCGGTGGTCCATCGGACAGCTGGGTGGCACGGAGGGATACGGGGTATTGTTGACCTTACCCCGTTGTCCCTCTTATCGTTTGATGAGGGGGAAAGACGGCCAGCTGTCCTATTACAGTTAGAGACGGGCCCGATCCTAATCCCTTCGGCGACCTAATATCCCTTCCTAGGACTACTCCCTGACCTATATCCCTTCCTAGGACTACTCCCTTACATCCCCGGCCTTAAAAGAGTCCCGGTCCCCGGGGCTATAGATTGGGGTGTCGACGAGGATCGGGTTCACGTGGAGTTGTTCGGCTCGGTTTTCGCGACGTATGTAGAATATCGTCGTTTGTAGGTATAGAAGAAAATCGATCGCATCAGCAGCCATAGAAGGTGCTGTAATGGTCGGTATGGGATTTCATGGTAGCTGAAAGAGCATGGTAGGTACGAAAGAGCAATAAAGAATGAAATCAAAGAAGGTATGAGATAAGTACTATTGAGCTTTTGGAAAAAATTTTTGAATGAATTTATATAGAGGTGCAACAAAATGCTTGGACCTGAGTAAGGTGAGGTAGAATGCTGTAGTGCAGGCGAGCTTAAGGAAGCGTATGCGCATGCTGGAGAATGAAGGACTACTGGTACTGGATAACCGCAATGAGTGATAAAACGTGGTACGTTTGCTTAATACCGTGGCATATTTTGTATGAAGCTTATAATTTGGGGAATCTGATCCATTTGTTTCACACGATGGTACAATTAGCTATCTTTTGGGCAAAAAACGTGGTGACTTGTATGTATATGAAAGATATATAGTTTTGGTCCCTAGGAAACAAGCTTTGGCTGTACGTACAAGAAAATACAAAACAGTACTGTAGTCAACTTCCAGAGTTGTGAAACAGCCAACCATATGGGATCTCGTTCTTCCCCTTGGTGTAGGGATCATCGAACGGTAGGAGGAATAAGTATTGTTCAATACAACTCCTGGTTGATGTTTATGCTCTCTTTTTTAGTTGATAAGTACGTAAGCTGTTTTGAATTCTTTCGAATCGAGCCTCAAATGATGGAACTGTAGGGCACAAAATCATATTCTTTCATCTGGAAAGAGCGACTAATGTCGCTTGGGATGTTTTTCCCTCAATTCGATAGCCAATTGATGACCTAGCGTGTGGGTGGTGGAGTGATTCCGTGAAGTGGCGAGGTAGATTTCATATATCACTGTATATGCTTACTTGTACCATGAGAAGGCGAAAACAACGCCTTTTGCGATTGATTGCGGTTAACCGTATTCGGTGCCTTCAACTGTCCGAGCGCGCACATGCGCTCCACGGCTAATGGGCGCACCGGCGCAATTAGATGCTCAGGTCACCTTTCAAAATTGAGCGCGCTGGCGTGGGACGCTGAGTGCGTTGCAGTAGTTGCTTACTAGGCATTCGTTTTCTTGTCGTTCGCGTGGTGTGCTCTGCTCGTTGCTTCTTTTGCATGCTCTTTTGTTTCTTTTGCTTACTCGCTTGGTTCTTTTGCTTAGTGTTTGTTTCTTTCGTCTAATAGTAGTTAGTTTTTAGTCGGATGGCCCCTTATTCGATCGACCGATCGTTTTGCATGTCTAGATGTTACGAACGAGGCGTCTGTTACAATGTTAATGGCAAATTTTTTTGCTACTGTGATGACGGGCACATTGGGGGGAATTGTGATCCTACCAATGCTGAAACCCCTGATGTGCCGGCATCCGACTCGCTAGAAATAGTGACTTGGGTGGTTGTGGGTAGGCTTTATTCGCATAGTGACGAAATTGTTTATGGTTTTTATAGACATTATTAACAAAAGAATTTGCTTGCAGGTGCACTGAGTATTTCGGTGCTGATGGCGGTCTTCTGCATCTTGCGAAGCATGTGCAAGAGCCGGCCAGGTAAGGTTTTCATAAAGGATGTAATAGATATGTAAGAATAAAAGTTTAAACTGATTGTTTTAGTGCCGTCCGCTCCAGTTGAGGTGCCGTCCGCTCCAATCGTGGTGCCGTCTGCTCCATTCGAGGAGTGATGCAGTTTTCAACATGGAGGTCTGTAAATATTTTTTATATAGTGTTTATATAGGTTTATGTAGTACCGGTAAGTAATTCCTGTGAATGTTCCTGTGCCTATTATTTCATTTGTACAGTTTTTGTGTTGTTTTAATATGTGTTGTACATAATGTTTTGTTTATAATGACGCAACATAATAGTTGTGCAATAAAATTTTTAGCGAAGTGTTGTTTTATGAATTTGAATGGTGTTTTCCGAGATTCTTCAAAACGTGCCTATTGTTTTTGTGTTAATCGTTTTCAGAATTATACAGCTTCACTCTATTCATGTGAACAGTGCGTTCTCGTCGTCCATCGAGAACGGTGATGTTTGGACGATCAATGTCCACGATTGGAAAAGGACCTTCAAAACGAGGTGCGATTTTATTTCCTACGTTTAGTCTTATTAGAATTTGCTGACCAATTTCAAGATTTGAGGGAGCTGTTCGTTTTCTCAAATCGTATTGATGTTTTTGTTCTTTTTGTGCATTTTCTAAATTTACTTGGGTCGTTTTCCAAATAGAGCGAAGTATAGGAGTGAGTTGGTTCGCGTAGTCGTTTTCATCGGCGAACTTACGAACGGGGAGCTCTAGAGAATTTCGAAATATGTTAAATGGTTCGTAACCATGTATGACAGTGTACGGGGAGTGTTTAGTGGTAGAATTTTCCGCGCAGTTATAGGCATGTATAGCTAGGAACATAACGTTGTCCCATTCATCGTTACGCGTTGCTATTGCCATTGATATAAGTTCTTGGATGGTGCGGTTAGAGCGTTCTACCTGTCCGTTACTTTCGTGATGGTACGGGGTGCTTGTTTTATGTGCAATTTTCATAGTTTTCAAAGTCGTGCAAAATATGTCGCTCATAAAATTTGTACCTTGATCGGTGACCAGAAGTGCTGGTGGACCGAATCGAGCTACAAAACGGTTTACGAATGTATTCACCGTTGTGAGCGCCTTTTGGTCTGGCATGGGTTCTGCTACGATAAATTTTGAGAACGCATCAACGAAAACAATTATGAATTTGTTACCGGATAAGGTTTGAGGGAGGGGACCAATCACGTCTGAGTGAACCCTTTCCCAAGGCCGTACAGGCAGGTCAAAGTTACATAAGGGTTCGTTGATGCGGTAAGCGTGAGGATCTTTACGCTTTTGGCATTCCGTGCATTGAGATACTACGGAATGAACATCCTGGTTCATTTTATTCCAGACAGCTATTTTTGATACTGCACTTTGGGTCTTTTTAATTCCTAAATGGGCCATTCCTAGTTGGGAAGAGTGAACTTTTTGTATAAGTGAGACCTTAAGTGCGGAGTTGTCTGGCAGGACTAAGACAGGGTCCTGGTTAATTTTAGTAGGGACATGATATAGGATGTTGCTATTAATAAAATAGTTGGAAAACGCAGGGTTGTTTGGGTTTGACGCAATGTTTTGTTTTATGAGGGTGATACGAGGACAGTTTTGCTGTTCATCTCGTACTTTTTCTAATGTAAATATATGCGCTGACACTGCATTGACTAACATAGTAGTGTGATTAATAGGTAGGTGTCTAGATAGAGCATCGCAGACCATGTTACTTTTGCCAGGGCGGTAAGTGATGGTGATATCAAATTCCTGAATGGCAATTTGATACTTGGCTAGCCTACCTGTGAGGTCTCTCCTGTGAAGGAGAGATTTCAAAGGCGCATGGTCTGTGATTACTATGGTTTTCGCACCGTCAATATAGGGTCGAAATTTTTGAACGGCGAAAACAAGTCCAAGTGCTTCTAGCTCAATGGCGGGGTATTTGGCTTCATGAATGTTGAGAGCCCTACTAGCGTATGCTATAACGTGCATTGTATCGTTCTGTTGTTGTTTGAGAACGCCGGCAATGCCTTTAGCAGAGCTATCGGTTTCGATGGTAAAGGGCTGACCCAGTTTAGGGGCTACGAGAATGGGCGCTGAAGTTAAAGCGTTTTGAAGAGCTTTCATTGCTGTCGCACATTCAGGTGTCCATATGAAAGGCGTATCTTTTTTTGTTAGAGCGAACAAAGGTGCTGCAATTTGAGCAAAGCCTTGGACAAATCTGCGGAAGAATGAGCACATTCCAATAAATGCTTTAACTTCAGTGACATTCGTAGGGGTGGGGTAGTTATCTATGGCTTTGGTTTTGTCCGGGTTGGGTTTGATACCATTCCGGTTCAAAACAAAACCGAGGAAGTTGATTTCTTCGCATGCGAACTCACATTTAGACGCCTTAAGTTTCATACCGATGTTCTGTATTTTACCTAACACTTCGTCGATGTCGATTAAGTGTTGTTCCGGTGTTTCGGAAGTAATAATAAGATCATCGATATATATGAATACTTGGGCGCGAATGTGCTTTTTGAAGTTATCCATGACGCGCTGAAACGTGGCTGGCGCTCCCTTTAGTCCCATGGGCATTCGGATGTATTCAAATGCTCCAAGGAAACATGCGAAAGCTGTGCGTTCGCAGTGGGTGGGCTCCAGGGGTATTTGGTGGAAGCCTTGTTGGAAGTCCAATGAGGTGTAGAAGCACTTGTTCGCGCATAGGTCAAGAATGTCCTGTATATTAGGAAGAATGGACTGTTGCGGTTTAGTAATGTTATTTAGCCCTCGAAAATCAATAGTGAATCGCCAGCTTGTGGCGTCCTTTTTCTTAACGAGGACTATGGGTGCACAAAAGGGTGAAGAGGATTCCCTAATGATCTCATCTTCCAGCATTTGCGTTACTTGCTTTTCAATTTCGTTGCGCTTCTCCAAGGGCACTCGATATACCTTACGAGTTGGTATGTCGTGGTTAGGGATGAGATCGATGCGGTGGCGTATGTGGCCTTTGTAGTGACCAAGATGGGAGTCTGGTCCTACAAACGCATTTGAATGAGTACCAATTATCGTTTTCAATTGGTCGAGCAGATGAGGGGAAAGTTTTGTTTGCGAAAAGTTAATGTCTTTTGTGACATCATAGTATTTGGGCGGAGCGCAACGAAATTTGGGCATGCTGTTTTCCCAGTTAACCTCAGGTGGAATGTATGGCATCGGCGGTTGTTGCAGCGTAGATATTTGTGCCACCGGGTTGTGAATGGGATGAGCATTGGCGATGTACATGTTTTGGTAAAGTTGAACAGCAGTGTAGGATGGGTTAGTGACTAGTATAAAACATCTTCCACTGTGTTGAGGTTTAACCAAAGATCGCGGGACAACATAGATGGATTCCGATGGACGTTGGTTGTCTTCAACCAAAAAGGATGGGTGTTGTGCAGCGATAAAATTTTCTATATACGCTTCTACATAATTTTTTGTGCGACGCTCTAGTTGTGTATGGGTTGCAATGCGTACTTTATGGAAAGTATGCGTGGGTATGGACAAGTGATTAATGTTTATAGTAGGATGCGTTTCCGCTCCCACGGTGACCGTGTTATTATACATGTCCAGTGATACCTTTAAACCGTTTTGGTTAAGACTTCGAATGAAGTCCGTCCCTAATAACATGGGTGCAGGGCAGTCCTTGTCGGATGAAACATGCAAGTTGTGGGTGATAGGATACCTACCGAGTTGAATGGGTAGCGTGATAGTTCCTATGAGTGTTACTGCACTACCGTTAGCTGCATGTGCCTGGGTTCCTATCTTACTGTGTGCTTGAGACAGGTGACTAAATTGGTTAGCTATGGACGCTTTCATGTAGGAAATGGATGCACCACTGTCCAAGAGTGCAGTGACGGGGGTCTGATGAATCATAATTTTAATAAAAGGTAAAGAGTGCGATGAAGGACCAGTGAAAGAATGGATGGCGTAGATCCTAGGTACGAATAGAGATGTGGTTACTATTCCTGCTTCTTCGTCATGAATTAGTGCATTGATCCGATTATGATGGTGATGTGTGCGCGAAGTAAGATTATGTGCTACGTCGAGTAGGGTGCTTGTTGCTACAGCAGTTGTTTTGCTGATGCAGTAGTACTTGATGAAACAATAGAGGATGAAAATGATGATGGCAATTATGAAAGGAGGTAAAATTATCCACAATGCTAACGAAACCACTGACCAAGTGATACGTTCTACGCCTTCACCTAGTTTATCAGTTGTTGCTTGGTAAACAGATCGCACGGAGTCGGTTACAGATGTACCAGCTTTTTTGATGTTATTGAAGGTGCTTTCGATGATACCTCGCTTATACAACTTGCTGACCAACTGAAGGTTTTGTTGATGTATCGCTTGCAGTTGGAATCGTGTAGAGTGTGCATAATTTTCGGTAGGTTGGTGGTACAGGAAGGGTGCTTCAAATAGGAATGGTTTTGCTTTCTCATTTGCTATCATGGTAGGCGGGAGAAGGCTCTGAGTAAACTGTGAAGTGCGGAATTTAGGGTAAGGACACATGACTTCTGGGGAATAGCTGATGAGGTCGTTTGATCCAGGGACTGCAAACCATACTTGCTTATCAATTAGTACAGGTGTTAGTTCGTAACAGGTGTGGTTGACTTTATGGTCGTGAAAGATTTTGGAAACGGTCGGTTTCTTACACTTAGTTACGAGAAGAGAGTGAATATGGATGGTCGCTGTTATGTCGGTTCTGTTTAAGAATAGACGTGCTGCCCAGGTGGGGTCAATAGTGCTTAAAATGCGCAGTTTTTGGTTTTCTAAATATTGCCTTAGACAAATATTATTAAATGTGCCTTTCCAAGAGAGATCCTCTATATAAATGTTTTGTTTTGTTGGTGTGGGACTTGCGGGTATTGCTGACTGCGTGGTAGTTGGTTGTTGAGGGAGAGTAATACTCTTCGGAGACGGATTTACAACTGAAGTTGTTGTAGCAGCAGGTAGTAGAGATGTTAGCAAGAAGAACGGTGGGGTGGGGATGTTTTTAGTTGCTCCTGGCTCTCTTATTGGAAGTTTGCCGAACTCCTCATTGAGGTATTCGTCAAACATATCGGATAGTCCCATCCGAAGGTCTCTCAGAATCACGTTTTCCGCATAATTGAGTGTTCTCGTATTCGCGATTGACAGTAGTTTTTCCAGCTGATGTGTGCGATATTCTGCATAACGGATGCTACGAAGTGTCGATATCCTCGGGTCTTCTTCAATGTACTGGCGACTGCGATTGAAGATGTGGTTAGTCACCGTCCATTTTTGTATGGCATGAAGAAGTCGAACATCGGTTATAGGATGTGTTTCAAACGTTGGAATGTCGTTACTGCCAAATATTTGCCTGACAAGATGGTGTTCCTTTGGTACGAGATCAAAGCTAGACGTCCGGTTGTCAGCTAGGAGGATGTCAATTGTATTGATGTGCATGCTCGCTCTCTGCTCCTTTTTGTAGTCATCGCCTTACTTTGAAAGATTTCTGTGCGCTCTTTTTGCTCTTGTGTAGCCTGGCCAGGTCTATCATGAACTTCTACTTCGAATGTAGGGTTTTTTCCCTATTTACCAAGAATACTTGGTTCTATGGGTTATAGTACGTTCCTCTTTCTTATCCGAGAGAGGACTCAAAATTGTACTCAGCGCGTGTGTTCCTCTTTCTTATACGAGAAAGGACTCAAAGGATTTAAAAGTGAAGGATGGCGGCATTAGTGAAGGGGAAGGGAAATGGAGCAGAGTGTGGGCTGAGCGGTGCAGTTTTATGTATGACGCGAATGTTCCTTTTGAAACTCTTTGGCAGATTTGTGCCTTTTTTCCCTACTGTTACTTCAATAAGTAAAAGTATGAAAAAATATTAAGAGTCTAGCTCTTATGGCTTTTGTTAAACCGTGCCTATAGAAAACAGCACGAGAAAAAAATTAGACAAAATTAATTCAACTTCAAAATTGTTTTTTTTTCATATACGGAGATATATAAAATAATGAGGATCGACGATTCACGAGTAGGAGGAGGAAGTTATAAGAAAAAACTATGCGAGCCGGGACCTCCATGTAATATCTCGGAGCTCCCGATATTCTTCTTATATGTGTAGCGGCTCGGGGAAGCTCCAAGATACTAAATGAATATTCCGAGGGATAAAAGATACACGAGTACTAGGCATAGGTTTATCTCCATATAATATCATACATACTTTAATACATGAAATACATAAGGTAGGGCCTCGGCCGGCAAGGACGTTGGCCAGGAGGCTAAGCTGATGGAGCCACGGGACACACACACTGAACACCCTTCCCCCCGATACGAAGGCGGTCCCTCCTATTTACGGCCCAGCTTATCGGTGGTCCATCGGACAGCTGGGTGGCACGGAGGGATACGGGGTATTGTTGACCTTACCCCGTTGTCCCTCTTATCGTTTGATGAGGGGGAAAGACGGCCAGCTGTCCTATTACAGTTAGAGACGGGCCCGATCCTAATCCCTTCGGCGACCTAATATCCCTTCCTAGGACTACTCCCTGACCTATATCCCTTCCTAGGACTACTCCCTTACACCATGTCCTCCTTGTCTCTTAACAGTTAATAAAATATATGCTACTACAATTGTTCTGTCATAAATTAGAATTATAGTATAAAAGATTAAGGAAGGGACAAGACTAATATCCGGCTTCCTCAGGTGCCGCAACACTACAAATTGGTTCTCCAAACCCTGAGGGAACCGAAGATATTATACAAGTCAGCGCTCTATCCTTCCCAGACAAGCCTGGTACCAATTCACCGACCCCGGAGGGATGGAAGGCTTGGTTGGCTTGGGCGGGAAATCCGAACCAGAAACGTGGTATCGGGTGCACGCGACAGCCGACACCTTCACGCGCCCTGGTACAGTGATAGAAGAGCAAAGCAGATCTGTGTAGAATTCTTGAACAATGGCTTCCATCGCTCTTCGAGACGTTTGCGTTGTTCCTTTGGTGGATAACCAGTGAGGTTGCTTTACTACTCAGTGGAACAAATTATTATTCTCACGTTGTTATATTAGAACCTTAAGTCTTATCACTCAAAGCGAGATGTCTTATATTATAGCTGTCAACGCATCGTACATATACACAATTTCAGTGGGCTCAGTGGGTGTAGCCACGATATAGTGACATTAATCCTGCCATCGGTATCATAAGTGCAGACCTAAAAGACGGTGCCGCATTAGAGCGCCACGGGTGATTATGCTCATAAGTGCCTACTTACGATATCGCGAGATTTTCCCTGTGGAGGTTATTCAATGGTGCTTATCTTATATTGCTTACCTAGGCACCTTAAGTCTTATCATTCAAAGCGAGATGTCTTATATTATAATACACCATATTATATTGCAGTAGTACATTAATATATCTAGAAATAGACCTAGTTGGGTATTTACAACAGTTCCATCCTTATCCATACCAGCTGACATTATTGCTTTCTGGACGCAGAGATCTCATTTGCAGCGCTTTATGCTTGAACCTTTCCCAGCGGCTTCTAACACCCTCAATCTTCTGTAGGCTTGTATGGACTCCTTCGCTGCAATTCGAGATGGTGGCTTTTTCCAGATGGAGGCATTAGCTTTCAGTTTGACACGTCCTCTTGCTCCAAGAGTTTAATCGCATGTGCGTTATGTCTTGAGGCAGACGGTGATGAGACGGTGTGAAATAAGCCTGCCTGTGCGTATAATACGCACTGTAAATCGCTCTTGAAGTGGAGCACTCTCACTGACAACACTTTCGACAAATTCAGAAATGATTCCTGAATTTGCAAAGTGCAGAAGACTATGTCATTGTATTTAACGAATTGGCAGGATGAATCTAACTCCCTCTCTCTCCTTTGACAACTGCTTCTTAAAGAACAACCGTTTCACGCTTTTCCCCAATCTCCATGTTCTTAGCAGTAGTCCGTTATCCAGAACAAACATTTATTAGACCTCTGAAAGGTGGAATTCTCGCAAATCTAACGCCACAGGTAAACTTGCTCGGATAGCATCGATTGCAACTTGAGTAAGAGTTACACCGTATGAGGGCATATGTACAGGCGGTCACTCGGAAAACAGTAATGACACCCTTCGACGGGCTATACGGCAAACAGAACGGGTTCCTATTAACAGTGTCCATCACAATGGCAAACAATAACACACACACGCGCACATACACGGACTAGTAGAGTGAGTTCAGAGGAGGCTGGATCGAGGGGACGATCTACACGTCATTGGTCCGTCCCTGAGCGCGAACCGAGTGATCTACGCGTTTAGCAACATGGTCGTAGAACAGGCATGGCTCTGCGGAACATACGAGCGCACGACTACAGATAGTGAGTGGGCGAGCCGTGGCTGAATTGAAAATGCTGGAAAGGAAGGAGATCCCTGGGTGGACCAAGTAGCGCCTAGCCCGCTCTACGGAGTAGATAAACCAACAACAAGATATCCGGGTTCACCGAATGATTCACTCTGGCTATATGGTCGGATACTTAGAATACAGCAAGACTCTCACAAACGCTACAACCTGATTTGACGGAGGTCCAACTATACAAGAGCTCGAATCGTGTCTACACAATTGAAAAATCACAAGCCGGGAACACAAAGGTTACGACGACAGCAAATCGAGGGGGAATAAGCCTCTCAGGGAGCCACCTAATGGGGCTCAGTGCTACCCGAAAGTGAGTAGGCATGCGCTCTTGATTGCGAAATCGAACTGAGACACGAAATAACAGATAACTGTACCCAGCAACAATTGGCTTAGCGGTCGACACGGTGCGATACCATTGCATCACTTCTGTGTACCACCGCAAATGGATGAATGCTCAGCATCAATTCTGAGATTTTTCGGCATTTATTTACGGAGAGACTGTGTGCGCTAGCTCGTACTTCTATAACGAATTTCATCTGCGATTAAGCAGAAACAATAAATTCTGAACATATCGAAGATTCTCGAAGCCACTTCTTGTATGAAATCAATATAATTAATAGATCTCAAAGTACAACGGCATTTTCCCCCAATGCTAACCGGCGAGATTAATGAAGAGAACAAAAGAGATAGTCAAGATAGCGTGAAGCGCCATTTGCAAGATCCCCAAAATGACGCATTTGAACTCCCAATCTAAAATTTGGTGGAGAGATAACTTGTGGCGTGGTTTCATCTCTCGCCACATCTGAAAGGCATTTCAGCCACACTTATCATTGGAGCCACTGCGAGGGTGTGACCAGCTGTTTATTTTCGGGCTAGTCCATCTAGATTTTGAGTGTTTCCAAAACACAAGCGAATTTCGATTTGAGAGCTATTGGTCTCGAACTCCCTTTTGACCCATTTCAAGCGGTGTTATAGAGATTGCCGGCTATTTAAGATCTGATGCATGCACCGTATCGATCGCAATAGGCAGTCTAAGATGCTGTCATATCGGTGTCCAACGGGAAGGAATGTGAGTGGAGGGAAGCTCGAATGTAACTGCTATGTGCACATAGGTTCAGATGGAGTCCTTGAAGCTGTTCTTCAGGAAGTCGTCAGGCCACGATCCAAAGTCAACGATATGAAGCACGTCGTGAAGCTGGAAATTGTCGCTGGCCATGTACACCAAGTTCTGAAACAAACTCCATTCATCAATGAATTTTCTCCTGCACCTCCATATGCCTTTACGCTGAAATGGTGAGGACGCGACCGTAGTTCGACGCGGTCACAGTGAACACAACACGGTTCACTGTAAAATAAGAGGATTTACAGTACAGGAAATACCTACCGTAGTGGCTGTTAGCAGAATCATTATCTTTGCGATTCTCAGTCCGATCGCTGAGTTGGACAGGCCGGGCTCGCGATTTCGAATATGGTGGTGGAGCATTCGAACGAACCGATGACCCATCGAGCGCACGTGCTCCTTGCCCGACACCGACAGCTCCAGAGGCTCTAAAAACATGGCAGCTCGGGCAGGAAATGCTTGTGGGGCGGCAACCCCTTCGCCAAAAGTTTCAGTTCAGTGAGCCATCGTAATCTCTGTGTGTTTTATTTCAGCTGATCTTGTAACGCTGTTCCAATGTTCAGCGGGAGGATACTGTTTATGCCACGAAGAAGGGCAACGGACAGCTCACACAGAGAGCGGCCTGTGAAACCACTCCCGTAGGCGTTTCTAAAGCGCCTTGTTGTTGGTGTCTTTCTTAGCCATCCTCCCCTTAGCAAGTCGGCGATCTATCTCGACCGAAGTGGTAGCCGCTATCAACGCGCTGTACTCGGTAATGATTTAACACTTTTCACTTGTCTGAATCTGAAATGGACAGGCTCGACCGAATACGTTTGTGATTCTTCGAGCTATAACGAAGGAGAAAGCCAAAACGTTAAGTGAATAAGTGATAACAGCTCTGGAGTTGATTAAACTAATACTGGTAATACGACTTCTTCAACTCTTCGTTGATTTCATTATTTTACAAAATTTGCTTAGTTCTTTGTTAAAACGGAGAACTATGCACAAATTATGATGCTTTATCTTCACAAAGCTAAACCATAGAATTTTTCAGCGGAACACCATTTCGCACAACATAACTCTAATATAATACGGAATGGGTTTCCAGAAGGATTGAAACTGATGGATGTTTCAGAAAAAGACGTGCCATATTGCTGGCCAGAACACTGCTCACATAATGCAAGTTTTCTGCATATCCTTCGAAGACTTGCAAATGTTATATGAATGAAGCCCCTAAGGTTAGTTCCACTCTCTCTGAATCATGGCGATTCACTTTGTCGTCAAGGTATCACTTGACACTAGGACAAATGTATGCTGATCTCTGAAACTTTAGCTATTCAAATTATGATTAGTGGTCAGGCAATGATTAGTAGTCTGGCCCGGAGCAGATTTTTGTAAAGCAGACAGCGCAATCCATAACGAAATTTCGGATTAAAATGCACCTTAGCAATCAGTCGACTGCAAGAAAGAACTTGAAATTTGCTATGCACATACCGTCGCTGAACACGATCACAGCCAGCATAAGGCACTTTTCTGTCTCGTCAAGTTGTAGTTCTCGAAGCGGATCGGACAAGGTCACCACCATGCGCTCGCAACAGCCTCTGCAAGGAAAACGATTAAAAATGTTCAATAAAATGTTGTAAGTTGCAAAACTTGTAAAATTGTAAAATTAGTAAAATTTTTCAGATATGCATGATGCAAGCTGTGCAAGTACAGTTTTCAGTGCGATTTCCTACACACCAGATGGGGTAAAATAGATCATTAGGTTGTAGGGAAAGCTCTCCGTTTTTGACTTTTTGATTTCTAAAATGAACACAACTTCGTTCATTGTTTCGTTAGTCAACCCAATTAATCTAGAGGTTGTTACTTCTGAAGTGTCGCTGCCAATGTAATCCAATTGTAGCAAGCTTTACGTTGTAGACAACTGGACAGAGCTCATGCACTGTTGGTAATCATTTTTGCGCCACTATTGTACACGGTGAGTTTGCCCGTTGAAAGCAATCCAAGAAATAGGAGAAAATAAAACTTTTGTGTGGACAAATATAACGACGTTATTTGGAGTTGCTGTTTGGAAGGGTGGATCTCTTTAATTATCAGAGCAGAAAACGTTTTCAGCAGATTTTCGTGTTTTGTTCTCACCATCAGATTTTCATCACCATGCTCTGCTCCGATTTACCACCTTGCTCGCTAGATTCCATTGCGAGCTGCTCCGTCCTGGATACAGTGGCGACATTTTACATACATGCGTACTAACACCCGAGGGAAAAGGGATTAGTTTTCATCTCATTGTCAGCATCATTGCTCTTTCTAATCGTCCCACTAATTTGGTGACAACAAAGAGCTATTTCCCAGATAGGTGGTTGGCCTAAACGCTAAATTCGGATCGCATTGTAATTCCAAATTATAGTGAAAGGGATTCCCGACGAGCGAGGAAAGCGGACCTTGACAAGGATTGGTGGCACGGATCCATATTATCGAGTATCGAGTGAGTACAATCGTTTGGGTTCGCAGTAGTGAGAAAGAGAATGGAGGTATTCGCTGGTGATCGCAGCCGAGCACAGCGTTGCTACAGGGGATGACAGGCCGGCGCAACTACGACAGAACACCGTTGCATCAGCGGTCGAGCGGATGGGACAAATGAACAGCGTCGCGCTTGGTTGCCCTCAGTTATATGCATGTGAAGTGAAACTGAGCAGAGCAGTGCTCACCGGACGTCTGGAAAGCACTGAAGTGCCTCGGATCGAGGGAAGTAGGTTCCGTTGGCGTAGCACACTCCATCACAGCAGGCCTCGTTTGTCCAGTTCGCACACATCCACCAGTAGAAGGGACCGAACCGACTCTTCGCTATCAGAATCTGAAGATGACACGAGAATGTCTAGGAAAAATACTGCGTGGATTTTGCAGAACAGCACCAATTTCGGATTCACCGGCATGATCAATTTTAAATATTCAAGAACTCCATCAAAACTCTGGGCCAGAGTTGTGCTTTGAGGTGAACCAGAAATGGCTCGCCCAAGAATGAAGTTTGCCGACAAGTAGACTTCAAGTTATTGCGGCAGTAGTCAGTAACACAAATCATAACCTTCAACGTTGTATGGAGAGGTGACAATGTAAATATAAATAAAACAGAATAAAAATAGATAAAGTAAAACGTCGGTGCCAATTACACAGCGTACACATTTTTTCGAGACGCTCTCTAGAATACCCGTATGGATTGACATCCATTTTCCCCAATGTTATTAAATTGAAAAGCAAGGTGATAAAGCTAGAAAATAAACGGTGAACATTTTCTATGAACCTCCCCAAATTCTTATTTGGTATCTGATATATTGATATAAATTGATATTGTTTGATTCATGTGGGTAGGCGTGAGGTGTACACACCTGATCGTCTACGCTTAGCAAGGCGAACTCCGGCAGGGCGTGCAGCCAGTCGGCAAACAGCACGAAGTGCCGTCGCCAGTCCTGCATCACGTCCTTCATCGTCGCCACTCGTTCGGCCGTGATCACTAGCTGAAAGCAAAAGGGATGAAGAGAAATCTCAAAGGTCGAGCAGCTGAAGAAATGCCGAAGTCCATTTCCCAAAACGGTGCACACTCAAGAATTCGCATCTCACCGCCAGACAAAATACGGGGGCGTCGGGCAGTCTACTGGACATTTTATAGTAGACTGCCGATTTACAAGTTGTGTATGCACAAAGAACCTACCGGAGTCCTCAGCGAAATCATGTTCGGATTAAAGAAGGCGTTGATGAAAGAGACACTCGCTGATGAAAGACCTAAACAAAGGCTAAGGTAGTGTTTTGTTTTGTTTGTTGTTTGTTGTTTGTTTTGTTACATGTTTTGTTCCCTCTGGAAGTGCCTTTTAAATTCTGGTCCTCAAATCAGTCGTGCCTACCGCCTACCAAGAGTTTCGGAGATTCTCTGGGAGAGCTCATATGATTGGCATCACACAGAAATCGACCCAGCAACCATTCCGTCTCACCGTGCCGCTTCGCTGCCCATTGTGCCACCATTGCTCGGCCGCCGGCGCTGATCACTCATACCCACCTTATTTGAGCTCGCGCTCTGTGAGTGGCACTAAAAATGGCCCACAGCTTCCGTTCCAAGCTGTCCTTAGCTGATACGAAATACATATTCAGAATCATCGTTCGAAACTGCATCCCCTTATATGGATACATCACAAAGTGCCACTGTGATCTGGTATCCCTCCGTTGTTGGTTCCTATTTTCAGCAAATAATGGTTTACAGAAGGGCAAGCACATGAACCTCTAGTACCCAAGTAGAGCATCAGCATCAACTGACTTTAATACAAAAGATGCACGTGCTAGTTCTTCTCATGCACTACATAAAAAAATCATTCGTACAGCCCAGTTAACGGCAAGTCTCGCTCTATAATCTTAAGTGTTGAAATAAATATCAGACTACCAAGCACATCGGTCACAGTAGGCAGCATCACACAGCGTCTGAAGCCGACTATCTAAACCAAAGGAAACCATTTTTAGATCCGCTCCCTTTCCTTGTAACCGCGTGACATCAACAAGCCGATGGTAAGGACTCAATTTCGGTTCCTAACACCTTTATCGAGGAGGTAAACTCCCACCTTTTTTGGGAGCATCAAGTTCCAATGTCCAACCAATATTTTCGGGTCAGAAAATGTAGAGATTCCTTACATCCATACGTCTTTTTACATTTTTTTGAATCGAGAGAAACGTTCCCAGATCTGTAGCCCCTTATGTTCCCAAGGTTAGAGTCATGAACGATGTTTTACCGACTATTTCCGGCCATGGAGCGCTTGCCAAGTCAGGACTCACTTCTGAACGGACCCGTTCTCTGAAGTAGCTCACACTCACCGTCACATCGGGAATACCCGGACACGCTTGGAGGGTCGACGCGACTACACACTTGCCGGTGCATGGCCAGCAGCGTGTCTGCGGCCCTAAAACAATAGAATTTCTCCAGCTGAACTGTTAGAGAGACTGAAGCGGCTGCAGATATCAGTTTCCACCTGTTTCAGCTGGCTCTACTGTTTTACACGTCTGTCATGCTTCCTCAGCTTACGCTTGGCTTACTTGTTCGAAAAACGATTACTCGATACGCTACGTAGTACTAAAGTGGGCAGCAGATTCAAGATTACCCGAGATAGAAGACGCGTCGATTTCGTCTCTTCATTTTAAACGATACTAACGACGACACTAAATTGCCCTACGGCATTTTCGCTATCCTGTACCCACAGCTAGAATTCTGCTGTAGAGTCGTTCCCGGAGAACAGAATATGGCAACGCACGCCAGCTGTAGAGCAAAGCACCAAAACTGATATCTGGAGAACGATACGCAAAACCTGCTGTTTATCACGTGAGCTAGTTTTTATCCAAATTCTTTGTTAAACTCTCTGAATTATTTAGGTACAGGACCTATGGGTTAGTGGGTCACCCTTCTTTTGGAAAGGCCTTTTCGAAAAAGGAAACCACGAACATCAAACGAGGCAGCAGATTGGGAGTGGAGTTGCTCCCTCTTCTGTAGAAAAAGGTGCTCCAATAGGCTCTTCTGGACACCCCAACACCCCACTATAGAAGATCGTCTGGCGCATCTTTCATCTTAATCCCTTGCGAAACCACTTATTCAGAGCAAACTTTCGCAGACTTTCGATCGCTTTCTCTCTTTCGGTCGCCAGCTCTCGGTGTTTCAACGTCACTTTTTGAACCATATTATATCAATATGGGTCTCAAAAAATGAAAATAAATAATTAAAATTTTGATTTGATCTTGACGTAGCGCTTCCTAGATTCAATTGATAAGGGGCCAATTGAATCTAGGAAGCGCTACGTCAAGATTAAATCAAAATTTCGTAAGGGGCCATAAAACGAAACCTTTTTTCAGCTTAACAAGAGATGTAGCTTCTGGTCTGCAGTCTTTCGATAACGTTTTGCCGCTATAACAACAAAAATATGTACATTCGTATTTGATCAGTGTTTCAAATTTCAGGCTGGACTGATTGTGCATGGGCAGTTGTGACGTACAATGGCTATATCCCTATTTCATGTCTTCACATTCATATTCTAGAAGTCCGAAAACGAACAGCAACACCCTAAAGCTCCTAGTAGATTTAGAATTCTCAAAAATATATATGATCACTAATCAAACTACAATAAATTTTGGTTGCTGCAGTTGCTGCGACTGAAACGGAAACATTCAGTGTTCCAGCGCCATCAAAAGGTGACGCTAGTAGATAGTTGTTGATCTGATCCTATTTTGGCATGAAGAAAGTGATCCATGCCTTCCGATGAAGAGTACAAGTTCTGGAACATAAAGCATGCCTTCTTTTACTTTTCCAGTCCACTAATCTTGCTGATAGCCTTTCCGGAAACAAAAATCTTTCTGGGAATAGGACCAGCGCCTGCTCGTTTAAAAGCACTTATTTTACAGCGAGCTGCAGTGTTATTAATTAGCTTCAGAGCTTTATTTAGCTTTATTTTTAGCTTTGGGAGCAGGTAGGTCAACAACACCACTAGTTTGCGGCAGAACTGTAGCAAGCATCTAGCCCGTGAACGATCGAAGAAATCTAAAATTTGAATCCTTTGACGAGTAAATGACCCAAGCCTTGTCGTTTAGACGTCTAAATTTCTGCAACCGCATCCATTTGGCCTCTGAAGGCAACGTGAGCCCAAAGATCGCATCACGGGTCCATGTGACAACCCAATGAGGCACAGTACTCAATGACGAACACACAATTCAATTCCAGATCTGGTCTTCTAGTGATGTACCGCGGCAGAAAGTACAAATAGAGGCCCCCACTACCCATACTACCCATGCGAAAATTGAATCCATGGAACAACCATGAGTCCAATTTTGGCATGGGTAGAGGGAGCAAACAATAACTGGCAGCAGACAAATGTTCACGCGGCAGCAATCAGACGCTAACCTGTTGACTAGCACAAGCACTTTCCCACTCCATGACTGATGTTCCGTTCGCTGCACAGCATTTCTCTCTATCTCTCTGACGGCCTCATCAGTGTTTTACTCAGGGAATGCCTCCTTGACATACTCGTTAGTTGATTTGGCAACGCTATAAGGCTTTAGAAAGGTTTTTAAATCTATCTAAGGAAAAGTTACTAGCCTCCAAGCTTGAATGTTGGTATTCATTTGAGGCATTTTCCGTGACTAAGGCTGTTAAAGGAGGGAGCCATAGGACTCACCTATTCAGCTCGGCGTCTGGACTCGGTAACGCGTCGGCCTTCATAGAACACTGTTCGGTCTGCACTTCCACAGAACACCTGAAGCGTACCGAGATGAAACTCCATGTTATTGACCTTCTAGAGTAGAGTCAAAAAAATGGCAGTCTCTCAGCGACCGGTCATGCACTTGACTTAAGCACGACATTAAGGCGCTCTGCTTCTGCTTCCACTATAGCAATTACCTGGTCCTCGCCTGTATCGACCGGCGATGACCAGCAACGCCCTCCTTTTATGTCTGCCAAAGTGCCCTGAAGAGTCCTCCTCATTCGAAGAATGCGGACAACGTCAAAGCTTCTGCTCTTCCAACAACAATTTCGATCAGCATCCCGGTTCTCATTTCCTTGCCCGCCAAGGCAGTTCGGTTTCTGGCCCTCGAAATTGAACCGCTTCGAATTCCGTGTGCCTTCCTTCTCTTTCCTTCAGTTAAGAAAACCGCTCTACTCCAAGCAGGGCACTGTGTATTTCCCCTTACCCGACACCGTTTACGCCGCATTCGAGAGGCTTATGCTTATGGTTAGTTTACTGAGCTGATTAGGACGCTGATTCGAAGTTCGCAGGACGCTCGGAGTCCTATCTTCGCCGCCCCCTTAACCATGTTTCCGACATTGGTGAAAGCACATCTAATCGCTCGCTGCCCTTCCAGACTTCTGCTTTGGGCCGCAAGGGAACGACTACATTAGTGCACAGAATGGTCAGAGAATGAACCCCTATCCCACGGTGTCCGTTAGTGGTTCCGGCAGCACCATTTGATTTCTTTTTTGGTTTCAAAAAAGGCCACACATTTGAGAGTGGATTGCCAAGCTTGATCGAATGTATGTTTGACTGAAATGTAGGGTTCTTGAACGAAGACAGACCTATCCGGAGAATTCTCCCTGTAGTCGTCATCTCCGTCCTCCATCTCTTGCAGCGGATCACTTCGTTCTCGTTCCGACTGTACAGCTGAATATGGACATGAATTCATGACAAAATATTAAGCGGATTGCAGCATAACTTGTGCAATACCAGCATAACTCCTGAAGCCTAGCTCTTAGATTAAGAGCACCTGCACCGAATCAAAACTCAAATATAGAGCTGAATAAATAAATGACGCCACAGCAGCGCTTACCATCGAGGGAACGTTTTCCCTCGATGGTAAGCGCTGCTGTGATTTCATTTGTTTTGACTTCGCAAAAGCGTTTGACCGACTGTCTCACAGTAAATTACTGTACAAGTCAAGACTGCTGAAATTTCACCCTATTCCAACTAAATGGATTGAGTAGTATCTTACAGGCAGAACATTTCAGATTAGATTGGGTGAAACTTTTTCGAAAATTTGTCATATGCACAGTGGTGTTCCGCAAGGTGGAATTTTATCTTATTTAGCATTTTTATATCAGATATACCAGACATACTTCAGCATGCCAGAGTAACTGTAAAAATTTATACCGCTGATACAAAAATATATAGAGTTCCTTGCGAACATCAATATAACGCGTTTGAAGGGACCGGAGAAAATCCGCGTTATAACGGGAGTCGCGTCCTAACCGGAACTGACCTTTTTTATACTCTTTTACGCGTAGATTTATTTAAAATCGCACACAACGCCAAAATATGGATATAGTGATGTAATGTGTGACCATGAGAGGAGTGAGAAGGCAAAGGAGATCTTTAGATTATTAATTAAGTCTTGTCCTCAGAGATACTCTCTGCTAAATGCAAAAGTGTGACAGATATGTGGGTGAGTAATATCGAGTTCCAGAGGAAAGTTAGGAGTGATCAACAACAAAACTGTGTAACCTGATGTTACAAAGTTTTTTGTTGCCATTAAAACTCTCCGTCGGACGAAATTCGAACCGGCTCTCTACCTTCTTGGCAGGATATTAGCCCATTACGCTATCAGCGCTGTTGTATCGCACGCAACACTCGCGATACCCTCGTCGCAGTGGCCTCTCAGCACTCATCCACGTAAGCGGGATGTTGCATGCGATCAACTGGCGTTGTTGCTCTGTTATCCTGTCCAAATCGGTAGTGGCATAGGTTCCGCATGGCGCGGGAGTTCTGATCGCAGCCAAACATCATATGGCAGCATATAGCCTCTGTACCAGCTGCTCTAGGCTTAGAACGAATGCATAGGTTATTGTTTTGAATAATCTGAGCTTTAATCTACACCTTCTATCGTTTCTGATAGAAGAAACCTCCAATTTACTGCAGCTTCTAACGAAAACCGGGAGTTTTGGATCCCCCGAACAGGGATTCAAAACTCCCAGTTTTTGCGGCAACGCGGCACGTGGGAGAAAGAAAAACTCTCTCGGAGGAGGCAAAAATGCCGCGTAGGCGGCACTTATCCTCAGTTTTCCTTCTCCTCCCCATCGCAAACACGGTATCATTGTCATTATCATTATCAGTTTCCGTTCCAGATCCCGCCAGAATCAGCTAGAACCCAGACAGAAATTGTCCACAGCAAACAGCTGCAGCGGCAATAATGCCTTGAATCATTATTATTGCCGCCGCTGTGTTGACGGCAGCTCTGCCGCATGGGCTGCCGCAAAAGTGTGCGAAGATTTTTATACTGCGTTTGACACATTGCTGACTATGAACACTTGCGGGAACTATGAACACGCATGAAAAACAACTGCATGCATCTGATTCATTGTCGCACAGGCGCTGGTCACGACTATGAACAAGGCAATAGAAGGGTATGTCTAATCGTAGACGCGGTCAGCATCTTGCTCCTCTTCATTTTCTGTGTGGGATTGGAACTGTGCCCTGCTCGTGTTATAAAAGCCCCGCACACTTCTGCGGCGTTGCCGCTGCCCTATCATTAACCATAAGGCAGTGACGCAGAGCTCGCCGCCGGCGGCGCCCCTGCCCTATGGTTAATCATAGCGGAGAGCGGCGTAACGGGAGTGATTTTAAACGCAGAGCTCCTCTCGAAACCGCTCTATAACGGGAGCAGCGTTGCATCCAATGCGTCTTATCTGGAGTTGGTTTGTAAGGGTAAGCTGACCGGCGCCAGAGAAAATCGAGGTTATATCGAGAGTCGCGTCTTAGCCGGAGACGTTATAACGGGAGGGAACTGTAAGTGGCAAAATCCTATAGACTCGTTGCTTGATTGGTCCTATAAATGGCAACTTCCCCTTGCCCCTACCCCTACCCCAATAAGATTACTTCAATGCGATTGGGTTCTGAATTTCATCCCATACATACATGATTGGTGGTATGGCTATCAGTCAGTTTAGAAGAGTGGTGTCCTACATGTTGCATACTCATAGTATCTCTTAGTTTTATTTGATAGGGACCGGTCACTTCCGCTTACCCGGGTTGTTTGCTGTTGTGTTGGCTTGGTGTTTGATTTTATATCCTCTGTATCGTATCGCATTTTCTCATTTCGTCACTGTCTTGTTGTTTTCTTCCACAGCTTGCGTTACGCGAAAGTAATATACTTAATACTTAATACTTAAAAGAATAGAAGCGTGCCTCAATAAGAAAGAAGCCGGCTCACCGCGTGGATTCATGCCGGCCACGAAGCACTGTCTCAGTCGACATGCACGACAGACATTGCGATGCTCTGCAAAGAGTCAATAAATACAAGCTATACATTGTTCTTCATGGCCTCCTCTGAAGAACAAAAATATGTGCAAGCATGTAGGGTTTTTATGAAACAAATATAAAATACGAACACAGTCAACAGTAGGCAGGTATCAGGTTGTCTGGAAAGTTCTCTGCGTTTTGTGTTACTATTCTTCATTCGTCTATTATTAAGTAAAAATTCAACTTGCCTTGCGCTTTAATGCTACTTTCTGGGCAGAATTTTTCGCTCTATCTGAACAAATAATATGTGTTTCAACGATGTTTTATATTTCTGTTCTAGAATGGGTTATTGAAGTATGCCGAAGGAGCGATTCCGAACGATATTTTATTTTAACCTCAAATTGTGACAATCCGCAGCCGAGTCAGCTGGACAAGTCAGTCAATTGTGGGAGCATAATAGTATGGGAGAAAGCACTATGCGCCAGTGGTTCAGTAAATTTCGAACCGGAGATTTCAGCCTCGAACATGACCCTGTAGCGTTCGACATAGAGCAATCCTGGACGACGAGTTGAAGCTGAACCATCCCAAATAGTTAGTGGGATCGCGGAGGAGCTAGACGTCAGTAAAGCTGCTCTTGCAGATGCTTTTAGACGCCTTGAGAAGGTGAAAAAGCTCGAAAAGTGGATGCCCCACGAGTTTAGTGAGTGGCAGAAATAGTCACGTTTCGAGATTTGTTCTTCTCTACTTTGACGCAATAAAAGTGACCCGTTTTTGGATCTAATCATCACTTGTGACGAAAAGTGGATTCTGTATGTTTACAGCAGACGTTGCGGAAGTGGATGGATGCCGATGAACCCCCTAGGCATTTTCCAACCACCAAAAAAGGTAATGGTAACTGTGCGGTGGTTGGCGGTTGGTGTGATCCATTACGGCTTTTTGGCACTAGGCCAAACGATGACTCCAAAGTCCTACTCTAAGGAAGTCGACGAAATGCGAGAAAAATTTCGTCAACTTCAACCAGCATTCGTCCGATTATTTTGCACGATAACGCCCGCCCACATGTTTGGTTGAAGTTCAGCCTCATCCGCCATATTCTCCAGACCTCTCGCCAGCCGAGTACCATCTTTTCAAACACTTTCCGAACTTTCTCGTTGGTGAAACCTTCACCAATCAGGACCAAGCCAAAACAGCTTTTGTGGATTTTGTCGAGTCTTGACCAACTAATTTTGTCGCTAATTGAATAACTCGACTGGTCGCCCGTTGGCAAAAGTGTGCTGAATTGAACGGTGCTCCTCATTTCGACTAAATCCGTTGAGACTCGAGAAAAATGTGGTAGTTCAAAATGAAATAGAGCACTATTCTAAGCGACTTTATTTAGCTGCGGACTGTCGACCAATTGAAGATACAACGGGTTTTGAACATCTGTCCTCCCTGTACTTACCTCACCAATCAGCTACGCTGCCGCTGAAGAACAAACGGTAATAACCGTTTTTGTTACGATATCCCTGGCGGTTAGGAGTCTGGGAGACCAGGAAGAAGCACCACTTACATACCCCTTCCTTTCCACTGTGACACACTAGACCTATAAGAACGCTTTAACGGCAAGTTTTCGACTGCCGTGAAGCCTAAGCCGTCTCTATCTTTCGTTGTAGTCGCGAAGCCGTTGCCGGAGTTTGAAAGACGTGGCTCCACCATGGTGATTTATTCAACTCCATCAGGAAGGACGCCTGGCTCATCCTATCCTATATTGTTTGGTCGCGCCGCCTATTCAGGCAGGTAGCGAAACGATGCCGTCTCAGTCGGAGACATGACATCTAGACTGGGAGTGTGTCCCAGAATGCAGTAACAAATCTGTAAGGTAACCGCCGGTCTAACAAATTGTTACGCCGATTTCATCGATGTCGAACAGCGAGCAGCGGCTTCGCATGGAAGAGCGGAATCGTGAGGTCAACAGCTTCCCTTCAGAGTCCGATAAAATTTCGCGCAGACGTCGAGAAGCTGTGCCCGGCTCGTTTTGTTTCGTCCTAGCTGGTCATTGTAAAAAGCAGTCACCGCCACTTGGCTGCGCCCCAACTACGCCTTTGTGAGAAGAAAGATACCAGCCGATAACCACAACACCAATCGAGACCTAATTAATGGTCTCCTTTCATAGTTAGTACCACTTGAAACAAAGCACATATATAAAGGCAATGGTTGTGCAGCGCTGCAATGACAACTTTCTTAACCCATTTTCTTACTGTAATTTTATATTCCAGCGAAATCCCAGAATCGAGGGAGGGGAGGTGGGACAGAGAGGGAACAGCTGTAAGGAAAGCACAACCTGCTATCTTATCGTAAACTGCTCTGCTGAGCTGCTCGCCGACGATGTCCACATTTAGCACAGAGACCTCCCCCTTATCCGCATAGCTCCCAATGGAACGTCCCACGATTTCTACTTTCTGTTCCCTTCCTTCCCCACTTGAATGTCTAGCACCACATAGTAAGCTAGCGATAGCTAGGACGCTAGAAAAGATACAGCATCCATAAAAAGGACAACAGCAAAGGTGTCATGAGTGGCCGGATGCTGAATCACCCCCTAGCTATTTGTTGTTTTCCGGAGTGCGACATTTTGTATGATTTAACAGTGGATTTGGTCCCACCTTTGGCGATGGCACATTGTCCGTCGAATCGGCACATGTACTGACGATTGTTCCAGACGCTGAAAATAGGCACGCATTCGTTGATTCATGTGTACTTGAAATAGCATATATTGATTGAATCATTTATAAAAGCAGAGCACATCAAATGCTCCACTGAGTTGTTCTCACTTCCGGCGACAAGCAAACAAAACTCTCCTCGCCTTTGCAAACGCCATCAAAGGAGAAAGGACGTTTATCGATAATATTCAATCGCCCCCGGATGCCCTACGCAGCTGCTACATAGGTTGAGTGATAAAGAATTGCCCGCCCTTCATTTTCTTCGTTTTTGTCTCCATTCATCAATTCCAGTCGACAGTGTGTCCCCACCAGAATCAACAATATCAGCCCAATAAACAAGAATATTAGATAGATTCCATGTCTCCAAAACGCTTCAATGCTGCTGACAAAAAAAATGAGGAGGTACAGTGTCGATGTCTTCCAACTTTTCAAAGTGCATGTTGGGTAGGAACGACTTCAATGGGCGGAAAACATGATGATCCGAGGTCGTGACGTCAAGAGAGTACGCTGTATGTTGAGCAGTTATCTAGCAAAGTTCCATCAGACTGTGCGAGCCTCCAATGCAGTGTGGTGTCGAGCGCCGTCATAAAACAATTTGGCTTCTCTTTGACGTTGAAAATCGTCGTCTGGACGATATTTGGTTAAAAAAGTCCTCCTGCGGAGAGTTCAACCCTGAGGATACGCCTGCTTGTGTACGGAGGAAATCGAAAGTTTTAAGAGCGAATCCGAAGGCGATTCCGACCCGAAATAGTACGCGTTGCCTCAGCTATAGAATGTCGGAGCCTGAATTCGTAGAGTCGATAATCGCTCGCAAACTGCGACGGTTCCTCTTTTTCGAAACCCCGTAATAACGTCCAGAACGAAGATGGGCGAAAATTTGAAAATCACTTTGAAGTTTCCTCTTTTTCAAAAGGCTGTGTTAACTATTTGGTGGCGTTGGTGCATAGGTCTAATCCTCTTTAGCATCATGCAACCTGGTAATGCCACAGCAGAGTCTTACTGTTGTGATTTAGAAATTATGCTTGAAAAGTTGTGAAAGGTGTGGCAGGCGGTGCCGAACAAAAGGGAGCACGTCCTGCTTCACGACAACGCTCGGACTCATTCTTCGAAAGCCACCGGGTAGAAATCAACGCAGTTAGGCATCGCGGTAACACCCTGTTTGTCTCGAGAACTCCCCAACCTTTTAGAGAGAGTTTCATAATATGGATCTCTTTGAAACGGCCTTCCGAAAGTTCTTCGACTCTTGTGATCTAGATTATTGTAGAGGTGTATGCTCCTATGGAAACGTTGAGAAAGCTGTGTTTAATCGAGTTTTTTCTGATGATTAAAGTTGTGCATGAGCCGAGTTGTGACGTTTTAAATGTCGGATCGGCATCAGACGCCAGGAGTTACGAGCATGGAGTGCGCAATGTTCGGTTTCTAAATACTTTCAACAACAGCAAAATATAGTGCAGCATTTACACTGAAAAACTAGTGGACTCCGCGAGAACTTGCGGTGGAATCAACGGCTGGGGATGCTCTGCGCCGTCGCGGGCTTCTTGGCCAATTTCGCTCGTGTTAGATCACTCCCTCCTCCTACCCTTCCCTCATCCTCATCCCAATCCCAACGGGTAACGGACTAGGCCGTTCATGCTGGTTGCGAATATGCGTTTCCTTTCGACTTTCGCGGTGAGATGCGAAAGCCAGCCCATACTAGCTAAGGCTGTTGCTTCTCACAGTCGATGACGCGGATGTAGGAATTCGTCGGAATGGGAGCGGAGCTCGAGTTCTACTACTGCGCGCCGTAACGACAGCTTCTATGCGCTGCATTTCCAATTACTAAAGACTCTCGAGTACCAAAATGACTACCTTCTTCTGAAGAAACCTTTGCATCCATTGCACGCGTTCACGCCGTAGTGCTTGCCGAAAGCCTGAAAAGGGCGCATTGCCATGGACCTCATTTTCAGTCAACTTCTTTTAACAGACCACAAAATCACTATCTATTGTAAGCACTGAATTATTGTTATAGAGGTGACGTTCAAGTGACACGTATGAAACAAGACGAAAGGAACAGCCCTGGTACACGGAGAGCACAAAGATCCCTTTGAAACGAAATTTTTATGATTTTTTTCGGTGAGGAATCTCTTGTTTCTTTATTGTTGCATTGTTCTCGTTCATGCAGAGTACAGTTAAAAAATCATAGCATTGATCATTTACGAAAAATGTCAGAAGAACTTTCATTGTCGAGTGTTGTTCGCCCCAGTGGTTGCAATGTCCTACTCAGAGACTCAAGGCATGTTTTAGTGTAACGACTCCTTACATGGTCGAAAGGATACTGTCAAGACTCAACCCTATAAAACGAAAAAGAACAGGAGCAGCGACCGCATAACGTGCTTAGGCCAAATTTGTTGAACCAGGGTCACAAGGAACGAAATTCCGCAAGATATCCGAAGAGCGTCGGTACGTTTATTGCCACCCTTGTGACACCTTGTAAAGTTTCCAACGAAAACAACATTCTGTCAACAGCGTCCGCATGCGAAATGGGCAATTGGTTCCCAGAATTTACTCACACAGAACATGGTGATTGTGGTTAAGAAAAGAATAACGTCGCTCTTTCTAAATAGTTCAAAGGAGTGCATCTTATTTATTTTTTATTTAAAGACGCGAATTACTGATACACGCGTAAAACATCTAATAAGAAAGGAAAGGGTAGAGCAGTGTTATTGAACAGCAAATAAAATTCTATTACAGAAATACAGACCACTAAAATATGCCACTCATATATCTTACCTTCCATTAACTTCCTATGTGGCTGCTAGATAGCAAGGTCTCAAAAACTTGAACGGAGTAACCCAGGAGGCATTCGTTGTCATTCAGTAACGAAATTAGCTCCTTAACCCTCCCGTATTAAGGAAATTTGCCCTAACCCGCGACCTAGCCACGGGAACTCGCTGTCTTATGGTTAGTAAATCGTTCGCTTTGAAGGTTCATGAGCCACTATGTAGCACCGAATGCTCGCTGTGATAACTACTCGAGTGACATCCCTCTCCAGTTCCTTTTCCTATTGATAGCTCTGAGACTGTTCAGTTTCCTGCCAAACACCCCCATACTGCTAAGTCGAAACAAAACTTTCCGCCGTTATCGACTTTTGATTTGAAACGATTACAGCTTCGTTCATACTTAATATGTTTAACTAAGACAAGAAATCCTACAACTAGCATATACCTACTAGATAAATCCATCAGCAAAAGTGCTCTAGTTATGCGCAGTTGGGAAGTTAGAGTTCACGAACTGTTGTTGGAATACATTTTTGGAGTCCACTTGTAGGTGACACGTGGCTCTCCTCTGAAAACTTTTTAAGAAATCCAAAAACGCCGTGAATTCGAAATTCCGATCAATTTTGCAGGGTAAAATATAACTTTTATATTAAGGTCCTGCAGTTTTTGGGCGGACGAATCTAACGACTCGTCCTTCGGAGTTACCGATAGGATAAGTATGCAGGAACTCCTTACATATTATGCCAAGAAAATTTTCAGCAGATTTTTATATTTTTCTCAAAGATTTTTATTGTCATGCTTTGCTTTAATCGTAGTAGGAACTCCTTAGGCATGTCATCCAAAGCGCATCGAACGCCACAAAGTCTAATTAGAGAAGCACAGAAGCTTTACGAGGACTCGACGTGGCTATTTCTTCTTCAAATGTTCGCTAATAACTTTATGTTATTGATCCACTCTTTATGGAACGTAACAATTCTTTAAAAATAAGCTTCGTCCGCTTTTCACTGAGAGAGAGACAGGGGATGTCATTGGTACCGCATTCGTTGAGGCGCCTGATCGTAGAGACTAAATGAACTCCTTCCTTTTTGTTATGCAACAAAGCTTCTCAGCAAAACAAACCCTGAATCATATTGAGGAATAATCGGTTGCAATTTGCCTCTACTTAGTCCCTTGTACTATACTCCAACTTCAGCAAAGCTTTCTGTCATTCTAAGGTTCTCTACCTCTTGTCTAAAGTATCCCATGTCAGTGCTGTATTGTTAAGGTTTTAGAAAATTCATTCATAACGCGGCGAATAAATTTCGATTCAATTCCATCTTGAAGTTTCTGCGATTCAGTACATAAAACTTAAGACACTAAAATGAGTCCTCCCGGCAATCGCAAAAGCAGGTTAAAGTCGTTGATTTCTGACATGTTATACGTCTATATTTATTTGGATATTTTTCCAACTAATATTTATTATATTTAATACCACTAGTTCTTCTCTATGTTACCGTTGCAGAAGCTACCAACCCGTAGAATGTAACGCTTAAACATGGGCGGAAACTTTCGGTGCGACCTAATATGAAGAGGGCTACGCAAAACCGCACATTTCACGCTTCGAAATAAGGGTTATCCGCTGCGTTATAGGAATCCTGAGCAAGGAAACGGTATAGACGAAACAGAAAACAGTATTGTTACGGAAGCAGCACATGCAAGTTCGAGACCCGTTCGAGCTCCTTGAAGTCTCAAAATGCTTTCATGTGTTTGAGAATATCGCAGTTACCCGTATCTCGACCAGTTGTCGAAGAAGTGGAGTTCGAGCCAAGTATCAGAATACGGCAGCAATGGTATGCATTTAGTTAGTTTATTTAGTTAAATTTCAAATCATTTCTGGCCTATCGCTAAGGAGTTCAAGTGAAACGTTAACTCTTTCATATGCTCAGATCATCGCTGCAGTCACAATTTTATAGCACCAAATACTGAAATGTTACAAATATTCTAGGACGTCACCTGCTGTACCGAATAGAACAACTGTCACTGTCAATGCAGCTATTTACCATAGCCTGTAAACAGACGACTCGAGCCACTCACCTGGTCACCGCAGACCACGCAGACGAGGTTGATGGAGGAGTTCTTCTTGCGGCCGCGACTCGACGCCTCCTGCGCGCTGCCGAGGCTGGTCGACTGGCCGAACTGGGCGTTGGCGTGGGCGCTGGCCATCGGCTGCAGAGCCGCCGAGAGCGAGCCGGCGGAGCCTATCGCCGCCGCTGCCGCCGAGCTGCGGATCAGCTCGTCCAGCGCCGTCGACGCCACGTCGCCGAAGACGTCCGCGTGGTCGAGCGACGCCAGCGTGTTGAACATCTGAACAGCGGCGATGACGGTCGGCAGGCAGCACAGGAAGCGCGAAGACGACGAGCGGCAGCGGACGGGTTCCGCTCGGCGTGATTCGGACTCTGACTTTTCGGCCCGAGACAGTGGCGGCGGAGACCGTGGAACCGGAGAGACACCGGCGAGAGTGACTGACGCGACGGTGGAAAGAAACAGAAACAGAAGACGAAGAAAAGGAGCGTGATGGGAGAGAACGAAACCACAAAGGAGCAGAGTGTGATCACGCCAATCTGTCATCACGTGTCGACGCACGGAACGAGCCTCCAGAGGAAGAGGCGACTCTCGATCAAAGTGAACTTGGCCAGTCACCGGTGAATTTGAAAACTCTGAGCACAAATTTAATTTGAGCCCTCATGTTGTGAATACCCAACCAGGGTTTACATCTACATATATTATGTATTAGTGTATTATAATATATAGGACATCTTGCCTTGAATGATAAGACTTTAGATGCCTAGCTAAGCAATAGTAATCCACCAAACCTCACAAAGTCGATGAAACTACAGGAATTACCACTACAATGGCAACGACATACGGAACCCTGAATGTGCCGGGGTCTTATAGTGTAGAGGATACCAGTTTTGACTGGTATATCGTATGCTACTTAGCATTTTAAGAGGCACTAATTTCGCACTGGTCGAAGAAATCAGGACCAACCCTTAATAGAGGAGAAACTGTGGAATAATATAACACTGAAGTAGAAATAATAATAAGTAGAAATAATAATAAGTAGAAATAAAAGACGAAAACAACAGAAAAGAATTAGCCAGGAAGAGAAGAAAAGTGGAACAATAACACTGAAGTATTCACGGGGTTGGTACGTGATGACGCAGTCGCGGGAGGTAACGGCTGTCGTCTGCACTTTAAATCGAGCTTCTTTGTTCAGGGCAACTAAGTTTTCCACCGTTCGGGATTGATCGGTGGATGGTCTTCCTCAACGGCTGGCCATCGCAATAGTTGCATATGCCAAATATGCATTCAAACTGCTTCAACAACTTCGTGCAGAAGTTGTTGCATAGCGCATCCCAGAGAAGATTGGGATGTTGGAGCTGGTTTTTGTTTTAAAGCGCAGGAAGGCAGCGAACAACTAAAGATCGCGACGAGTCCACTATTTTTATTTAAATTTCAAACAGTGCCTTCACTTGCTGGACCGGTGAATTTAAAAAATTCAAAATTTTCCTTGCACAAAAAAGTATTCTAGACGTCTCAAATTCTTTAATTTATTGTGGAAAAAACTGCAATTCATTTGAGAGATGTTCAGTTTGATTTCAAAAGCGTCAAGATTAAAAAATGTAGAAGAGTCCCCATTAATTAATTAATTTATTTATTTATTTATTTACTTTACTTTACTTTACTTTACTTTACTTTACTTTACTTTACTTTACTTTACTTTATACGTCAAGAAAGACGTGCTCAAAAATTTGAAGGAAAGGAAGAAGAAACTAGAGATGCGTAATAAAGGCAAAAAGAAAATAAAGCTGGTAAGACAACAGCAACGAAAACATAGCATGGCGCCTCTTCAGCAACCAAAAATGCGTTAGAGACTTACCCACGTAGATCCCTGACCGTATATAATGATCTAGATGGAGAATATGGGAAAGAGTGAGAGGCCAGATGGAAGAGGGGTTCAACACAACTATGGGCGTAAAAATTGAGTAAATCTAAGTTGTGCCACTCGAATAAACTGCTATTTTCAAGCTTTAACGGAAAGTTGACAATGCTGTGAAATCAGCACTCTTAGGATTTGCTGTAACAGTATACGTTTTCCAGAGAGGGGACACAAGAACAAGGATATGTTAAAATCATAGAAAGGGTGACAAAGAGGAAGTTTTTTGTAAACAATTTGCGGATTACCAACCGATGTCAACCACATGGCAGATTTTAACGTTTTCAAAATCATGGCCACTTAGCGTGGATGGAACGTCGATTAGCACAACTGTTAGCCGAGATGTGATCACTTAATCGGAAATCCACAGAAACACACTCGTACGGAAACGGATGGTTATTTAGTATGAATACAGACCTGCGAAGTATTTTCCAAGTGCTTCAGCTTTCTGTATGTCTCCAGCATCGTCCTGAAGGGCAGGTAATGATGGCGGGGTTTCATTTTATTTATCATCACTGAGGAGAATTCCAATTTGATTTGGAAAGCGACAGTTTGATGTGAAAATGGTATACATATAATAAAAACGCTGACACATGTTCCACTACTGATCAAGATCATGCCAAGATTCAATGACAGTCGAACATGGAACATGTCCCACTACTCATAACCTCAATGCTCGAACTGCGTTCAAAATGAGCATTCATGTCCAAAACTGAAGAACGCTTCGAAAAGTAGTTCATCCTGGTGTGCCACTGGGACACAAGTAGAGGAAACATCCAGTAGTCAGAACAATGAACTGCACCGCATAGCACCTGGTTAAAGGAGAATGAAAGATCAGAACACCAGGAGACTGAACAACGTTCACGAGCGCTTCGATAGCTGAGCTTGAATCGATAATTAAGACGTGTGTGCTTCAGCTTTCTGTATGTCTCCAGCATCGTCCTGAAGGGCAGGTAATGATGGCGGGGTTTCATTTTATTTATCATCACTGAGGAGAATTCCAATTTGATTTGGAAAGCGACAGTTTGATGTGAAAATGGTATACATATAATAAAAACGCTGACACATGTTCCACTACTGATCAAGATCATGCCAAGATTCAATGACAGTCGAACATGGAACATGTCCCACTACTCATAACCTCAATGCTCGAACTGCGTTCAAAATGAGCATTCATGTCCAAAACTGAAGAACGCTTCGAAAAGTAGTTCATCCTGGTGTGCCACTGGGACACAAGTAGAGGAAACATCCAGTAGTCAGAACAATGAACTGCACCGCATAGCACCTGGTTAAAGGAGAATGAAAGATCAGAACACCAGGAGACTGAACAACGTTCACGAGCGCTTCGATAGCTGAGCTTGAATCGATAATTAAGACGTCGTAGATTACAGAGGCGGAAACCCACCCAGTGTCCTCCAAAACAAATTGGAGTTAAGTCTGACGCTAATATGAGCACTGTGTTATAGAACAATATGCAGTCAAGGATGGATCGCCGCTTCTCAACGAAAACGTCAGTTTGCCCGAATTCTGGATGCGGCGGTAGCACAATCCTCTAAATCGAACGCTACAGCGAGATGTGGCTTTGTGGGAGAAAAGCGCTCCTCTATGATCCCATCAGGGGTGTGCGAAAATGAAATTTGAAATTTCGCACGCCATAAGCCGTAAATCGTAAGTCACCTGAACTGTAGTGCAGTACAAATAAATTCCCAGAGGCTTTTTCAGCTGATGTTAATGCGATGTATTAATTCATAATTCATAATAATTCAATACTTGTTTATTTGTCGTGTTATTTTCAGCTTAAGCTGAACAGCTTTCTTACCAAACTATTTCTTTTTCATGACTTCTTGCTAGTAAGACATCTTTCAGATCAAACTTTGCACGTTTCAAGAAAGTCGAAAAAACTGTAGATTTAAAAACTTATACTTAAGCCTGTGCATGGCATCCCAACAAAAAGCCTGCATCGTTTGAACATTCGTTAAATGTCTAATTTATTACCAATTCTTCAGCTTGCATATAAATCTAGGATTTAGCATGAACAACACCGAAAGATTGGCTGTCAAAATTGAAAATTAAAAAATCGTTTCACCACTGACCAGTGCGCCAGTTTCCTGCACAACCAGGCACTTGTAAGAATTGAAAACTTTATGATATTATACTACGATTTCATCATTATTTGCACTCGCTCGGGCTACCCTTCGCCAGCTCTGTAACGAACGTTCGCTCTCCGAGAGATTGCAGCATCGTAAGAGGGGTTAGATAGGGTGAATACGATAAACTCAATCCACCACCGAAATTGGAGATCAAGACTGTCAAAACCAGTTCGATCCATTCCTGAAGTGCTACGCGCTTGATTTCACCGCACTTTTTATATCAATATGCTCAACCCTATACAGCACAATGCAATAGAAAAATTGATACATGTCGTGAATGTGAGCAGCATTGGTAGATGGGAGTGCGCCAACCAATAGCAGCGAGCACAAACCGAACACATGCCAGCCGATCAGGGTAACGATTGTACACGCCCTCTCTGAATGGCATGCCCACTCAATGTGGTCTCATTGGATAGGGTGTTCCATCTCACAATGCTGTCCGTCTTCGCGGCATATACCGATACATTAGTGGCTTATCGTTTCCACACAAGTGTAACAACTTTCTGACCCCACTTCCAATCACGAATGATGTTCGATCGTGAATTTGCGTCAATTCTAATCGGTACTGTTAACATGTATATGTTACAAACACCATTGGAATAGGCACATCTTCATAAGTCGTTACGACAATTGACTGCTGATCAAAGATCACATTTACGAAAATTTACGAATTATGACCCAAAATGTCGTAAATCGTAAATCGTAAGCATTTGGCAAAAATAGCCGTAAATCGTAAAATCGTAAATCGTAATTACGCACACCCCGGGTCCCATCCTATGTGTAGTCTCCGGAAAAGCTGATGCACATCTTCTGCACCTCGTCCGGGAGCTTTTAGTGTTTTTCTGATGTTTCTTCTAGGCGAAGAATCCAAAAGCGTTCTCGTTTTTTCTGTTCAATAGCGGAGGAGTAGTTCCCCGAACTGATGCCTTCTTAATATCTCGATGCTTACTTGTAGATGGACATTGCAGGACATTAGCAGGAAATATATACCTTTATGTATATTCAAGCAATTTTATTTCAATGAATTATGATGAGGTCTGCGAGGCTTCGTTGTCCTATACGAAAAACCAAGAAACATGGTAAGAGCCCGAGTAGTCTACGGTCATAAACCATATACTGCTCCTCTCTTGCACTACCTATGTAATGCTTTGAATTTCAGTTCTCTACAGTGCCTCCATCCCCCCCCCTTTGGTTATCGCTGTAAAGGAAATGAACTTGTGTTACACACCTCCAATGGAGTAACGAAAATCACTAAGCAAAAGGTTTTTTTGACAACATCCCCTAACAGGGAGATGAATTAAGGTCACAATAGAAGCCGATGAGCTTCATCTCGAGAATAAGCAGAGAATGAATAGCACAATCAAGCACTCAGAATCGCATAGCGAAATTATTGGATACGAAGCGTAAGATTTGATAATTGAACAAAAGCCATGCCCGAGCATTGAGGCGGATACCCGGCAGCCGGCGACACTGAAAACAGTCACTGGTCATCTACAATTCTTCAGACTCAAATCACCTGGCATCGCTCAGCCGAGAGAAAGACCATGCAGCGCTCAAAACAATACAAGAAACTGCAGAGTGAACTTTAAAATAGCGGAACAAGAGAGAAACAGCTGAAACGACAGACGACAACGAAATCCGCAAAGAACAATGGCTAACCGTTCTTTCTGTGGCGCACACGGAATTATATTATAGGTGTGGTTTGCATTCCGAGACCATACTGCGTATGTGCTTGAGTCGAAACCGGGGTTTCGTAATGCCGCCTGTTGAATAACATTAGCCGATGCGAAGCCTATCGAATAAGCTATCAAATTTATGCCAAACATAGATGAACAGAGTCACAAACAGGAAAGAAGCTCGGTAGAAAGCAGCAAAAGCTCCGGAAAAGCTTAACAAAGGCCAATTGTTCTGAAACTTCGTGTTCTGCAAACCCTGTCCCTGACTTGACACAAAGGAGTGACCTGGCCTCACAAAAGCAGACACAAAGGGGTGACCTGGCCTCACAAAAGCACTCTCTCGTTTATAAATCGATGCGAATCGAGTCGATAAGTCTCCTAGGGATGCGCCGCGCATCGTTCTCTTGTGGGATGCGTGAAGGCTACACGAACGCATGCTTAAGTCATCCTGTAATTTGCCCCCGCCCCTCCTCCTCCTCCACTGACAGGCTCCAACAAACATTTGAAATTCGGTTAAGCTTCCAAACGTCTTTTCTTCTGTGCTTGAAATAAAGCTGTTTTATCCCTTCGCTCAAAGCTGAGGCGAAAGCTGCGAAGAGAAATCGAGGAACACAAATTGTACCCCGATGGGTCACCTTCGCAAGCAACCAGTAGGTCATTAACATCAGTCATTTTACAGGAAAAGACCTCATTTTTCAATTGATGGAAAGCCGTAAAAGGGTGGCAGGCATTTACATTTCCATATAAGAGAACTAGAAGGTGTAAAGTCATGGTGAACTATTTATACATGCATATATACATGTATTCTATTAGGTTGGCAACTAATTTCGTGGACTCTCAAGCGCCTTCAACAAAAGTGTTCATAAAGAAATAACAAATAACAGTTTTCAACCAAAGTAAGGTCTGTTGGAACGCGAGAATGCTTCCGATTTATCAGCTACCTGGCCCATCCCACAGCTGTAGAATTCCTGTGCTTTTTAAGCCAAGAATCCTTGGAGGTGCATTTTGACATGGTCCACATTAATAAATCGTCCTCCAACCAAGAAGTGCTGCAGCGAGCAATGAAGATGCTAGACATTTGGCGCACAGCCTGTGCTGTAAGGTGGATGAGATTGACGCTCCCAGCCAAGGTCTTCGATTTCTTGAAGCTTCCGACTCGCGACGTGTGATCTGGCGTGATCTTGCTGATAGAAATTCCGCTCCTGAAAATCTGTCTGAACCGATTCCAGCGGAGTTCAGCCTGCGCGCGGCCAGGTTGAGAAGAGTAGATTACAGCATTAATGCTGGAACCGTTCTCGATGAGCTTCCAAAAGTTAATACCTTCTTGACACCACCAAACGGAGGGAACGTAGCGAACCGGACGCCTCAAAAAATAGAAGACCTTGACTGGGAGCGTCAAACTCATCCACCTTACAGCCCAGACCTTGCGCCGAGTGACCACCACATTTTCAGTTCGGTGCAGTACTTCTTGGTTGGAAGACGATTTGTTAATGTGGACCGGGTCAAAATGCACCTTCAAAGATTCTTGACCTGAAAGGCACAATAATTCCATGGCCGTGGGATAGACCAGCTACCTGATATATGGGAAGCACTTCTGCATTCCGAGGGATCTTATTTGAATTAACGATTGTCATTAGTTATTTGTTAATAAAGACTTTTGCTGAAGATTCTTAAGAGTCCACGAAATTAGTTGCCAACCTAATACTTTATGCATTTGCTTGGAAATAGAGAGGACGAGCGCAATAATCATGATCTGTATATCTCCTTAGACGAATAGACCTATACCAACAGTACTGAAGAGGAGAAAACCCTCATTCTACGCAGTTGCGGGAACCATTTCACGGCTGTCCAAGTTCGACTTTCGATAAACCTTGGCATATTGACTTCAGATCGATGTTGACTTGTTTAGCTGGTAGCCAAGGTTGGTATCACGTTTATTTGACTCGGCTTACGTTTCGGCGACCTCGCCTTCGTCAGAGCCTGAAAAAGTCGAAAAACATTTATGAAACTGCCCTCCCAAACACCATTTCATCCTACAGGGTACTAATCTTAAGGAGAGATAGGGACAAGATCGAACATGATAGTTATGAAGGAACGACTGACCTTAAAGGTGGATGCCGAGATGGACCACCAGTCACCCGAAGCTGGACTTGAACGTGGGTGAATGAGTCTACCCCGCGGGACAACCCGACTTAAATACTCTGGTGGTCAGACCATACAGATCAGAACCCGCAGAGCTCGACGAAGGGTGCCAGTTCTTGGGTTACCGCGAGACACTCCTCCTTCCGGTTGACCTGGGGATTCCTAGCCGTGATCCAGAGCGCCTCAAGGGTCTTGCGCGCCGATATATCACTCTCTCGAGCTAAAATCGACACAGACACCTGCAGCATTGCGCCCGCATGGCATCGAACCCTGTGCTCCCCCCATGGAGTGCGGACATTGCCTTTTCTAAGGCCGTGTCCCTTGAAGGCACAGCTGGTTCGGAACCGTGTCTATGACAGGACATGTTCCACTCCGTCCTGTGTTGTGTGCCCTAATGGGAAGGAGGGGGATTGCATGACGACCGGAGTTGTCTACAATATGTCATGCAATGAGTGTGGTG
>OX377205.1:65480593-65578422 GCA_947396885.1 Heligmosomoides polygyrus polygyrus | reverse complement strand
CATCAGGGTTAAGGAGCACTTGGACGGCCTTAGAAAAGGCAATGTCCGCACTCCATGGGGGAGCACAGGGTTCGATGCCATGCGGGCGCAATGCTGCAGGTGTCTGTGTCGATTTTAGCTCGAGAGAGTGATATATCGGCGCGCAAGACCCTTGAGGCGCTCTGGATCACGGCTAGGAATCCCCAGGTCAACCGGAAGGAGGAGTGTCTCGCGGTAACCCAAGAACTGGCACCCTTCGTCGAGCTCTGCGGGTTCTGATCTGTATGGTCTGACCACCAGAGTATTTAAGTCGGGTTGTCCCGCGGGGTAGACTCATTCACCCACGTTCAAGTCCAGCTTCGGGTGACTGGTGGTCCATCTCGGCATCCACCTTTAAGGTCAGTCGTTCCTTCATAACTATCATGTTCGATCTTGTCCCTATCTCTCCTTAAGGTTAGTACCCTGTAGGATGAAATGGTGTTTGGGAGGGCAGTTTCATAAATGTTTTTCGACTTTTTCAGGCTCTGACGAAGGCGAGGTCGCCGAAACGTAAGCCGAGTAAAATAAACGTGATACCAACCTTGGCTACCAGCTAAACAAGTCAACATCGATCTGAAGTCATTTCACGGCTGTAATATCACTAGATATTAAGAACAGATCCTCACCGATTCATTTCCGTGGGAACCGATTAACCTATGGGCCTCGAAACAAATTTTAAAAACCGAAATTCTTTCCAGGAATGGTCGTAGTTACGCTTAGAACGGAGTTCTCGGTTGTAATGTCCTGGAAATCCGTGATACAAGTATAACAGCTCTTAACATCCTCGAGACGTAAAAGCTTCGTCAGAAGGTAAAAGCGCAATGAACAGCTTGCATATGATACATGGGAAAGATCAGTGATACGACGAAACTCGTGCACATGTTTGGTAATTGTCTCTCCAGAATCTTGAAACAGGCATGGAAAAAATTGCCCATCTAGCATGCTCTGCAGGTCTCTTAATATTCTAGCCAACTGTCCCCAAAATCTCTCAGGAGCGATGCAGGTTAAATCAATCTCTCATTTCATAGAACCTCGGCATTTATATTAATAGTTGACAAGCATGCTTGTGTGTCCTGGTTATGTTGAATCTTCCATTTCTAGGTGGTCTTAATTTTCCGGTCGCTCGCCTACATCAGAGGTCTGAACGTGGTGCAAGTGCAAGAGATACGCTATATCCCCTCAAACGGCATTCTCATCCTACCGGTTCCGCTTCCGAAAAGACACCACCAAATGCCTCCGTTCAAAGAAAAATAAGCTCACGCTTGATCCATCAGAAAGTGCTCTCGGAACTCTCCTCACGTCTGGGCGAATTTGGTTGGGACTTACCAGACGTGAACGCGCAGTAAACGAAAGGACAACGACCTGCACATACATGCGTCAGCTTCCGCTTCGGCGCATACGGCAGACAGTAATTTGCATTTAATGGACACACTTGGCGGTCCATGGAATAGAGACTAGTGAACAGTTCGGTAACACCCGAACGCCTCCGGGGTAGCACGGAACTGACTAGCATAAGGCATCTGGCATACCCCTGAGTCGCTCCAGCGACTGGTCATGGCTGTAGTGTTCCGCGGGTAGCTACGAACTGCGTAGCTACTCTCGCAACACTATAGCCGCGACCAGTCGCTGGAGCGACTCGGAAGTATGCTAAATGCCTAACGGTTTGATATTGAGAGCAAGGTGTTGGCTGTAGAAACGGAAATTTCAGCAAGAAACGGCTGGAAGCACACTGGATTTTCGAAAGATATCCTAGGAAACGACCGCCAGGAGCGTCCGCTAAGCATGAATTTCCTTCTGCCGTTTGTGCCAAAATGCGAGCCGCAGAATGAAAATAATATATGCGTAGGTCGCCCCAACCCTTTCACTTAAGCAGAACGGCCACGCCTAGTGAGTTCCATTCGCCCAGTCGCACCAACGAAAGACTCAGCACGACCATACTAGCAGGGGGTCTCACAATGTTTTTCGACAGTGTGAGACCCCCTGCTAGTACGTCGAGCGAATCTCTTAAAGTGGCTCAAACGTGATTTAGCACCAGGTCAACAAAGCTTTCGTCGTGCTCGACTTGGTCCCCGTATACCATTCTTCATGCCACTCAAATGGCCGCCCGTAGGTGCAAAATGCGTAGGGCATCCTAACCAGGGACTGACTATCGTAACAGCTTTTGCTTTTGTCACCCTTGCACTCATTTTCGGACGCTTTGTTCTTCGCCTTTTTCGAGTGGAGGAGACCTTTAATGTGAAGCTGTTGGTAGCTTGAAGCTCTCCACCCCACTTCCTCGCGAATAGCTCAAGGATGAGATTTTATTGCCAGTGCTGCTTTTGGATGATTCCTTATCTACTCATGACGTTGAACCACGTAATGGAGCGGCATTTCGTTGGAGATAAAAGCACACACTGTGGACCATTCTGAAGAGAAGCGGATTATCGTCATGTGACGACGGTCATCGACGCACGCACCCCGTCGGTCGGCGAGGGAAGTGCTAACGCCGCCGTGGAATCAAACGCGCCCAGTGACCACAGGTGAAGTACGCGACAATGGCGCGCTCACGCTCACGTGCACGTGCTCTTTGAAGGCGGCTAATTGCAGCCGCTGTCGCAGCCGCTTGTCGCAGCCGCCGGTGATGTGTGCCGAAGCAGGCGATGCAGTCATCAGTAGCGACACCCAGCCTACCATCGATTGCACTTCAGGGATGGTAGCGGATTGATGAGGTGCAGGAATCTGCTCCTTAGCTGATAAGCGAGCAGAAGTCCAAAACAAAAAGGCACACGAGGAGGCGACCGTAGAGTGTTCCATTTGTCACTGGTGCCAGAATATTCCGTTCTGGGTTACGAAGATTTCAAATCAGTCAAGACGGAACGAACGTCGACCTAGAATGAAAAGAGAAAGCTTAGCGTTGACCAACCGGACCAATATACGCCTTGCATTTCACTATAACGTAATGAGCATACATAGTTCGCTCGAATTCACGGGCTTGGTCAGTACACTTTTTCCTCCTCTCGAAGAAAATCCGTTACAGTGCCGCGGTCAAATCTTAATAATCTCAGCGAAGAAGCATCTTCCGAAAAAAAATTGAAGCCAGAAAGAGAGATGTTATTCCAAGACCCGTTCATAGCAAAGCAGTGGCATCAGTTAGTTGAGCAGGACTTCCCGGCCTTCGGAGCTGGCTTGCTACTATTTGACTGGTCTTTCTTCTCGCATCAGGTCGTTGCCGGTATAGCTGGGCGTTTTGACTGTTTTCGAACAAACAAAGAAATAGAGATTTTTAAAAACTGGAATGATCGAACGAATGAGTAGCTCAATTTTTCAACTCTCGAATAACTGAGCGAACGAATAAATTTGCTCGGAAGGCAACCATGCTCACAAGTGTTAATATCATCAGTGTAGGGCTATGTACAGCTTCGCCGGAAGTGAAAAGCAGCATAACCGGCTGAGTTCAGTGTGCATGGCAAAGCTACCTAGGGTCGAACGACTTCGGCTATAGAGGCTTATTTGACAAGGACCCTGAGAGGAGGAACGCTCCGGTAATCTAGAGAACTGGCTGGCGTGATGACGCGTAGAAGGATGATCCAAGTTCTATCCCCATGGCAAACACGACAGAGAAGGGCCATATCCAGGGAGATAGGGGAAGGGATCGAGCTGTACAACAATGGAGATGACTCCAACAGGAGCTATGTCGAGATAGCTGTAGCGGAGTCCTTCAAGTATTCTGTAGCGCCTCCTAGAGAATCAACGCTACCGTATCACGTCGCAGACCCAGCATGTGAAGAATGGTTACTGGACATATCGATACATACCCTTTTAGATGGGATTCCTGGAGACAGTGCACTGGATTCATCCTAAACCGTTAAGGAGAGGTCATCAAAAGGATGAAATTTCCTTGGGGGGGGGGGGAAGGAGGTATGGGTGCAATTCCAGAAAATTAGAGGTCACACAATGAGGTTGGTCTTAGAATTTGAAGTTTCCGGAAAGCAAAGCCAAAAGAAAGGGTGGATGGTTGTCATCATGAGAAATGCCGTTGAAGTCTACTCTACAGAAGACGCCCTTGATCGCAAGTGATGGCGAGTCACAAGAACGGCGGACGATAAAACGGCGGAACTAAACGCTTACGAGCGCAAGGGGGTTTCAACCGAAATTCTATGGCGACCTATGATAAAATTCTGTAGCGCTGTCAAATCTGCGGGGAAATTTGAACAGTGAACAGCATCACATGGCGCGGTGTTCGTAACTAAACAAGGTTTCAATATTACTTCTTCGCAATGTCCGAAGTCGAACTGCGTCTGAACAACACCGAGATAGAATTTTCGGTTAATTGACCTGGTGGATAGGAGAACGAAACACGGACCAAATGCGACCGTGTACTGCCTAGAGACCCAGGTGGGATGCAGGGGATGGACTTCTTGCTCCTGCTGTGTCGGGTCGACGCGTTCCTTCTGCGTGGGAGCGGCATGTTCATGCACAGTGTGCGTGGATGTGTTCGCGCCTGTGCGGATTGTAACTGTGTCGGCCCGGCCAAAAGCTTGCACACGGTAGACTGGGAGTACATCTAAGGCGATACACGGCCGCCTGAAACGTCTCGCCCCGTCCCTTTGGACAGTCTGGCTGGCTGCCCGGAGTTCCACGCCCGCTCCAGAGCCTGACTAGCTAACCGAGTGTACTCCACTCAAACACAGCAGCACTAAAGGGGCTCATTCCTCAGACCCCGAAAGAGCCCCCATTTCTGCAGCGAAGGGAAGGACGAGTACGGAGAGGCTGCTAAAATCTCAGGGCTCTGCAAATTGAGGAAGACTAAGATGACGACATGTAGTTACAACGCCGACAAGGTGGCGTTGAAAGCATCCGTCGAGGACCGGATGAAGTAAGCCAGGAAGATCAAGTTCGATGTCATCGGACTGGCCGGTACGAGAAGACACCACCCCCTACACGCCGCCTGCGACCCCGGAAAAGAACTGTTCCTCGGAACATGCGACAGCAAGGGAGTAGGCGGTGTTGGTGTTCTCGTTAACACGCACTTGGCCATGAACATCGATTCGTACGAGTCTCTGACAAGCCGAACGTCTGGGACCGAAGCGATGTGGCTCTGTGCCAGCTTTGACTGTGTTCGTCGCGTATGCCGCAACATCCGACTACGACAACGAAGAGGTCGAAGCCTTCTAGGTGGAGCTGGAGAAATACTACAAGGAAGATCACACCTTATACAAGGTGATCGTCGACAACTTCAACGTCAAGATCGGACCACGCAGGTCGTCGGAAGAACTTCACATCGGAACCCACGGTTTCGAGTGGAACGAGCAAGGTGAAAGGCTGAATTTATCATATCGACCAAGAGCATCCGGGGAAACTCACAGTTCCAGAAGCCTCCCTACCCATGATGGACCAGGAAGTTCCATTCCGAAAGGTGGCCAGTTCCACAACGAGGTTGACCACATCATCTTCTACCGCAAATATTGCCTGACCGACGTCTCCGTTGCCCCCAAGTTCTACAGGGGATCGGACCACCGCCTCCTTCGCGCGAGATTCCGCTCTTCGCGTCAAGGAGAGAGGGCCGCAAAGTTCAAGAAGAGGAGTCTCAGAACGACCATCAACTGGGACATGTGCACCTCTCTTGCCTGCCTTTGGGGTGATGGACACCGTGGAGTACCGTCATAGACAATATCGACGAGGAATACGACCGCTTCGTGTACCATCTCCGCGATAGTGCTAAGGGAGCCGAGAGCTTGAAGACCACCAAGAGACGCCTGTCTCCGGAAACTCTTGAGCTGATACGCTAGTGTGGAGCAGCACGAGCGTCAGGCAACTACCAAGTGACGTCCGAGCTTGCGAAGCTATACGGAGAGACGATAAAGGAAGAGCATAAGAAAAGAAGGGCGGATGTGTTGGCTGAAGCAGCAGAGGCAGGGTTGAGCATGCGCAATGCCTGCCTGAGCTTAACATCTTCAAGACCAAGATGGTCACTCTCCAACGTCCTGACGGAACCGTCACCTCTTCCAGAAGGGCCATGGAAAAGGTCACCCAGGACTTCTACTCCGATCTCTTCGAATCCACGTCCACCTGCCCCTATGCCATCATCAGCAGGATGGATACGTCGTTCCCTCTGTTCTCCCTTCCGAGATCCGACACGCCACCTGTCGGAATGCAAGGTTCCATCTCAGTGGAAGACCAGACTGCTGTCTTGCAGTACAAGAACAAGGAGGGAGACGTGCAGGACATTGGCAACTATCTCCCGATCTGACTGCTCCTGTCCGCAGTCTACAAGCTGATCGCGCGAGTCATCCTGAATATGATCGGCCGAATGCTGGACGAAGGACGGTCATGCGAATAAGCAGGGTTTCGGAGAGGATTCAGCACGATCGACTACGTACATACCATCACAAAGCTCATCAAAGTATAGCGAGAGTACAAGTTGCTGCTGTGCCTCACGTTCATTGACCTGAAGAAGGCATTTGACCTCTTTGAAACTGAAGCAGTCGTCGAAGCCTTGCTCACCCAGGGCGTTCCTATTCAGTACATCAGAGTCCTTTGAGAGCTGTACAGCGGATTCATGATCAAGACTTCACCATTCTATAACCACGTTGTTATCAACCTGAAGAGAGGGGTTCGGCAAGTGGATACCATATTCCCAAACCTCTTCTGCGCCACCCTCGAAAACGTCGTGCGCGAACTTGAATGGGAAGGCATTGGAGTGAAGATCAACTGTAGGCGGCTGCACCATCTTCGCTTCGCTGCGGCATCGTACTCAAATAATGGAGCATTAATCAAGAGAAGAAAATGCTGGCTGACTTTGATCGCGTATGTGGGGACGTTGGACTGCAGCTGAATCTTACGAAGACGATGTTCACGAGAAACGGACAAGTTTCTGATGCCCCATTCTCGCTCAACGGAAAGAACATCTCCGAATGCTCCAGCTATGTGTATCTGGGTCGCGAAGTCAACATGGCCAACGACCTAGCACCAGAGCTGAGCAGGAGGAAACGAGCGGTTTCGAGAGCTTTCAAGATCGTCGAAGAAGTCGTGAAGAAGACGAAGAACGTCCGACTCCGTGCCCATCTATCGACTTCACCGTTCTTCCTGCCCTAACATACGCCTCAGAGACCTGGGCTATACGAAAGCAGGATGAGCACGCGATTAGCGTCGTGCAGCGTGGAATCGAGAGGGCGATGCTCGGAGTGACACGACTTACGCAAGTGAGAGAAGGCCTCCGGAGTTTCGAGCTTCGCCGACGTTCGAAGATCAGAGACGCTGTCGCGTGGGCCAAGTTGTCGAAAATTAGGTGGGCCGGGTAAGTAATGCGCTTCGCAGACACCCGCTGGACGAGAGCTATCACCGACTGGATTCCGCGGGATGTCAAGAGAACACCAGGCCGTCCACCAACGCGTTGGTCGGACTTCTTCGTGAAAGCCCTGAACTCCATTGGAGCACTCTGGCACGCGACAGGGACGAATGGAGACGCTGCTAGCGCCCGCTCGAGCAAGTCGATGATCATCGGGACGACAGGTGATACAGGTGAGGAAAGTCCTTTTGAAAACTCTGTCGGACCTAATGAGCTTGATGACAGAAACGAATGGGGAAATCTTATAGAAATGTGCGAGAAATCCCAAACACGATAGTGGCTTACTTCTTTCTAATACGCAAAGGAAGGAAATGGGCATTGGGAGCCTTAGGTGGAAAAACACGAAGTTGTATCTACTTTTGTACGCTGACATCTTCAATTCAAGAACGTAAGAACATGAAATCTGAAACATGAACATGAAAAATCGATACGGGTCATCGTTTACTAAGCAGTGTGTTTCGGCGTCTAAAATTTGCCGTGAAGAAGAAAAGGTACGACACTCTCGCCGTTGTTTTGAGGCTAGTCTGTACCAACATGCAATCTAGATCATTTGTCCTTCTCAGTTGCGTTCGCCTTCCAGTGCTTACAGTGAGCTCTGCCACTACATCAGCCATCAGAAAACCGTAAGACGCCAACAAGAGTATCGAAACTACCTATCAATCAACACGGTATCACTGATGCAACATCTTCTTAAAAAAGACATTAGAACAGCGGTCAACCGAGTCCGCGACACGAAAACGTGTAAATTGCGAAGGCGAATGATAAAAGATGTTATTCGGAAACACCTTGTCAGCCTCTTGAGAATGTCATTGGTCAAACCATACTCTCAAGAAGATCAGACAAGAAATATCGATTGGAAAGAAGCAATTCTTCCAATGGAAAGGAATGAGGAGGAGTTAATATGCAGAACTACGAGCTTACTTCGGCGATGAAACACCTTTACGAGCAGCTATGCAATCTACGGTTACCGCCACACATACTGCAATCAGCACGGATATTCAACGCCCATTATTTCTGCGAGGTGAAATAGAGGGATCCACTAAATCCAAGAAACCGAGGACTACTCTAGAGCATGATCGCGTTTCTACGGAGATGCTACGGCTAGGCACAAATACTCTGGCTCCACTAAAAACTGAATTTTCGACAGCTATTTGTGTGCTTCAAGACTCAATGCACATGCGATTAAACTCTTGGAGCAAAGAAGAGCTATTAAACTGGATCCTAATGTTTCCCATCTGGAAAAAGTCACCATCTCGAAGGCCTGTCGAATTGCAGTGAAGGGTCCATTCAAGCCTACAGAAGATTGAAGCTGTTAGAAGCCGCTGGGAAAGGTTCAAGCATAAAGCGCTGCAACCGAGATCTCTGCGATCAGAAGGCAATAATGTCAGCCCTTGTGGATAAGGATGGAACAACGCAAACGTCTCGAAGAGCGATGGAGGCCATCGTTCAAGAATTCTACACAGATCTGTTTCGTTCTTCCATTACTGTCCCGAAATGCTTGATGCCACCAGCTGAGGAAGCACCTCCCATACTGGAAACAGAAGTTGCTCATGCCATCAGAAGGATGAAGCCGGGCACTGCTCCTGGACCGGACGGCATTTCTGCTGATCTCCTTCGCGCGGGTGGCAGTGCCCTCTGCTCACTTCTTGCCAAGCACTTCAACCATTACCTTCGACTTGGTAGGATTCCAGACTCATGGAAGGAGTCGAAAACAGTTTTAATCTTCAAAAAAGGTCAGCAGGAGGATATCAACAACTATCGACCCATCAGCCTTCTCTCGGTTGTGTACAAGATCTTCACCAAGATACTGCTTAACCGCATGGAGCGTTGCTTGGATGAATATCAGCCAGTGGAGCAAGCAGGGTTTCGCAAGGATTTCTCCTTCATGGACCATATTCAGACTGTCTCACAGCTCATCGAAAGGAGCCGCGAATACCACCTCCCACTTCTCCTTGTCTTCGTGGATTACCGGAAAGCGTTCGACTCTGTGGAAATCAACGCCGTTTTGAACGCACTTGTGCACGCTGGTATACCATCGCCCTACATCCGACTTCTCGACGAATGCTTCTCGAACACATCGACTACTATCCAGCTGTTCGATCGAAAGCTTAAAATTCCTATCGGGAAAGGAGTACGGCAGCGAGACACGATTTCTCCCAAGCTATTCACAGCGGCACTCCAGGATGCCATGAAAGACATGAACTGGGACGATAAAGGCTACCTTGTCGACGGTAAACGGATCAGCAACCTTCGCTTCGCCGACGATATTGTTCTCATCTCTACCAGCACGGCAGAAGTCGAGAAGATGCTGAACGAGCTCAATGTGGCAGGTATGAAGATTGGATTGGACATGAATATGTCCAAACACTATTTATGGTCAACCGTGGTGTGACACGGGACTCGTAAGGTTAAATGGAGACGCTCTACAACAGGTCGACTCCTACTTCTATCTGGGAAGAGAGCTGAACATGGATAACGACCTCGCTCCTGAAATCGGCCGCAGGAGACGCGCAGCATGGGCAGCCTTCAGTTCGATTAGCGAAGTCACCGATCAGGTCAAGGATACCTGCCTCAGGGCCTCGATATTGAACGCCTCTGTACTGCCTGCGATGTGTAACGCGACGGAAACCTGGCCCGACAACAAGACAATCGCCAGAGCGATGCAAACTACCCATCGTGCAGGAGAGATGTCTTCTAAGGACAAGCCTTCGTCAGCAGTGGCAAGAAGGCCTATGAATCTCGGAGCTACGGGAGAAGTCGCAATTAGCAGACCCGCTGCAGTACATGAAGAAGTCCAAATATCGCAGGGCCGGACACTTGCTTCGACGAAAGGACGATAGATGGAGCCTCCGTGTCACAGAATGGCTCCCGAGAGACCATAAGAGACCACTGGGACGACCGCCAACGCGATGGGCAGACTCATTCTCAAGATCTTTCAGAGAGCGGAGTCTGCCTCACTGGATGCAAGCAGCCAGAGATCGAGCGGTTTGGAAGAGTTGTGGTCCCCGCTGAGAAGACCTCCAGCCGACAAAGTACCATCAAAGTATCAAAGTAAGCAAGTATTTGTGGACCCATGCTGTGCTTGGCAAGCTGACCGTACTTCTAAGCGTGGAAGGCGACCTAATCGAGCTTAAAAACTATCGTCCAATCTCCCTATCGCCTGCTTTGTACAAACTTCTCATGAGAGTAATTTTTAAGCGATTCGAAGAGGTACTGGATGCAGAAGAAGGAAAAGCAGGTTTTCGAAAGATCTACTCCACTCTTGATCATCTTCATGCTGTAAATCGGCTTATTTAACGGTGCACCGAATACCAAATACCTCTCTCCATAGTTTTCGTTGACCATGTGAAGGTCTTTGGTGCAGTGGAGGCGAGTACGTTATGGACTACCCTACAATAACAAGGAGCGAATTATCAACTCATAGAACTGCTACGTAAAATCTACTGCCTACAGTTCGTTTCGGAGGAGCACACGTCCTAATTTGAGTTTGTCGAAAAGTCCGCCAAGGTGATGCAATTTAACCAAAACTATTTACCTCAGCCTTGGAGCATATTTTTCGGAAACTTACTCGGAATGGTTACGGAATATCATTCAGCGAAACTTGGCTCACAAAGTTTCGCCTTGCTGATGACGTTGTTCTAACTGCAAAAAAAAAACGAAAAAAAGCTGCAAACCTTGATTAACGAGCAAGACTAACACTCGCTTAGTCGTGGTCTAAAAATGTTAAGTGCCTCGAAAACGGTGATGGCGACCTCTGACACATCTATCACCCTCAAGGGAAAATACGTCGAAAACGTAAACGTGAAGTTTATCATATATGGGACAAGACTTCACTCTCGGGATACTACCAAAGAAATCCTCACTAAGATTCGTGCATGTTGGAGCCATTTCGATGGGCACTTTTTTAACATAGAGAATGCTTCAGAAGAAGTGAAAACGACGACTTTCTATATGTGCATATTGCCTCCAATGCTGCATGGTGTAGAGGCTTAAAGGAGCATAGACTTCAGATGGTTGGAGTGAGTCGTCCAGATAGAGAGCGAAAACGTGTGGCTGCGAGGAATTACTATGTGCAAAGATGTGGTCGACTTTGTCATGGCAAGAAAATGAACATATTGCTGGAAGACCTCTAATGCTGTCGATAGTAAGTGGTCTCGTCAGACTGTGGAGTGATGTCCGCTATCCAAACGAGCAGGGACGACCAAAATCTAGATGGCGAGATATGTATATATCAGAAAGCATCTGGAACATGGTAGGAAGAAGCGAGAACGAAAATAAGACGCGAATGGATCGATCTAATGAGATACCGCACATTGTAAAATATTGAAGCGCATATAAATAAGTACAATAAGTATGCTTGGTGCGGAACTAAACAGCCCAATCATGACTATCCCATCCATCGCTTGCATTGCAAGGGTGGTATCTATCTAATCTACGAAAACTATGTAGCGCTCCCCGAAACGTCTCCATGCAGTGCAATCGACGTCAGCCAAGCCCCCCCCCCAGCCTCCATATCTAGTGTGCTGGAAAGATTTTTCAAACAACCGCCAACCTTTGAGTGAACCGAATTATCATACAAAATGTCAGTCTTAGAGCTAGTCTTCGGCGGAGCAAATACCAGTCCTTTAGTTGACGTTGTTAGACTTTCTTAGACGATTATATGCTTCTTTATATTTCCTTATATACAATCGTACCTTTCTTGTTTATTCCTGTTTACCTGTTGTTTGGCTATCATAGACATGAAACATATCCAAAAAATGTCCATGTCATAGCGATTCATAGCAGTTAAAGGCTTTAGGACATTTCAGAATGAAACTGCTCAATCCTCAGCTGTTGCTTCACCACCCAGACCCGCAACAGAACAGCAAGACCGTGAGTTTCGACCGATTATGCCAAGAGCACTGACCCCAGCATCTGCACGTAGCAGCACGGAAACCCAAGTGGTCGGGGACGGTTAGGCGAGAAACCGGATCGGCGGCGATCGCAGTTCTCGGCGGCATTCTGTTGCATTCAAAGGAGGATTGCTGAGCACACATGAATGCAGGTGAAGAGCGTACTTCGCAGCCAGTAGGGACGGTCTGCCACTGATATGAGAGACAGATTCCTGAAGGCGAAGGTCAATTTCCTGCCCTTATAACCGCCTCCTGCTGCTGTTCCTGCTGAGACATCTAGTTTAAGTAATGGACACAGACGTTAAAGGACTGTCTATTATATAATAATTGCTCTGGTATGAGCCGCGCATTCAAGTGCCTCGCACCTCTAAATTTGTTCCCAGAAAAGTCGTCCACCTACTCCGTTGTGCTCCTATAGATGTTACGCTTGGTCTGCCGATTACTCGGTGTGTCATCTGAACCCGAATTCAGTTGGACGCACATATAAGATTTACGCCTTATGCCGAATGCAGCTAAGCGGTCCCTCGAAATTGCTGCGGCTGGTGACACTAAGCCATCGTCCCACTGAGCGGTTAATCACCGCCAGCACTTTCACCCGAGGAACAATCTTTGCGCCGCCTTTAGAAATCCTTCTCTCTAATCAGCTACTACTCAAAAAATCCCTCTCTAATCAGCTGCTAGTCAAACATGCTGAGTAGGGGGCGGTGGTCAGATGAGGCGAAACAACCTACAATGCGAAGGTGACTTCAAACCTGCGCCACCCACTCTACTGCAGCTGCGCTCTAGTGAATGTTGTGCAAGTAGCGCGTGCCTCGTGTTTGATTTCAGCATAGAACCCTCCAGTTAATGTCCGAACATCCGCGCGTGAACGATCGGCAGCACCGACATTGACCCTTTCTTTGAATCTGCGTCCCGCATTTACTTTCTCCTATTGTGGAGTCATAATCAACGCAAAATTACTGTCCAAGAATAAAGGGTAAAGGATAAAAGTCGGCGTTAATCACTTTCCTTTATGTGGTGCGCCACGCACTCTACTACGAGCAATTCGAGTGCCTATTTGGCATGTACCATGAGTTAAAGTGGCCAGTCAATGGACAAGTCAGCGCTTTTCCTATACCAGACAAGTTTGGTACCAATCCGTCAACCTCGAAATACGAGTAGATGGAAGGATTGTTTGTCATGGACGGAACCCGAACTATAGGTAGTGAGTTCTAGTGTACTCAAAAGACGGCGACTCTTCCGTCTGTGCTGTCGGAACACGCACTGTGTGTAGCAGCAGTACTTAGAGATATCAATGTCAGCAGTGAGGCGTGAGCTGGAAGTCCACAAAGAGGGTTGGATTTCTTGCTCCGGTCTCAACAAAGTAAGAATAACGGCTGTCATTTCTGTTTCAACATGGTAGGAAAACCGGAATCATTTCAAAATCTGCTCAACATGGACATCTTATTATCACCGACACACACTGAGTGCAACATAAACCGCCCGCATAAACCGGAGAACTGGTTTAACGAGGCACGACCAGGTGACAAGGTCGAAGACCATCCATGAAAACGAGGCTCACTTCAGTAATGCAGGGAAATCTTGAGATCTTTAAAGGTTCATAATAAAACAACGAGGAGCAGTGGTCGTTGGGACGTCCCGCTAGTGGTTACGCCCCCCCCCCCCCGCCGCCATCTCCGTGGCAAAGTCAGATAAGGATGGAAGTCAGCTGTTCAACAATTTACCGCGAGAGACCACAGAGCGGAAGGAGCGTTAATGCGGGGCAGCAGCATGAAACACCGCCACTTTGAATGACCGACGGATCGTCAGCCTTGCCCATCAGCTGTATTCGATGGAGTCAGAAAGGGCTTCGGAACACTTCCCGTGTCCACCTAAACCGCATTGCACACCTGCGTGGTATTGCGGAGACACCTTCGACCTTCAACGGCCGTATATATAAACATACGGTTTTCGCCGCGCGCGCGGCGAAACGCCACTGGTGCAAGGCACCTGACAATGTAAGTGAAATTTGAGCTCCAACAGACTCCCGAGTTATACTGTGTTGTAAATCTCCAAATATTTGTCTTTAAAAAATGAAGCTTCGTGTCATGAAGGGACCCCATACCTTTCACAGTGGGAACAATTGTCTATTTTTTTGATAGCTCGGGCAATTGGGTCGTCAATTCCTCTCAAAATAACAATTGGATCGATATTTGAGTGTTAGGTGTAAGTTATTGTTTTCTTGTTATTTAGTGCACGTATCTACGTCTATAAATTCGTGAAAATTTGTGGCACCTCTTTGTGACGCACGAAACCTACTGCGCATAAAGCGGTTAATCCGTGCGAACAAAGAGTACCAAAAATCTATGTTAAGTGTAAACTACAACTACTACTACACAAGTACTAGTTGACATCTACAACGAAATTAACGGTAGTAAACATAACAAACACAGCTTATTACGATTCACCAAAGGCTTGAACAAACTCACAGACATATTGATGATATTCTCGCCATCACATAATGACACCTCATTTCTTTCACAAGATGAGTGAGAAAGTTCGACCTACCCACAATTTTGGAACAGGAAGGTGGAGGCTAAGATACCATGTTCTATTCTCAATAAAAGGAGCATCAAAAAATCCCAGTGTCAATCGAAATTCTCCTCTGTAATCATCTTAAGCATCTCAGCCACGCCATTTTTTTTGACTTATAAGACAAAGGAGTTCAAGCTGTTTAATGGCTTGAACTGCTTTGTCTTCTGGACGTCTGTGAGTGTTGTCGTAACTGGAACACAACTTCAACCAAAGAAAACCCCCTTCCCAAGCTGCCAGGAGCTTCGAATCCGACCACGCCCTCCGGCAGGTCTCACCCGCAGCTCATGGCACTGCGTGTGAGAGCCGGCAGCCCTCGGGGACGTTTCCGACCAGCGGCTCTGTGACAACTCGTCCCGTCCGCGGCTTCCACCACAGTGGCATCGTGGGTCCCCACTGCGGCATGGACGAGTTCTCCGGGTGCTGCCGCGTGACTATGTGGAGCCCTTTAAGGCTCAAATTCTACTTAACAGCCACTTAGGGCCTCTACAGAATCTCGAGGCAGAATCTACATGCTAGGAATATAATAGGTTGGTGCATAATTTCTGTCCATAAAGGAGCTTGACAACTAACAATATAATCACCTTTATGACCGACAAATGGAGGCGTATGGAATCCTGCACTCAAAACGTAATGCAAAAAACCTTGGCACGATATTGGCTAACCTTAATTGCACTGCAAAGCTTCGTGGCCTTTCAGCCACAAATTAGCCGTGTGAGGTTTAGAGAAAACCCTTGCACAGAAATGCAACCACAAAGCAGACCGTTCTTTTTAGTATTAGCTATAACTGCATCGGACAGACCTCACGGACTCAACAAGGCATAGGAGGGAATTGCTGTCATCACAATGGCTACCACATTATCTTCCAGCTGTTTGTCAACCGAGGAACTTTCAGTGAAAGTGGAACTACAAAAATGATATCAAGCGCAAGATGTTACACTATTGTTGAGTTATGAGGAGTGTTCAATTAGATTTCGGGGCTTATATTCAAGAACTCCAAACTTGGCTTAGAAAACGCTTCTTCACAAAACAAAGAGCGTTCTGCTTGCTACATCTCTGACATTTTTAGAGGTCGCAACTGCAGGCAAAGTACGTAGTACTGAGTACAGTACTTCCGCGACTCGTCGCCGACAACCTGCCCCGACAGTGCAGGAGCCTCTGCATGACGGGCGAGAGAACGCACGTGCACTCCGTTTCTCCCGGGGGACGAGCGTTCTACCCCCTCGCCCCCTGGCCCGCCTACCCCCCAACCCCCTGGGCTTGCTCGAGAGTCCAGTGGCTGCCTTACGAGATAGTGGAGACGCAGGCATTTGCCACGCCTCTGTTCAAAGGGCGGGGATAGAACGCCACTCCGCCCGGGAGAAACGGCTAGCGCTACTAGCGCGAGAGAAAGCGCGCTCTCTGGCGGCGGCGTATAGTACCCCCTGCAGCGTTGTCGCCGACGGGTTGCGGAAGCATGGCATATGCCTTACCAGGTTGGGAAGTTCCGCGTCAGAGGGTGTCATGAACAGTGGTTCATGAGTCATACAAACAGGCCGTGGTTCGTGAGTCATGGTTTACAGCAGTAGCTGTACAGCACTTTACAACCATGCTCCGCCCGTCTAAACCGCTATAAATACCACCCACTTTTCGTCGGTATAAATAACGGGCCCTCGGCTGAAAAGGCACCCTTCAGCCGACGTCACTCGACTTCGCTCCACTGGACTTCACTCCATTGGCGGACCCGCTAACAAGACAAACAATACAGTACAAGCAATAAAACAACTCCAACAAGGACAACATTATTGCCGTCATATGTATATCATATCGGTTATAATGCTGTGGTCAAATTATTAAGCGCAGAATAAATATAGTAGACCCAACTATGAACCACCAAATCGTACTGGACAGTGATGCAGTCCAAAAAGAGGGGGATTGTCGCGCATGCCGCAGAGGTCGCTGCGCGCGGCGAAAAATCCTATGTTCAGGTATACAGCCGCATCCCTCGTAAAGCTACCAGGCTGAAAGGTAAAGGAAGCAGACCTGAATGCAGAGTTTCTACATTCAGGAGCTGTTCGTATAGTACTTATGAGTCACCGGTTCCGTGGTGGCGCTGTGCTGGCGAGGGGCGGAGAATTGGCAGGTCTATTATGGGCCGCATAAGTACTGTTAGTATAAGCAGTTAATGTTGAAGATGTAGGAAGAAGGGATAGAAGTTGCAAAGGGTTGTTGCTGACAAAATCTATGATGGGACATGTAGCGTAGGCGAAAAAGTGTATTGGTTTGGATGTTTAAGTAACTACACTTCACAGGACGAATAAGGATCGAAGCACCTGCAAGTATTACACATTCATCCACAGGAATTAATAATGCAAGCCCAGCGGACGCAGGTCATCACTAGAATCCCTATTATGTTCACCAGTAGGAGCTTTGGCAGTACGCCAAGGGAGCTCCCTATCGCCGTAAATATGCCTTGCTGGACATAATGATAGATCCACTCGAAAAAATAATTTTTTTTCAAAACCTGCAAAGGCCTCGTGAGTAACTTTTGTACAGTAGTAGGGGCATTGACAAAGCTAAAAAATAACAACAAGAACTGGCCTCGTGAAGTGGCGAATTTCCAGAAAAATTCCAATTTTATGGAATACAGCGTTTGACGGCTGGTCATAATGATAGATCCACTCAGTAATAATAAGCTAAACTCGGTTCTAAGTGTTTCTTACGCCGAACTGTGTTACTGCACTTCTCGCGTTCATCCTCCGTCGTTGATGGGTAGAGGAACTCGCCTTTCGGATTTCGAGAAAGGCTCTATTAACGGCATGAAGAGCTGCGGCATGAGCGACCGTAGCATTGATAAGAAAATTGGACATTCCCATCATGTTGTCAACTCGTATGTGAACAATCCAGATGTGTATGGTGCCAAGAAGACTACAGAAATAAAACCACGCACGACAGAACGAGATAGAAGAGCAATAGAGCGAGTAGCATCGAACTCCTTGTCGACGTCTGCTCAGATCAAAGCAAACCTCAACCTGGAAATTTCCTCCAGGACAGCCCGACGCATCATATCGAAGAACACACACATCGCACGACGACGAATGCGCTGTGCCCCATTCATTACTGCCGCGAATCGTGAAAATCGACTTCTTCTTGCACATCAAAACGTAAGCACCGACTGGTCATAGGTTATGGAGTTCTCGTGTCATAACGTCTTCTATTTTCTTTGTTTCAGATTGTGTGGTCCGATGAAAAGAAGTTCAACTGTGATGGAACTGATGGGTTTCGCAACTGCTGGCACGATTTGAGGAAGGAGAAACTCTTCTTTTCAAAACGCAACTTCAGTAGTGGTGGAGTGATGGTGTGGGCAGACATCTGTTCGACTGGATGGGTCAAATTGCTCTTCGTTCCGAAAAAGATTAACTCGGCTCAGGGCCAGTTTGCTTTGGAACATGGTCTTCTTCGCTTCTGGAGGAGAAATTCACAATGAAATTTGATATTTAAGCAGGATAACGCCCCGATTCATGTGAGTGGTAGCACTAGAGGGTGGCTGCAACGTCATCACATTCCGACTTTGAATTGGCCGGCCAATTCGCCAGACCTAAATCCTATAGAAAAAAATTTGGGGCTTTGTGGTGCGCTATATCTACATGAATAATAAGCATTATAAGACCACTGTTGAGCTAAAAAGAAAGCGATTGTAGAAGCTTGGCACGCCGTAGACGGCAACTTCGTGAATAAGCTGATTTCAAGTATGACTAATCGTTTAATTCAAGTCATTGAACGCTGAGGAGGTCTTACTGATTACTGATATTGTTGTTCCTGTTTAAATTTGTTGTTATAAACCATGTAGAACTTCTATTGCTTGGTGAGCCTGAAGTTGTGACCCCTTAAGGAAAACATTTGGTGAAGAAAATGAAGTTTTTATAAAGTTTGTTCTTTTTCAACTCAGAAGTTCTTTCTGCTATATCTTTGCTCTTTCTGTGACATTGTAACTGTGGTGAAATTTTGTTCGACTTTTCCTAGAAAAACAAGAAAAAACACAAAAATTTGAGTGGATCTATCATTATGTCCAGCACTGTACATAATGTCCAGCATATTGACGAGCTTGGGGCTTCTTTTGAAGGAGAGACCGGAGACAGTGAGGTTACGAGCGAAATCGGAGTATTGTAAAGCACGGTGCGGCTTCAAGCACCGGAATCAGACACAACAACCCTGCAAGTATGGAAGGCCTGGTTGCATGGCAGCACTCCGCTATGTCACTGTGTGCAAGCATCTCGCGGGGACCAGATGTGCCCGGTGATGCGACACGCCACTCCCCACTGCGAAGCCAAGCGGCTGCTCGCCGATGCCCTGTGCAAGGCTCGGCCTTGCCCACTCTTCGGCATCCACCACCCCGAGATGAACGGCAATGGAACAAGACTTCTGAAAGCGAGTCGATGGAGTGGGAGCATCCACACGTGTGGCGACGACCACGTGTTTACACAGCGCTGCAATCGCGTAGAACAATCACACGGTATACGCACGCAACAAAGTCCGTTCGTCAATACAGCCCACGTAAACAGAGGCAAACGCATACACGTAGTACACATCGACGACCAGAAAAAGGTCATTACGACGATCAGAGATGAGAGGACGGAGTCGACAACTGGAACAATAACTTCGAAAATAGAGAGCGGGAACGCGCTACATATATGGTGTAGGCAAAAAGGCGAAGTCTGCCTGCAACGAGACCCCGAATATCTGGCCGATCTAGTGTCAACATTGTGCCTAATCAGCCCGCAGATAGAAAAACTTTTGCTTTCTATTTAAAAAAAGAACTTTTCCTTATAACTATGAGAGAATTTAAAGTACGCTAACGTTTAACCTTCGAACTATTCTGGTCATCAGTTAACCAAATGTTACATTTTAAAAAGGCAAATTCCAAAGAAATATAAACTTCAACGAATTTATATAAATATAAATATATATATAAATATATAAATATATATATATACAGTCCCCTCTCGTTATAACGCGTTTGAAGGGACCGGAGAAAATCCGCTTTATAAGGGGAGTAGCGACCTAACCGGAGCTGACCTCTTCTAGACTCTTTTACACGTAGATTTATTTAGCATCGCATACAACGACTAAATAGAGCTATAGCAATGAAATGTGTGAACATGACGAGACTGTAAAGGCAAACAACATCTTTAGATTATTAACGAAGCGCTAGCCTTGGAAATACTCTCTGTTATATGCATAGGTTTAACAGATGTGTGGGGAATTACGAGTACCAGAGGAAGGTTAGAAGTGATCAACAACAAAACTGTGTAACCTGTCAAATGTTACAATATCTTTTGCCACCATCAAAACCCTGCAAAGGTTATGATCGTAGCAAACCATCATGTGACTGCACATTGCTTCTATTGCAGCTGCTCTAGGCTTAGAAAAAATGTGTAGGGTATTCTTCTGAATAATCTGAGTTTTAATCCACACATTCTGTCGTTTCTGATAGAGGAAACCCTCCAATTTACGACAGCTTCTAACGACTATCGGGAGTCTTACACTGTGCTGGAAATACTGCTTACTGTGAACACTTTTGTGGGCCGCGCACTCCTGAAATACGTTTACAATGCATGTTACACATGAGCTCCTCATGACTTTGAGCATTGGAAGGGTAGGTCTGGTCGCAAACGCAGTCTGCATTTTGCTCGTCTTCATGTACTGTGTGCAACCAGAGCTGAGCATGGATCGCGTTATAACAGGAGTCATTTTGAACGCAGAGCTTCTCCCAAACCCGCGCTATAATCGGAGTAGCGCTATATTCGACGCGTAGAAAATTTACGTTGTATTATCGAGATTACGTCTTATCCGGAGGCGTTATAATGGGAGGAGACTGTATATATTTATATCTATATTTATATTCATATATTCACATGCACGAGTAGCAGCAGGGAACCGTCAGCAAGCACAGTACTACTTCCAACAATTTTTTAACAAATTACTTGATGATAACGAGGATATCCTAAGGACTGCCAGTACACGCCTTTCAAAATCATATTGCTCACAACGTTTCCCGTTCAATTTGGTGTAGGTTATCCCGTTTAAATTTACTTATTAAGGTCACAGTTCCCCTCTTTGTTTTTAAAGGTCGAGTTGTCACTTGCCTCGCATGGTTTTCGTAAATGATAGCATATGCCTTCCGTTTTCATTTCTCATCTCCCTTTTGATTATAACGTGTGTCTATGTTGCACATCAATAATAATAACAATAACAATGATAATAATACTTTTGCGATGGACAATCACAGCATATATCATTCATGCACAGTATTCTGCCACTAACTCTCTTAAGTTAAACGGGGGATGAAACCTTGAAAATTTTCCCTGAAACTGAGGTAAACTGATACTGTTAAGTACTATGTGAAGAGTTGACATATATACTGTATTCTGGACGGGTTATCGTGGCTTTGAAACAACAGCTCTGGTAGTCGAATTTGCAACACTTAACAACTGCCTCGTAGCTGCCCCTTTTTGCTGCACTTGAATGCAGCAACTCCTAATCCGTACATAAAAACACTTGCATCGAGCGAGCGAGGGTAGCCTCAAAAACGATGTTCCTTTCTACAACTGAATTCTGCCATGCGAACAGAGTAGTTGTAAAGCAGTAGACAGAGCCCCAGAAGGAGGAGCTTCACAAAAAGCACTACTCGACATTTCGAACGTAGCTTGAGGTCACTGTATAAAACAGAACATGGGTTTCTTATAGATAAAGCATAAGGATAAGGGACGGCGTTACTCAATCCCTCTTGGAATGCGCCACGCATTCCGCTTCTCTGGGATCTCGTGGAGGTGATTTGAATAGGCATACGGCCATACAATGACTTGCGGTGGCCAGCCGATAAGCAGGGCAGCGCTTTATCAAGCAAGCCTGGGACCAATTTACCGACCCAGAATGGATGGAACGCTTGGGTGGCCTGGGCGGGAAAGCCGAATCAAGAACCTAGTATAAGAACCTGGCACGCGACAACAGCACCTCCTCTTGCGCTACACGCACCAGGATTCTCTCAACATCTCATCCAAAATACAGCAAATAGGTCAGAAAAGGCGTTATGGCACGTCGACCCCATTTTTGGAAGGAATTTGAGACATGTATAGATGTATCGAAGTCAGACTAATTCCTTGACTTAAAAACTTGTGATGAAAACTCTCTTCTACAAGGCACCTCAAGATAGTAAGACTAGATTATTTGGACGAGGACGAAATCATAACCCTACAGGTTGTCCCGCCGCGCCTACTCGATTGATTCTGTCGGGCCTATATGCGTTGTTCAACTCTACTGAGATTTATATACCAAAAAATAGAGCTTGAGCTGCTGAGTTCAAATTTATGTTTACTTTCACAAGTATTTGATTTCTAAAGAAGTTATTCAAAAAGGCCGCTTTGGAACGTTCCAAAGCGGCCTATGTTGGCCGGCGCGGCTTTTTCGGCCAATGACCAAAAGACATGTCCGGTACTGTAGTCGCGTCGGGCTATAGAAAAATCTTGTACTTACTCCAAGGTACTGTCAGGAAACGGTTCTCCACTGGTCCGTGGGTGAAACTACGCCATCCACTCTTCCAATACATTGCGATACCTACTTGACTGGAATCGGAAATTCTTTTTTAGGAGGTTGTAAATCCAAATCCAACACAAACAACTCCAATGAAAAACAAGGTTATACTCTCGCAACTTCATATAAATGGTATTTACTTCATCAATTAAAATGTACTCTCACGATGATGAAAAAACGCAAAATTCAGGCACCAAACGGGATGTTGCGTTCGATTAAACAAAGCTAGTGGTGTAATTGCGTAGATTGTTCCCGCCCCATCAGCAGGAGGCGCGGGTTCGAGTGCCGCCTGGCGCTAGAGTTTTGATGGCAACAAAACGCCGTCATGAAAACTTACAACCTCATTATCAACCTCTTGAGGCTTAAAGAAAATGAATTGAATCAAATGAACTTCGCGACGTACTGGAAGAATGCAGCGCAGTCTCACCACGTGGCCCAACAAACGACCTCTTGCACCACCACATTTTAGGACAAACATAAAAATAAAGGGTTAGCTAAAAACGCGAACATGTTATGCTCTTTCGAATGATGTGGTCACTTTTCCTAAGGCTCGCCAACTGATAAATTTTTGCCACAATTTTTCTTAGAAAAAATTACTCACATTGCTCGAAGGATTTCATGTTGTGAACATTTCGATTGTAGATTAGTGCATACGCTTACAGTGTCTTAAAAGTGCCCTGTTTAAAACGGAAATGGTTCACAATTTCAAATCTTCCTCTTAAATTTCTATTGAGATTCTAATACTTCGCCTGCTGTAGGATAAAATGCTGACATATGAACGCTATTATATAGGCCAAATACGCACCCAAGTCTTCCACGAAGTACCGCAGAAGTGGACTAATTCTGCGAAGGGGTTTATTAAACGACGACCATTAGGCTTTATGTTTAACCTCCTTAGCTCTGTATAGGCTAATTTGACGTTCGATATGCTTCCGCGGATGAAGTAAAGGCAAAATTACCCGAGGTGACTTGAATAATGCTAGTTTGTGTTCCTTATCGTTTACGAAGCAAATCTCCAAGAAGCTTCTCAGCTTTATGTTTAGGACGATCTAAAGATTTGTTGCCATTTGGAATAAAAATGCGAGAACTGGTTCTGAGACGATATAAACTGAAGCGAGGGTTTACTTTCACTTCGATCGTGATATTAGCAGAACGGAATTTTGCGGTAGACAACTGCATGATTCCCTATCTTCATGCTTGAAAACTAGCATATAAATATCGTTCATAAATACAACAACGGAACCAAAGTGGAGTAGGGACCAATGTCCTTGTATGGTGACCAACGTATCCAATGCAGTTGAGCACTACATAGTATGTAGGCTTCGGGTGTAAACAAACGTTCATTCAAGTTCATTCTTCCTTGATGCGTGGCTAAAACTAAATTCACGGCGCACTCTAGACGGGACAGAGTCTCAACAGCATTTAATGTGCGCCTTTATTTGCATCAAAATTCAACTACTCCCAACATCTATAAAAAGGATTACAACGATCAATATTGCGAAACAGCGACCTTACTAAATTAATGGATAACGAGGACGACATAGATGCGTCACAATGAGGATTAGATGAAGATTAGGGGTGAACAAAAATATCTAAAGCAGGCAAAGAAGTAACAAAATGTGGGGATTTCTTTCAACAATTTAGCGTTGCGGAGAGATGAAAGACCAAACCTTATGACGAAGCTGCGCTTTAAAATCTCGAAAAGACTCGCAGTGAACGCACTCCCAAGGTGATTTCCATAGCTCCGATTGCTCGAGATACAAATGAGCGAGATCAATGAGCCGTGTGAAAGCTCGTTAAGAGTACGGCGGAGCGCACGGGTGCGTGGATTGGAACTGAATGGGGATGTGATTAGTGCAGCCGTCCATCACCTGCGTCTCTCCAACCATCACTGCTCTGTTCCTGCTCGCTAATCATAGGTCCTCCCCTCCGCACTCAATTCATTGCTGCTGAAATCGGTAAAGGGCTGACGAGTACGGCTATGCGCTACAGATGCGGGTCTCCTGCGCATTCCTCAATATCCGGCACCTGAAGAGGAGGGTTCCTTAGTCTACTCTGCCTTTCCGTTTTGAACCGAAGTTTCCCAGGAAAATCGAGAACATGATTGCCTTATGCACAGAATGCGGAGATTCGAGGAGTCCGTCAGAATGCAACCCTTGGAGCAAACAACAGCCGTGCTGGCCAACTACCTTGGTCAGCCAGTACCTTCGCGTAAGGCTAGATTAGTGAGTTTAGAATCGCTGCACTTCATTTAGTAGACTGAAGCTGCATTTGGTGGGATAGTTCCATTTGGAATCGCCCCTTCTAGAGTCTGAAATCTGGCATTCAAACCGCATACTCTTGACTTCTTCCCAGATTGGAAAGACTGTTGGAGCCGCGCATCTCGTAGAATGTCGTTCGGCGGCGGCGCCAAGGACGAGTCAAGCAGCCGTCCAAGTCAACCCTCAGCACTCATCCACCAGGACTGTGCCAAGCATTTAACTTACGCTCCGCAGAGATGGGGAGGACGAGTACGGAGAGGCTGCTAAAATCTCAGAGCCTAACCAGACTGCGCAAATTAAGAAGGACTAGGATGACGATCTGTACATACAACGCTAGCACGCTCTCATCGGAACAATCCGTCGAGGACCTAATGATGCAAGCCAGGAAGATCAAGTACGACGTCATCGGACTGACCGAGACGAGAAGACACCACCCCCTACACGCCGCCTACGACTCGGGAGAAGAACCGTCCCTCGAAACATACGAAAGCTGGGGAGTAGGTGGCGTTGGTCTCCTCGTCAACATGCAATTGGTCATGAACATCCATTCGTACGAGTCTCTGACAAGCCGATTCGGACGTCTGCGACTGAAGAGATGTGGCTCCGTGCCAGCTTTGACTGTGTTCGTCGCGTATGCCCCAACATCCGACTACGACGACGAAGAGGTCGAAGCCTTCTACGTGGAGCTGGAAAAGTTCTATAAGGAAGATCACACCTTCTACAAGGTGATCGTCGGCGACTTCAACGCTAAGATCGGGCCACGAAGGACGCCGGAAGAACTTTACATCGGAACCCGCGGTTTAGAGCGGAACAAGCCAGTTGAAAGGCTGTCTGAGTTTATCATGTCGACCATCCATGAAAACTCACAGTTCCAGAAGCCTCCCTCCTTAGGATAGACCTGGGAGTCCCCCGGTGGCCAGTTCCAGAACGAGATCGACCACATAATCTTCATCTTCAAAGTATTTCCTGACCCATGTCTGCGTTGTCTCCAAGTTATACATGAGATCGGATCATCGCCCCCTTCGCGCGAGGTAGCAACCCTCTCTAGCTCCATAGTTCCTGCAGTTAAGTATATGTTAATTCACCTCACTGCACCATCCCATCCCCCAAGCTGCTTGACCACCATTCTACAGTAGAAAGCAGTTACTGGGTATTATAATAAGTGTAAAGAAGGGTTAGCCGTTCTGTAACAAACAAATATGGAAAACTTCTAGTTCATTTAGAGACATGAGAGAGCTTTATCTGGAGGTTGGAGTGTGTGCTTGGTGAGCAAATGTTCGCTCAGAGACACAAAAATGTGTACTGAATAAAACTTGTAATTATTTGGCGGAACAGCTCTCAGCAGTGTTCTCCTTCGGCCCAGATCTTTTCCCTAGGCTTATGCCCAGCTGATGTGTGGCCGCACGCCCCAGAGGGGGCAACTGTTGACATGCCCTCGTCGTTACCGCCCTCATGTCGATATGGAACGAGAGTAACGTTTGCCCGGTCCCGGTGCCGTAAACAAAAGTGCACGACCACCACGCCCCGCCGACGACCACCACGCCTGCACCGCGGCCAGCGGAAGATCCACCCTTTGAATCGCAAGAAAACGCGAGCGAATGCTAGTCAACAACTCAGATGGAAAAATCAGGTACTGTGGAGCACACCCCGCGAGCTTGCCCAGAGGAGACCCGGTCCGCAATGGAGGAAGTTCAGGATTGCTCTGAAGTCTGAATAAAGAAGCCTTCGAAAGTTGAAAAGTATTATGTGGTAAAGATGCCTATTGACATTACACAGTTTCTTTTTTAGAAGCATTCTTAACGGGATATCATGGAGGTAAAGACCGTAGGCGTTGTCGACGACTTCAGCCACTGGATATTCCATCAGCCCTACCCGCACACACTGAGTAGATCCCTGAAATACCAACCAAAGAAGTAGGATCAAAGAAGGACCTGAAAGATAGAGGTCAGCAGATGCAGTGGCCGTTCTCGTCCGAACTCCCATCACCTCCTCCCAGCGAATCCGCTTGCAATCGATTCACGGCCGGTTGCACTTGCATCTTCCCTATCGTCATCCCATTCACGGCTAATTAAAGCGCCAGGCGCCGAGGACCGAGTTGGCTTCACCCACTTGAACACCGACGCGGTGCCTTCAAAAGGTGGAAGAGTATTCCATGACCTTATGTACGCTGTATTCAGCATAGAGTTCTCGACGGAAGTAGAAGTGGACTTTGGTCTTTCTTTTGCAAAGTGAGGACTTGGACTTTCAACCACTGCACTCTCAAACGTCTTCAGGTGCTCGAAAAGGCGCAAGCATGGAATGGGTGGAAAATCCTTGTTATCACGACGTTTTCTTTCAAACAGCGTCGGTGGTCTAATGGCGTGGAGCATTCTCGCTCAGTCAACATGAGGTGCGGGGTCGAGTCCCGCCTGACGCTGGAGTTCTGATCACAACAAAATATCGTTATAACACCTTGCAACCTCGCTACCAGCCGCTCAAGGAAACTGACTTGGAACATCCTTGTTTGCCACCAAATATTTTGCGCTTCTGCTTACAAAGGAAGGGTCTGAAGCGTATATCTGAACGACGGAATCATATGGGGAGAATCCTTACCTCTCCTTTAGTATAAAAATGTGTTTATTTTTTGCCAATTCGTTAAACCCAGGGAGTAGGGGGGACCTTAAAGTTACAATGGAATACGGCGCATCACGAGTTTGGGGGTCTTGTACGCGATGCCTCTGTCGGCAGTGCAGTGCAAGTGGGGTTGCTTCGTGTGAGGAAGGCCGGGGGTTTGGTTCTTGTGCGCTGCTGCATTTTTGCATTTCAACTGACTCGTAGAAATTTGGGGGATTCTGACGTCTATACCATTTACAGACGTTTTCTGCGCATTTTTCAGCTCTTCCCAGTGGTATTCAACATGATGATGTATAAATGTTCAACATCAGTGATACACAGGCACAAAGTGCGTGAAACCCCACTAGACACAATACGGGCAACGTATAAACGCTACAGGCTCCTCACAGTCCGTTTCCATACATGGGGCAACGACCTCGGGAAAAGCCATCCTGCTCGAATTTTCAAAAGAGACCAGAATGTGACGTCGGAGGTGATTCAAGAGAGAAACGCATTCTGTGGATCTCACAAATCAACCTAAATGGCATCGACTCTTTTCCCTCATCTTTGCCTGTCACCTGGAAATCAGAGGTCTGCTGAAGATTTTCTAAAGCCTAACACCAACAATGTCTGAAGATGCTCGAGTGGTGATCCCTGCTCCCGCTGAAGTGTGTTAGACAAGAAACCTTCGAGGAAAGAGATCAAGCTGGCCGAACGGGCGATCAGTATACTAAAGGACTTCGAAGCACATTAACTTGAAGTTGACGAAGTCTTTGTGGTTAAAAATCCGGTCAGTAATGAACAAGTCGCAAGAAAGGTACTCTCCACAGCGTACAGTTTGAAAATGCGCAGAAAACGTCTGAAAATGGTCCCAGACGGCAGAATCATAAGATCTCAAATAGTCAGTCGAAATGCGAAAATGCAGCAGAGCCCGAGAACCAAACCCCCGACCTTCCTCGCATGAGGCAACCCCATTTCCACTGCGCTCCGAGCCGCTTGTCATGAGAGATATCGCGGGCGTACAAGACCCCCAAACTCGTGAGCGCCGTATTCCATTGTTGCTTTAAGGACCCCCTACTCCCTGGGTTTAACGAATTGGCAAAAATAAACACATTTTTATATTAATTGAGGAGTGGGGATTCTCCCCATATGACTCGCTTCCTCCGTTCAGACATACGCTTCAGACCCTTCCCTTATTAGAGAAGAACATTCTTAACCACGAGCACTTTCACAACAGCTTTCTCTCTTTTCCTTATCATGAAGATATACGAGCCTTTGAAAACTGATAAGCCTACATTTGTTTCAGGAAATGTCAAAACTTTGCAGGTTATCTGAGAAAGAGTACGTACATGTTGATAGAACCGTAGTCTTTGTTTTTCGAACGACAACGTATGTGTTGCTTCACATCACCCACTGAGACAGAGCTGGTACTTACAGAGTGGTACTAACCATAACTAGGCAATAGCCTAGCCTTGCGAATAAATTGTAAGAAGTTATCGCCTATGGATAACTGCTGCTGCGAGTAAAAACTCTAACATAAGGTTCTCGACTTAACAAGATATCGTCCTTTGCGCTCAATTCGTAATGGGGAACAACATGAAAGGCGAGCAGAATGGGAGGCAAACATCCCCGTGGTCTCACCTCGCGCTTCTTAGGAAGGATCAACCTAGCCTAGGAGCAAAACCTGTTTGAAGCAACAGCCTTCAGAGCGCTCTGAACGAGGCGGAGCCGTGGGTTGTGATGCAACACTGATGACAACAAGGGCCGTATACACAGTATTAGCTGATGTTCTATGAAGTGCCCACCGGAGGACACAATGTCATGCTCCGCTTCACTTCCAACAAAATGAGCCAAGTTATTCTTTGCACGGAAGAACCAGCTGGCTTTTAAGTTGGATACAATCCACCCTTCGTGAACGCCCAGCGTTCGAAGAGCAGGAGCGTGCTAGATGGCAACGGCTGAAGGGCCTAGGGAATGGAGACCACGACCCAAACAAATAGTGAATACCTAAGTAACGGCAAAAATAATGTTTATCGCTGCTATAATCCAGGTAGCTTTTATGCCTGGCTGGCTCACTTCGAAATTATTAGGCATCTGCGGCAATATACGAAGTAATAAACCCTTAAGGACACGTGATCTTATTTCGTGTTAATATTTTAGAAAATATTGTAAACACCGAACCATCGCACTCTTAAAGCTTTCGTGAGTTTGTCTATATGGCGTATACGGTGGAAAGCATCGTTTGTAGCCCAGAAGCGGTATTTCTGTTCTCCTCCACGAGGCGAACCGAGGTGTTCATCGCTACGGCGTAAGTACTGCAAGATTTGACGAGGACAGTAACAGATAAGCCAACCTAGTTGGCCTTAACAAGTGAATCTGTTTCTGACCATACATAATCTCGGTTCTAATCTTTCCTCCTCACAGTGTTACGCTGACTAACGTGGCAAGGATTTCCAGAAGACTACGATAGTTTTCAAGAGGTCGAACGACGAAGAAAACAGTGAGACAGGGAAAGCATACTAGTCGGCTCAACTTTCATTGAAGGCGTCAACCATTCGTCAGTGAGGAAATACACGGCAGACTATGCATCCGTTGGAGATGGTTTACGGCAATGAGACATTCACTGTAGTCGACACTGACTGCAGCGAAGCGCATAGTATGGGATCAATATCAGTGTCAGTTGATGATTTTCCAACAGCACAAAAAACGGAACTGCCGATGGCTGATCCAATGGCTGATCATGAAAACTGGTGATAGCAGTGTCTCTAGAACATCTGCAGACTGCTCACTAGCTGTATGCACGCGGCGCAGTGGCAGAAGGCGCTGTAGATGTGTGCATGATGCGATTCGGATTCAACACCACGCCCCCTTAAATCACCGGCAGACCCCTTTGGAAGGTGTACAATAATGGCTTGTTTACATAGCCGAGAGCTTGCATGTTATGCGACCAGTATGCAAATTTAAAACTCCAACCCAAGGTCTGCATCAGCAACAACAGCAAAACATCCCATTGTGAACAGTAACTGTACACAGTGGAAGGTTTCGCTCATCACCATCACCAAGGCAGCAAGCGTACATGGCACACTTCAAATGAGGAAAGTGATTGGATCAGGTCTAAGAACGCCTCCTGCGTACCAGAGTAGCTCAGCAGATCAATTATATAAATATACTGAGAGCAGCGACCCCTTCTTCAGCTCCTCTACGAGTAAACCACGGCCAATGTCATTGATGAACGCCCCGGTGTTCTTTTAGCATCACTAGGAACAAAAATAGCTCCCACTTTCGTACACTTGGTGTCACCAAAACATGTACGGCTCCTTCAAGGGCCCCAAAAACGTATAGTTGTGATGAAATGTATGAATTGTTAATGAATTCCTGCTATCTCAGCCAAAATAGTCGACTCGGAATCATTCAGGGCACCGGACTGGCCGTTACTGTCGTATTTTTGACGGACTTATGCCTTGAACATTTCTTGCAAGTGCGCACACAAGTGCCCGAGTGATCGATGTTAAAGAGAGGTCCTCGAATCATTCACCACGACGGTCTCGCGGTGCGAGACTTTGAGGAAATGCGTTCTCATTTTTTGCCCCTAGCGTACAGCTTCGTATTACCTGATCTCTACTACCATCACTACTTGGAACTACTCGGGCACATGTTCTGAACTTGAACACTGCACGACTCTAGGGCACTAGATGTCCGAGGCAAATCCAATCAAATCAAACCTAGGACATGTCAGCTAAATTCGAGGAACCGACTCTTGACTTCAGAGACAGGAATGAGTTGCTAAGAGTGGTTTTCATGAGTCAAAGCCAAAAATAGCGTGGTCCCGCGTGCCATCCAGTACAAAACGCGCTTGCCCGCGAACGTGTCAAAGAAATGTGCTTCAGATGTCTCTCTGTAGTTTTAATAAGCTTGTCGACCAGCGGATTAAGGAGCTCTAATATGTTTAGTGTGTTTCTCCCTGCTACTGTTTTTGTTCCCCTTTGCTACCGCTGTTTTCTGCATCTCCTCTTTATTTGACGTGGTATTAATTTCATTACAATTGGTAATTGATGGGCTGTCTTCTTGTCTGTTAGTCTTACAGTGAACGATACGGATTGTGGCATCGCGCGATAACCCGCGCCTTAAAATAAATAAAGAAAGAAAGAGAAAGCGATAATCCCTTGGTATACCAAATGCTTAATCTGTGCCGTGCACGAGTCACGTAAGGCAGTGATAACCTAAACATCAATTATCTAAGGTTTTTCGGCCTCGAATTGCACGAGATTTTATGTTTACCCTTCATCCTCATTTTAACGCTTTGCTTATCCAACAGATTTGATTGTCCGAGAAGACCCGCAATGTTTTCACAGTGGTCACATTACATCCCAAAAAGTTTCTGATTGATTGATTAATGTAATTGATTAATTGATTAATGGCACTTGTGAGGATTACTTGCTCACCGTGGTTATTTAATTACTAGTATATCTGATGAGTGAAAAAATACGAAGCTAAGGCGTCGGGTTTGTTGGATTATTTGGAACTAATTTCGCATAAGGCCCTTCCTTGAACATTAACTCCGTTGCCAACTCCGTCTCCGTTTTACTAAGGTCCCTCAACTCTAAGCGTTAAAACATCTGTAGCTTTTGTTGAAAGATTCTGCAAAGAAATGGATTATCCATTAACGGTAAGAAAGCAACCGCAGTGATAGTTCGCATGAGCGCCGTCGCTTCGACATTGTACAACGAACATCCGAGATTTTCACGTTCTCGCTCTTTAAAGTGTGGTCAACACTAGTTAGCATTTTTGACGCACAGTCCAATTTGACCGAGCTGATCCATTCAAATTCGTATTCTAAAATTGAACGAGGTTCGGCAAACGGGGTTCCTTATCTCTAGACGAAGTGAAGAAGACGAGAACGTCCGGCTCCGTGTTAACCTATTGGGCTACACTGCTCTTCCAGCCCTAACACCTTGGAAACCTTGGTCCTACGAAAACGAGCATGGAACCAGCGGTGGCTGGATCCTCGAAGTGACACAGGATTCACGCAAGTGGGAGAAGGATTCCGACGCTCCGAGCTTAGCTTCATCGACGTTGATGCTGTCGAGATGCCTTCACATGGACCAAGTCGTCGAAAATTATGTGGACCAGCCACGAAATGCGTTCCACTAACAAAAGTTTGACGAGAGCCTTTACACACTGGAATCCGCTGATTGTCGAAAGAACACTAGAGCCAGCAACCCATTCGTCGAACGTCTTAACGAACAATTGACACACTTCGTGTCCTTCGAGCAAGAAGGGTCCATTGGATCACACTGGCACGCGACAGAGATGAATGATGCCATTGCTGAAGAACTTGACGTATAAGGATGAAGGTAATGTCACTTCGTCGTGGACACCCTCATAGTAAGATTCAGCAGCAGTGCAGAGCTCACAACATGGAAGTCGGTCAGTATTTCCTCCGGTCGATATAGTATCACAAAGTTCTCCAGAGTCAAGCATCTATGCACGTAACATTGATCTGGAGAAAATATTTTTAGAGTGGTATAACCGCACTTCCGTTTACATCGACGAAGTCTTCACAATCTTGAACACGAAACTTTTCTAAGAAAATCGTAGCCCGCAAGTCGTTCCGCAGCGCTTTACACAAACATTATAATTGGTCACAGGCCATAGTTCCTCGCAGAGCAGAGATCTGACTATGGTGAGCTGGAGCGCAATGCCGAAGAGACGTTCGCGGGGATCTGTTGGTGAACCTTAAATCAAACGCCAGCATGCGATCACACTTACTCGGATCGCAATACTTTCAGCATTGGCAGGAGATGTGAGGACTTGGACCGTCGATAATAATGCAGCAAAAAGAGGCAGCACCAGCAATGGATTTGAGTGAGTGACTCCTTCGCCCAAAATTATTGTTGCTCCCAGCTAGTGTGAGCAGCCAGCGTCCACAAACTACGTCAATGAAAAGCGAGATTAGACCCGCAGATCATTGAAACGTGATTCGACTCACATTTAGGGTTTGCGCGTTCTAAAAAGGCTACTGGTTCAAACGGGAACAATAGATATCTGCTGCCGTGCTCAGATGTAGGTGAACGGTTTGAAAGAGGGTGGACGCTACATATTTATGTGGGCACAGATTTGAATGTCTTTAGAAATAAAGCGTCATACAAAGGCGCAGTGGACAAGGGCTGGTTATTCAAAGCTTCGCCGCCAAATCCGTTTTGCAGGAAAACGAAGATGTAGCGTCAGGGAAAGCTGGGTCAATTTAAGTTTTATAAGTGAGTTGATCACGTTGAAATGCATGTAAGTGGGAGAAATGTTAACCATCATGTTAACGAAACTTCTGTGCGTGAGTGCGGGTGTCGAAACGAGAACCAACGAAGAGAAGGCAATCGAACAAAACAGAAATAGTTCGACACATAATCGACAAGATTCTGATGTGTAGCTGCGCGTATCTTCATCATGGCTGTCTGCTTCAAGATGCTCTTCGAAATGCATTAAATTAATATAAAGTCCAGTACCTCCTCGTTGTTTAGTTTTCTGAAATTGAGAAATCGCTAAGAGATTTTGTCCAAGCATTCAAAAAGCTTAAGAAGAAAATGATTGTGCAACTAATAAAAACCCAACTCACGGTGGAAAGAAGAAAATGATTTAAGCTGTTGCAACGAAGTTTTGTTGCGATCAAAACTTCTAGCGCCAGGCGGGACTCGAACTCGCACCTCCCTCTGACCGGGCGGGAATGGTCTACGCCATTACACCAACAACGCTGTTTGATCGAACGCAACATCCACACCTCGTGGGACCCATCAGCACTCACCCGTATATCGGGATGAGCCGGCCGCTGATATCAGCATGGAACCAGTTATGCTGTAGGTCTAGATAGAAATGATTCAAACCAGTTTCTTTAAGCCTCAATTGGCTGGAACCGAGGATGTAAGCTGTTACAACGATGTTTTGTTGCGATCAAAACTTCTAGCGCCAGGCGGGACTCGAACCCGAACCTCCCTCTGACCGGGCGGGAATGCTCTACGCCATTACACCAGGAGAAAATGATTGCGCGACTAATAGAACCCAACTCACGGTGGAACTTGTCTCCAACACACCATAACTAAGCATTTGTTTCTAACACTGATGCGGACTCGAGCAAAATGAAGGCAAACTTCAAATGCCGAAAAATCATCATCATTTCTATATAATAACGCGCTAAGCGCTGAGTCGTGCTATCGATCGGCGCCACCGCAAAAATTAGTTATAAAATAGGGTATAATTCGGGGCCGGGGGGGGGGGGGAAATTACAGCACGAAAACAGCGGAAAATGCCCATACGTCTTCTTCCTGCCTGGAAACTTCAGCCCTGGAGTAATTGCGGTCACTGAACACGAATCTGAGGTACGTTTTTGAACTATCGATCGCCGTCAATGGATACTGATCAAACTATCGCTTTTTTGTGGATGTCTTCCAGGCGGTCTGAAACTTTAGCCCCTGGGGTAGCCGAGGTCGGTCAACATGAATCTGAAGTTCGTTTTTGTAGAATCGACCATTGTCAATCAATACTGATCTAATTACGGGGTGCGAAAATAGCGGAAAATACCTGTATGTCTTCTGCGTGCCAGTGGATTCAGAAGACGTGCGGAATACGTCGCATTACGTGCCTGAGACTCAGAAGACGTGCCAAAGACGTCGTCCAATGTGCCTAGGGATTCAGAAGGTGTGCCGAACACGTTGTCCGCTAAGGGTGGATCACTGAGGGGAACCTGTACCAGTAATGAGGAACCGTTTCACTAAGGGAGGACCAGTAGTGAGGAAGCAATAGATCGCCCTATCATGCTATACACTGTACGTATTGTGGACCTTTTGTACTCCTAGGTAGGGAAAAAAGCTGTAAAAGTAGAGCAGCCAGCTTGATGTGATTGTCCTTAGCTTGGTGATGCTGCAACATCGCGCAAAGCGCGCAAGTGCGAGGCACGCCGATAGGCGCGACGGAGCACTTGTTTATTAATAATTTGATTCTGGCATTACGCAGCTTACAGAAAAATCCCAGCGGTTTGCGGACGATGTCTTCTAGACAATTAACAAGTGCCGCAATCAACGCCGCCTAGTTCCCAATTTGACCTAATGGCAGATCTGTGGGCTCAAAGAGGTTCAAAATTTAGTTACCTCTAAATCCACGCATTAGCGACAAAGGAGGCGAGTTTGTCGTAATATCTAGACAGCTCGACATTTCTATAAACGAACGCCATCTGGAAGCACCTCTGTGTGTCGTCCAGCTACCCTCAAGGTATTCCAGGCGCAGTGTCGGAGGCTTAACCGGGAGTGGATTGCTGTTGGCAAGGTAGCTGGTCTCCATGTGACACTCATTACGCGTCTCAAATTGGAAACTCCATCTTGTCCAGTATTGTATTTGCTAATTAAACCCATAAATTTAAGTGCACAGACAATTTAGACACCATTACAGCTGACGGTATAAAGGTATGTAAGACCAATCACCAGCTGTGTGGGGGTCCTACGGACAGGGTCGCGGGGTTCCTGAACAATATCATTGGGCAACTCCTGCGCTTCATTCCAGCTCATCTTCCAAACACGCATGCGTTCCTTGACCGCCTACACGCAGCTCAGATGCAACGGAATTGTGTGGTGGAGTCGTTCGAAATCACGTCGCTATATACAAATGTCAGCAACGACTCAGCACTTGAGGCAGTCTATGAACTTCTCAGTGAACATCATCATGGCATCGACATGTTTGGCCTCACGATAGGTCAGGTCATGCGGCTGCTGAAAGAATGCCTCAGCTGCAACATCTTCAGATGGTCGGGCAGGAATTTTTCGCATATAAGAGGGTTAGCTATGGGCCAGCGTTTACCTCCCACTTCGGCCATCGCATTCATGTCCAAAATTGAAGCTCTCGTGTTAGCTAGGCTCCCTGCTTTATATTGTCGATATATTGATGACTGCCTTATCATCTGTTCTACCCAAGAGGAGATGGGCATGTGCTTCGATATCATAAACAAGCAGTGTGAGCATTTCACGTTTACGCGGGAGACTGCAAAGGATGATTGGCTTCCGTATTTGAACGTCCAAATACAGCTGAACGGAGGGAGAAAAATAACAAAGTGGTATCGTAAACCCACTAGCAAAAATATCTTGGTCCATAGCAAGTCAGCGCATTCGAGACAGACCAAAACAGCTGTCGTGCGTAATATGTTCCGCACAGCTAGCAGGGTATCTACTGGGAAAAAGAGCGCAAGGAGTCGCTAGCGCTTGCTCACCAAATCGCTGCCAATAATGGGTCTACATTCTTTGGCTATCAGCGAAGTAGCACCAGCAATCGCTCACGTAATTCCTCATTTTACGACAAAATCCCATTTTGTCATCCCTTTCGTCTCAGACAGTGTCAGCACTTCTATTAGGAAGTGCGTCAGAAGGGCGGGATTGGAAAACGATGTCAAAGGGTAGATACACCTCCTGCTAACCTAAAAAGCGTTTAGTGCGCAATCGGCTGCACGACCGAATTTGCGCAACCCCAAATTGCACCATCTGCCCTGCAGGTAACGAAGGTGACTGCATGATTTCAGTGGCTGTCTACCTAATAAGATGCAACAGCTGTGGAGGTGAATACATCGGTGAAACAGCTCGTCCCTTCTAAGTTCGCTCTAAGGAACATCTGGAAGGGAAGAGCAGGTCACGACCATCAACTGCTCTAGGCTCTCACAGGGTAAATTACGAAAACGGCGCCGACTTTGGGGTCACTTTCAAAATTCTAGCACGGTAGGCCCAGACAGCCGCACGCAAAACCCCGGAGGGGTTCTGGATACGGGCCAAGAGCCCGAGGTTGAATCGGCGGGGGATGTGTCTATATAACCCGCGAGCTCAACCCTTACATCAGTCTCACCTTTTAGACATTTTCACCTTGTGGGGTCTCTCGGGTGTTCTAAATGTTGGGCTGCTGTCACCTCTCTCTGCTGGAAGGGTTGCTGTTCGGGAGGTCTTTGAATTTTCGCAAGGTTCGTGGCGATGCTTGGCCTAGTAGCTTCCACATATGTTTGGACTTTTCAGAAATGTCAGTCGTCAATAAAGCGTGTACTATCTCGGTTTCGAGTTCAACACCACATTAAACAATTGGGAAGCTAATAGAGCAAGCATGCTGTCCCGGAAGCAATGGTAGAGCATGACTCGAAAATGGCACAGAACTTCTGATTCCAAGGAGAACAACCTTGTAGCTCATCAGATTCACAACTCTTATGTTGGTTGTTTTATTCCTCCAGTCTTCCTGAATTTAAGTTTTCTATGCAAAGAACAATGAAGCCATATCGCTCGTTTCTCTTGTAATTATACAGTGAGTCGCGTGCATTCTCCATTCTCAAATCGAACGAAAGCTCGAAGCTGCGCCCTGATCAGCAGCTCGAGAACGGGACGGTACACAGGCCGGCAGTCAAAGAATAGGATAGAGTAACCTCCAGCCATCTGCGGAGTCTTCGAAAGTAGGGAACAAATAAGCGCTTCGAATGACACACTCTGAGAGACTGGTTGACAACGGTGCTTTCCATCTCTGCACAAAGATTTGACGCTTCACTGAACGTTTGATGGCGGAATATTTTTGAATCGCGTATTGATTTATTGCAACCACCCACCAACATTTGTTTGAACAGGAGTTTGAATTTGAAAATAGTATTGCATTCTGAATGAACAAAGCGAATAGTATCCATGTGGCTCAGTGGCGCTGCTGCCACGGAAAAATGGTCTTCATGAGCACATACGTATCTCACCATTATTCTTCCTATCGAATGTCTAAAGCAGTGGTATCTATAGAACAGAACATCTTGTACCACCTACATTGTTCTTACAATTTGATGACCTACCTTCACCGGTAGCACAGCATATGTCACCGCTTCCATTCGCTTGCTGTTTCGCCATCGTCACCCACGACGCTGTTGGTCTTGTTAATGTTGGTGACGAGAGGCACCCTTCGTTCCCAACCGAAATACGAGTTGGGTCAGCCTTGTGACGAGTACGTGTCGGTCCACCTCGTCTTCCGCGAAGACGCTTGGCGTCCCTTGAGGGCCATTCCGGTCCTACTTTCGTCCATCGGTCGCCTTGCCTTCTTTCGATTCGCCGGTTGCACCTTAGAAGACATCGCTCTAGCACGCTGGGGGTGCTACTTGGCAACTTAGACGTGGCACCAGTGTCGGGCCACGTCGGCGCATAACAGCACGGGGAGAACAGTCGAGTCATACTTTTTTGTGTTGCAGTCTATTTTATCTTAATTGCACTATTAAAGCAATTCCTCTCTTAACTTTCAGCAATGTTAATTACATCTACTTATCCTTGTCTTTATCCTTGTCACCGCCTTTATTTTCCTCATCACCCGACTTCTGCGTCTTCTTCGGCTCTTCTTTTCCTGCCTTCTGAGTTTGCATCGCCGATGGCTGCGTAGGGTCATTGTCTTTTTCATCCTTTTTGTCTTTTTCTGCTCCTTCTTGTCGTCTTAGCTTCGTCTGCGTAGAAATTGGCTGCGTTGGATTGCTTCTCTGGCATCTTCCTTCTTCTCCTTTTTGTCGTCCCTGACGGTTCCTGTTTTGGAGGCTTGGCTCCTTCAGGTTTCGCTCCAGGCTTTTCCGGTGGTTTTCCGCCTTTTTAGCTCCTCCTTTAACAGCATTCTTTGAACACAGAGTCCACGCAATATTAAGAATAAGGCCGAGCAACCACAACATTTGAACAATTGGATTTAGAAAGCCCATAGTGACTTGACTGCTTTACGAAATGATGTGATGAACAGTGCAGAGCAGAATTGAAGTGAAGTTAAGGTTCGGCATCCGCAAAGTTGAATAAAATGAAGTCAGATAAGTTCGCTCGGAGGTCGTAGTAGCTCATACCCTCCAGCACGAAAAAGAAGGTAATTCTGTCCAGGGCTATGCCATTGTGTATGCCCTTGGTTGCAGCTCAAACTTCTGAAGGAAGAATCGGATGCGGTCCTCCATCAGCAGAGGTGTTGGGCCTGCCACGAGAGTAGATACGTAAAGGACGTTCATGTAGAACCTCTCCGTTATCGACTCATCCCACGACGAGAAGAGGTAAAAGTCCCATCCTCGTTCAGCAAAGCTAATAGCGGACTTTGTGTTCACGAGGATCCCTGCAGCACTTATAGAGATCGTCTCAACGCTGCTTCCAGCAACTTCTTTGGCTAGATTGTACTTGTTCTCGAAGGAGGCGATCCACTGCAGAACGATGACACTGCAACTTTCAGTGGGGCACCGTCGGTTACCGAGTATGTGGTCCAGTTCCACGTGAACCGTATCATTGACTAATTCCAACGTCAACCGACGTTATTACTTCATCACGAAGATCCATGGAAAAGGCGTGCGGTGAACAGAAGTCCAGGGAGACTGTTGCCGTTTCTGTCCCGTTCTCCAGATCCAAATCTTCTAATCCTACACTCCTCGATAGCCCTCCTGGTTTTTTTTCGAAGTCTCAGACGATGAACTTGTAGGACTTTTCGGTACTGATACCTTCTTCCACCTCCTCGTAGACCACATCAAGATCGGTCTTATCAGAGCAGGTCTAAGATCAGTGGCTGACGTTGGTGAGTAACAGATGATGACACTGATTGGATTCCGACGATTAGTACATAGAGAATGATGCCCAGATGAGCGACAAGATTTCCTAGTCAGCGGGATCGGCCACAGATGGGGTGCGCGAGAAAGCGTATGCCTTCAAAATTGCGGAGTGGAGCTTTCTCTCCAGAAATGACGAGTGTTCCCGTCCAAGAACATCTTCATCGTTTCTCCGAGTTCTGGTGTCCTGCAGAGCACTCGTCCTGTCCGGAAGTGGTAGGTAGGCGTCTAAGGCCTATGGTGTACTCCAGCGGACACTCCCGCGGCTTTGCTGCAATGTGGGCGTGGCTGGCTGCAACGAGTTGCCAAGTGCGGAGCAGGGGTGTCCGGAAACTTTTTCGAGAAAAGCGGTGCACAGACAACGGAACTGAAGGGCTCAAAAATGGGATAAAACCCGAATACGAAACGCGGAAACGGAAATGACTCTTGCTTATCGCTTCATTTAATTTTCATAAATATATATATATATATATATATATATATATATATCCATAATGGTACTAATAACTAAGTTGCCGTTAACGAATCTAATAAGCGGGCAGGGAAGCATGAACCCCTTTTCAGAACATGCAACAATAAAAGAAAATTCTTGTATTCGTATCATTACTAAGATGAATTTTCAAACACTACTAGTGTAAAAAATCGAAGTTTATGCAAAAAAAATTCTGTAGGAAAGCATTTTAAACGCAATGAATCCAGCTGGCGAGTAAGATGCCAGAGATTTCACTACATACTTATAACACTTAACGGCTCTTATTGAATTTCCCGGATCTATCCTAATTGTGAGAGTGCAGGGTTAAGGTTACAACTGGGTTCAGTGCACACGACACGACACCCACTCTCTGACTTCGCATGGGTACCACTGTATCATTTGGCAGTAGCTGAAGCTCTGAACCAAACTTAAAGGAGGGGTGGAGAGGCAAGGCACCGCATGCCCTCCTCCGACTAGGATAGGTCCAACGTCCCTTGTGGAGTGAATTGTCAGTAACATAAGAACGGTTACAGAACTCTGTTTTTGAATTGGGGTTCCAGGCGAGACCTAAGACAATTAGGAAAAAGATAAGCGTGCTCCGTATAAGGAATTTGATTCTCGATTCAAACTCTCACGAAAACTTTGTAGCCTTATACTATTCGGTAGTACATCGTTTCAAGAAAAGAACCCAATTTGGCTATCACACTGTTTTGATATCAGGATGCACCATCGGTTTGAAATCAACACAATCGCAGAAAAAGACAACTTATAGTTAATTTCTTTCTTCAGCCTTTCTTTTAAATTCAAGAGGTGAATGAAGGCAGCGCAAAAGAATCAGTGAGTAATGAGTTATCATTTCCATTCCGTCTTTCGGCTCAAGAGGAAGCGGAAGGACTAAAAACGGCCGAAAGCCCGAACACGGAAACGGAAAGGAAATTCCGCACATCCCTGGTGGGTAGTCCAAGTATGATTCGTGGCTGAAGGGGGTGCACGGAGTATACCTTACTCCAAGACTGTCCTGGCCTTGTCCAAATACGTTTTGTTTTATGTTACTGTAATTGAAAAGTTGAAGATGCTTTGTTTATTAATCTGCACCTAATTCTATAGGCACAAAGCATGAACAAGTTTCCGTCGGGGATCGTGCTCGTGTCGTCTTGAATAAGAATCAATGACGTCCTATGCAACTTGAGATTTCTCTGCCTCTTACCGGTTGTCGTATTACTGTCCGACGTCAAAGGTGAAAGAGCCCAGCAGCGTAGTGAGGCTGGTGCCATGGCATGAGAAAATTCAGTATGAACGCCTTGCCAGAGCGAGTTCAAGATGGTGTTCAGCAAAAACTCAACGGCACAACAATTGTAACCAAATGACATTAACAAGAAAACACTGACAACTAACAACAACAACAATCATGTTCTGTTTTGCCTCTACCTTCATACAAAAGATGTTTAAAAATTAGTTATCCCGAGGCTCTTCAGTGAAGAAGGTAGGTAATCAACATAGTTGCTAGTACAGTACAGGGTAACACATATTTGTATTTTTATCTTTGTACGAACTAACAACTAACTTTTACAATGGAAAATAAACACACTTACCACAACAAACATTTTTTATAAAATTGTTTATTTGTTCATTATCTTATTGTTATTGGGCGCGTGTAACGCAGTCGGAGGAGGCGCGACTGCCGCGTGCACCCGATACCAGGTTCCTGGTTCGGATTTCCCGCCCAGGCCAACCAAGCCTTCCATCCCTCCGGGGTCGGTGAATTGGTACCAGACTTGTCTGGAAAGGATAAAGCGCTCACTTGTTCATCGGCTGGCCACCGCAAGTCATTGTATGGCCAAATACGCATTCATGTCGCCTCCACGACATCCCGTAGAAGTAGAATGCGCTGGCGCATCCCAGAAGGGATTGAGTAACGCCGTCCTTTATCCTTATCCTTTATCCTTATTGTTATTATTTAATTTTTATTTTTATTTTTTGTGATTTTTATTATATTATTTATGTTTCGATTACTTCTGTGCCGAACGAGGTTGTTAGGTGGACCAGTATTTATTGAGCGGCCTAACGTTTCGACCCGTTCGTCGTCTTCGGAGGCCTAAAAGTGGCTTGAGGATTCGGATGTTGCTATCTATCCGACCAAACGCCTCATCGATTCTAGCCTTTCGGATATCGTCTTGAGGAATAGCAAGAAATCCCGAACCCATGAACGATAAACTCACCCGCTGATCCACCGCTTGTGCGGAGCGACGCCGCTGCCGCAGTTAGTCGACAGATGGTGACTGAGACTCACTATACTGTTCATTCTACACTATGTATACTGTGTATACCAGTGTCATTCTTAACCACATCCTTGTCACCACCGGTCGCTCTATAACTCACAATGCGAAATAAACGGCAGAAAGTCATCGGTGACCGAAGGACACTCATTTCGATTGTTCATTCGTGGATTTCGTGAAAGAATCCAGAACGCCTCCAGCGCTTTTCTAGACGAAATATCTGTCTTGATGGTCAAAATCGTGCACTTCACATCAAAGTCGTTTCCGCCATGTTCCTCCACTTTATGCTTGCCTAGAGGATTCGTTAAGATACCCCGCCTTTTGCACGCTAGATGTTCATTAACACGAATAGCAAGTACCCTTCCGGTTTCCCCAAGGTATGTCTGGCTGCATGTCCGACATTCAAGCTCATAGATAACGCCAACTTTGGCGCAATCCCCTACTTTCCCGTATGGACATACAACACAGTTCTCCGTTACGCACTCCCTGTCGTAAAGGCTATTTCGAACCAGCTGGCGTCTGATGCTGTCGTTTGGAATGTTAACTAAGACAACATCATCCTCCAACTGGGCCCGTCTTATGCTTCGTTGTAGAGCGGAAGTGACGTTATCGGAAATGAAAGGGACACACAAGGGTACTTTATCTCGGCGTGGTACAGCTCGCTATCAGAGTGGGATCCCCTGTGGTGATGTGGTACCGTGTACACATTCTGCGCAGCTATTTGACATGCTAGTTGCACAGGTTCACGTCGTTCTTCAGCACCAGTGCATACACCGTTCGCAGTTCTGAACATTTTCTTCACTACCGCGTGTGCGTTAGGATGCGCAGATGATGCATGGACCAAGATGTTCTTAGAACTTTCTTTGCGGTACCACTTCACTCGGATCATTCCACAGGATAATTTAACTTGTACATTCAGATAGGGGAGCCAACCGTTTTTCGGGGTTTCTCTCGTCATCTTGATGTACTGCGACTGATGATTTAGAAGATTGAAACACTCATCCATTTCGGATTGTGTTGAAGTTATAATGAGACAATCATCAATATACCTGAAATACATCAGTGGAAGACGATCTAGAACCGGCTGCTCTATTTTGCTCATAAAGCATACCGCAAGCACAGGAGCCAATCGCTGGCCCATGGCCAGGCCTCTGGTTTGTGAATAATATCTACCTGACCATTTGAAAATATTACAATTCAAGCATTCCTTGACCAGAGTCATTATGCATTCCTTACTGAGTCCAAAAGTGTTGATATTATCATGATACCGGTCAAGCATTTCTGATAAGGCTTGCAAGGCATCATTATTTTGGACGTTGGTGTAAAGTGCGGTTACATCAAATGACTCCTCAATACAACCTTCATCAAAACGTCTATTGTGGAGCTGTCCAAGAAATGCTCTCGTATTAGTCAGGTGAGCAGAAACCATTACCAGCAACTGGCTGACGATTCTATTTAGAAACCAAGATATTCTGTCAGTTGGTCCCCCTACACAACTAATTATAGGCCTTATTTTAAATCTATCCGATGACATTGACAGCGTATCCTCTGGCGCAAGTTTATGGGTCTTGATAAGGCTGTAGAACACTGGACAAGTTGCATTGTCCAGCTTGAGCCTGCTGAGCAATTTTGCATCAATTCCAGCAGATCTGCCTACGGCCATCCAAACGTGATTAAGGCGCCTGCATTGCGAAGAAAACTCAGCAGCGCTAGCGAGACGGTAAACTGAGGCTGCAGATGGAGCTCTGTTATGCCTCTGTCTTACAGAAATACGAATTGTACCATTTGATCTTAATTCGCGTAGTTCTCGGAACCCCTTCCATTGGTCGTATGTCAAGTTATTGTTATTGAGCCGCTGGTGATTTCTAAGAACGGCCAATATCAGATGTTAGAATTCTTAACTTGACATCAACTTCTGGAACAGGAGCTGGTTCTTTGTAGAACATTTGCGGAAATGGTACTGATGAGGGTATTCTCTGATTCGCAGTGGTCTGCGGACTATGTTCACGTCTGTATCTAGCTCGCAAGGTATCCCTTAGCCTATGTAAACCCCCTACAACTTTGCGGAATGTTAGTGCATTGATGCTTCGTGCTGGCGAAAATGACGGACCGAGACTCAGGAAATATATTATTTATTTTATTTAATTGTCTTTTTAATTTTTTGTGTTTTTTAAACCTCCTCTGTACATCCCAGCTGGCACCAGCTGCATCCCCCACGACGCCATGAGGCGCTGAACCATGTGAGTGGGAATTCGCGTTTATGTTTATGCTTGAGTTAGCGCTGCTTTCTACTACCGAGGGAGGTCACTGAACTCGGTCCGGAGATTCTGAACGAGACCTATATTGCCTTGTAAGGCATCGAACGAGGATCACAGAACAGTGTTTCGTTTTTGCTAAATGCCTCTGGGTGGTCCAAAAATGGCAAAAAAATGTATCGCTTCAGGGCGGGCTGATAAGGCAAAAGTGACACCTGGAATAGTCCTGCCGTGCTCGGAACTTAACTTACAAAAGGTTTGGGGCTCAAATTAGAGTTAGATTATAGTAATACGATAATTTCCTACGTTTCCTAGACGAAGCTGCAGTGTACAATCAAGTGATTCACTTGCAACGTTGGTGGCAGCGACTGGGTGACCGAGTGGATAGCGCGGCGGACATACGGGAGGGGTCGAGGGTTCGATTCCAGGGGTGTCTATGCGATTTGCTTTGTGGAGTGCTCCGTTTTTGGCTAATAAAGAGGACATTTTGGCTTTGATAGGATGTCTTCTTCGCTTCCTAACCCCGCTTTCAGCCTGTTGTCAGATGTAAAGGAGCTAGTTTTGTCGTGTGGGTTGATGTCGAGCGTCCACTAAACCACGCTTGTCTCGCTGAGGAAGGTGTCGTTAGATGCAACCCCACATGACCTCTTTCGAATGTTCTCAAATCGTTTTAGAAGTGTTGATCGCTGTCATCTTATTTCTGAACAAGATCGACAAGTATTGAGCTGCCCATCATCAAGACACGTTCATCGTTCTTCGGATTTCTTTGCAGACTGCTTTTTATTCTACGCAGCTTTCACTATTTCAGTTCACTGTTACCAAGTACAGCATATTTTATTCGCCTCATGGTATTTATATAGCTGTGTTTTTTTGACTATGCTCCTATACACTTACAGTAGACGTGTCGGGGCATTGCAGCTTTGACCAGTTGCAGACACTCCCTCAACTCTGGAGCTCGAAAAAGGTTTTTTTCCCTCCCAAATTCATCTATAGGCTATCTGAGATGATCACCAATCTGGCAGCTATTTCCGTTGAAACGATGGATGAAAGAAGGTTACGGTGGGTAAGCCCAAGTAACGGGGTATACGCAGAATAATCGGCACTGCTGCTCTTGACTGTCTCCAGAGGTCGAGGAGAGGACGAAAGAAAAATTTCGCCCAAACATCGCCCACAGGAGTTATTGGCTGACCACGGATATGATACCTGTTTTTAAAATTTCGGTATATTACGGCAGGTTACGGTAAATATGGGTGTGTTAGCGACGTTAGCAGGATTGCTTTCTTCTCCAATGTGGTCAAACTTATTTTCCAACCTTCGATGGAAAGTAGTGCAAGAAAAGTGATAATTTAGAAGAAGAGTGGCAGATTCGTGGTCAGCAGCTTAAATAATTCCCAAAGGCGAAGTCTGGGCGAAATCGGTAGTCATGACTTCGTCACCTTTATTCACCACTAACCAATAATACGGTAACTTACCGAAGCCAAAATGTACTCTTTATTAGCCAAAAAGAGAGCCCTCCACGGAGCAAATCGCACAGACGTCTCGGAACCGAACCCTCGACCCGTTCCAGTAAATCCGCCGCTCTATCCATAAGACCATACCAGGTGTCACTTATGCCTTATCAGCCCGCCCTGAAGTGATACCATTTTTTGCCATTTTTGGACCACCCAGGGGCATTTAGCAAAAACGAAACTCCGTTCTGTGATCCTCGTCCGATGCCCTACAAGACAATATAGGTCTCGTTCAGAATCTCCGGACCGAGTTCAGTGACCTCCTCCCGTATCGTCACCTCGTGCTTATCTATTCTTGAATTCATTCTTCGCGCTCTCAACACCTCTAAGCTTCCCGCTTTGTTTGAAATAATGATCCGAGAGGCTATTAAGCGAGCCATCAGCTATCATCAGACTAACTGCAGCTGTTCGCAATATGTACTTAAAACTAAAGAGCCAAGTCAGCCGTCGATTGATGCGATGGCCTGAAATTGAAGAAGTAGTGAAGTAGTGCCGTGTCATGAAAAACGCTATTTAATGCTTAAAGCCCAGACATACCACAGCAATGTCTATTTGAATTACGCTTTGCAAGAATACAGGCAACAACCACACCGTCCTCAGAAATTGACCGAGACAACGTACCGCCGTTACCCTTTCATAACCTTCATAGTATGAATAGCTTGCTGATCACGATAGACAATCTTGTTCCCGCTGTAACCACCGAAGGGAAGAAGGTAGGGGGAGGTAGAGTCGATGGAGATGGCAGATAATGCATGAAAAGCTCGGCACACCCAGTGTGACAAGCGGTGATGCCCGCTGAAAGAAGGCCGTACAGTCCCACGCCAACGATCATCTGTTACGCCGAGCGTTTATGATAAAAATACTCAACATTGCTCCAAACAGGGGACGCCTAAACCACGACGGTGGTCAACTCGTCGAGAACTAGAGTTCCTGGCACCGAGCAATATGTACCGACGACCGCTGAACGCGCCTGAACGGTTGATCCAAATGCATCACCTACAAGGAAGTGGAAGAACAAAATGATAACGGCCTCGAATCAGAGTCACGCGTGAGGACCGATTTTTCCAAAAAAATTGCGACCTTCCCCCATCTCTGGAGAAGATATGATACCACCCCTTCTCTACAGCACAGCCTAACCCTTCTTATGTTTTTTGCTTTCTGCGCCATTTTTGTATTATTTAACAACATTTTTCTCGATATCACTTAATATTGTGGAGATTCTCGCGCAGTTTTTTTTTCGCTGAAAGAAATGCGTTATGAACAAGGAATTGAACCCTATAAAGTCTAGAACACTGATTGTCCTACTATGAGAAATAGGGTTTTTCTGGAGCAAACTTCCAATCAATCAGGACGGGTTCAGTTTTTTGTCAATTTTAGCGGAACATCATGTCACGAAACATTTTTCCACCTAAACAAGCGACGTGGTTTGTAAAAGAACTCCATAAAATTCTAATGCTAAGTGTTAATTATAATTTAAGTGCTTTTTTGAAGATTTCCAGGATTTGTTACGGTGTATAAGTCCTTTTACTTTTGAAGCGTGGTCGAAAGCAAAGACATGACTTCTCGCGGAAAACAAATTCTTCTCCCTGAAGTAGTTAACCTCTGGAAGTGAAATTGTACCTCGTAACGCTTCAGCTATGGGTATTAACCAGTAAAAAATGAAGTCTTTCTGCAGCGATTTTCGAAATGACTGGGGGAATCGCATTCATAATCGAAGCTGATCGTGAACAAATCCGTCTGGTGGCAGCAATTTACCCGAGTGAAATTGTTAGTGCCATACTCACGTTTGTGGTCACTCGACGTTTACTGGCTTAGCTCACTCTTGACTGTTGCATAAAGTTCCGATTTAATTAGAGGTGACGATCAATTAGAGGATGGAGTCAACCAGAGTTTTTACGGTGGCGTGGTTAAGCATGCAACTATACCTACATTTTATACAAAACCTAACATTCATACTTCCAAGCACATCTACTTTGAAATATTGAGTCCTAAAACGACTATTTAAATAGTCTTGCACTCACTGCGTATCGATATTAATGACCTCACTTTGATACCTTTCTACTCATTAATTATTCCCTGTATTTTTGTTCTGTATTATTCCATGCGGGCGCATGTAGCGCAGTTGGAGGAGGCGCGACTGCCACGTGCACCCGATACCAGGTTCCTGGTTCGGATTTCCCGCCCAGGCCAACCAAGCTTTCCATCCCTCCGGGGTCGGTGAATTGGTACCAGACTTGTCTGGGAAAGATAAAGAGCGCTGACCTGTTCATCGGCTGGCCACCGCAAGTCATTGTATGGCCAAATACGCATTCATGTCGCCTCCACGACATCCCGTAGAAGTAGAATGCGCTGGCGCATCCCAGAAGAGATTGAGTAACGCCGTCCTTCATCCTTTATCCTTTTATTATTCCATCCTGCTTTTTTCTGTTTTTCATTATGTTGTGCAAGCGATCGCCAAAGCTGCTTCGAATTGAGGGGCATCGTTTCTACCATATGGAAGTGACGAATGAAGAATGAATACAAGTGCAGCCGTTACTGCGCAATTATTAAGGTTCTTCGGCGCTTCCTCTCGCAGGAAACTGGATATGTGTGTGGACGCTGCCGACAGCTGAAAACGGCATCGTCGATGAAAAAACGACAGCGGACGGCCGTAGGAAATATTCATCAGCCACACCGCAAGATCGATCGATTGCGACTGAAGTAAGCAGATGAATTGATGACCGAAATGAAAGTAGGGAAGCGAAGATCGAAAAGTGTTCCAACGGGAGCGTCGAGTGCAACGGGGCCGAGGCGCACAGCGATCGAAATTTGCACTTGTAGTACACCGACACTCTTTCCCGTTCTCGCCTTCGCCTCTGCCCCTCTCGCCCTGCCGCAGGTCTCTCTCCCTTTATCTCTCTGCCCATCCCCTTTTCACTTCCCACTCTCTTCTCACTCACGAAGCAACACCCAATTGCAACGGTGCGTGACAAACAGTTCAAAGAATCCGTTAGAAGCGCGACTTGCATGGTCCTTCGTGCGGACTCCTCCGCTTCTGACCGACGCAACGGAGACAAGCGGAGTCGGAACGAAAAATCCCAGGGAGTCGAGAAACGCCGTTACCTTAGTGGCGACCGTCAACGAAATGAGAGGCCTGCTTTGACCATGTGCAGGCGCTCCTTCGAAAGTGGTGCTTTGCTCCCACTTCTCTCCCCTCCCCCTAAAGGGTGACACCAATTTCTGACGCGTTTGATCATCGTTCTTATTTACTTGTACTAGTGAACTTTCGCAAGTTCTTAGGGTTAGAAGTGGGGATATCGATGTAACGCGTTTGCACATTTCCAGGAATTTCGGCATGGTGGTAAACGAACACAAAAGCTCAAAAATAAAGAGTAGAGGACGAAAGCCGGCACTAATGAGAACGTTTGTGCGTATATTTCTACGTGGTATCGTGGCGTAATTTGAACGCTTTTCGGCCCCATATGATGAATTGCCGTAGCCAGACGTTGAGCAACTCCGTGTTTTACCCTTTTGAGACAAATCTGGTGACCGTTCACCAAGGTACAAGGATCTGGACTTAAAATGCCATGGTTAACTGCGGCGACCTATGCTCTGCATTTGGACAAGTTCGCAGCCGCAAACTCTCCGCATTCACCCGTCGCCAGTGCGACCCCAACCAGGAATTTCTGTTTTCTGATTTTCTGGCCGTTTTGGGCAAATTTTTCTGTTTTCTGTTTTCTGGAAAAATAGCCAAAAAATTGCCTAGAAAACAAAAAAATAGCTGCGAACGAAATTATATCATGGAAATCCAATAAAAAGCATTCAAAAAGTATCACGTAATCGTGAGTTTTATTCCAGAATATTGTTTCAAGAGTATTTTAAATGGCAAGCATGTGGCGTTTTAGGATGTGCTCGTGTAGAAATTGCGCCATCACCTCATGAACTATGCCGCTTTGTTTGCCTGATTGATTATGTGAGTGCTGCTGACAAGGAGTTCCCCATGGGACTCTTTTTTTTTTCATCATTTGGTTTCGTACTCTTTTCGATGTAGGATGTGGAGAGGATTATTCTCCACCTCCGGTTTAAAAATTGAAAATTGTTGGCCGGTCATCCCCATTTATCGCTTCTTACAGAGTCTTCACCGAAGCTGCTTTCCACACACTGAACCATGCTTACTGAACCGTGCTTACCTTTTGGTTGTCAAAACTCAGAAGTTTGTCACGTCTCAGGGGACACGAAGAGCGTCAAATCGTTCGTGCAGGACCTCTGAAGAAGAAGTCCGACCAACGCGTTGGTGGGCGTCCTGGTGTTCTCTTGCCATCCCGCGGAATCCACTCGGTGACGGCTCTCATCCAGCGGGTGTCTGTGAAACGCATTACGTGGCCAGCCCACCTAATTTTCGACGACTTAGCCCAAGCAACAGCGTCTTTGATCTTCGAACGTCGGCGAAGCTCGGAACTCCGGAGGCCTTCTCTCACTTGCGGGAGTCGTGCCACTCCGAGCATCGTCCTCTCGATTCCACGCTGCGCGACGCTGATCTCGTGTTCATACTGCTCTCGTGTTGCCCAGGTCTCTGAGTGTTAGCGCAGGAAGAACAGTGGAGTGGAACAGTTTGGCACGGAGCCGGATCTTCTCTGTCTTCTTCACTTCTTCGACGCTCTTAAACGCTCAAGCTACTCGTTTCCGGCAGCGCGACAGGAGGTACACCCGTCCCCTGCTGAGGGGCGTGGCGTCAGGAGGTACACCGCTGTTCTACTGACCGGAAACTTTTGTTTCGCGTGTCGAAGGTTTCGTAAGGCAGCCGTTAGACTCATCCCCCTTGCTCATCCACCCCCTACCCCCATTGTGAAGCCAGGGGTAGGGGGTGGATGAGCAAGGGGGATGAGAGGAAGATCGCGCACCCACCAGCAGGGGCGGGTGTACCTCCTGACCGTCCCCCTCGTTTCCCTCTGGCCAGCCGTCGATCCTCTCTCCCGTCTTCTCATTTTCTTTAGTTCACGCATGACGTTTTCGAGGATGGCGCCGAAGAAATTCGGGGATATGGTATCCCCCTTTTGAACCCCTCTCTTCACGTCGATGATGACGTCGTTGTAGAGTGGTGAAATCTTAGTCGTGAATCCACTGTACGGCTCTCGAAGGATTCTGACGTACTGAGTAGGAACGCGCTGAGTGGGCAGGGCTTCAATTACCGCTTCAGTTTCGACAGAGCCGAATGCCTTCTTCAGGTCGATGAACGTAAGGCACTACGGCAGCTTGTACTCCCGCAGTTATTTGATAGCTTCGTACAAGGAAAAGTATTCTCGAAGAACGAGACGAACTAGGAGTGGAGATTCTGACGCCGCCAGTAATACTCAACGAATCTCTCCACGGCTTTAAAGAATGTAGCGAGACTATGTCCATAGCAGGGGTGTGCGTAAATTAAATCCGAAATTTCGTAAATCGTAAATCGTAATTACGAAAAAATCGCCGTAAATCGTAAATCGTAAACCGTAAATCGTAAGAAGTACGTGGCACGTACTACTACTACTATATTTCTGAAGGTACATTCTGGTTACGGTAATTGAAGGTAATTCAGTACTTGTTAACAGCGATAATTTCAGCTTCAAATGAACAAATTTCTTACAGACAACACGCCTCTAAAATCAATTCAACGCCTTCTAAAGGAAACTCGGCGCGTTACCTTTTGGCAAACCGTTGATTTAAAAAAGCTTAGTTAAAAGAAGGAATATCCATGACGACCAAATAAAAAGCGCAACCATAAAATTCCCAGCATTTCACCTTACACTTTGCTTGCTTGTGACCTATCAACTACGATGCGCCGAGGTCTTAACTATTCTGCATTTTGAAGAATACCATTTCCCTTCAAAAGGATGCTTTACATTGTTAACCGGGCATTTTTCATTTTAAATCGAACATTTTTCAAGCAAGATAAAAATTTTGCTTTTATTCATAGTGTAGCTTTTTCTAGGGCTTAAGGCGAATGGTTGAACAATGTTTATTTAAACTATAGATAAGTCTGACTTGTTTTGTTAACTGTCAATTTTATTTTATTTCAGTTCAAAATGAAGTGTTCGCCTCAGATTGAAGAGAGTCCGATGTAGAATGAAAAGCGTCCAGTTAACAATGAGTTGTTCGTTTGGTATAAACCATAAAACAGTTTTGCCGCAAGAGGATAGTAATGAAACGGTATGATTTTTTAGACACCCTAGATAGTCGAGTTATATTTTTTAAATAAATGAAACTATACTGTGCAAAGTTATCAAGCAATTTAGAAGCTGCTCAGTTTCATTTCAAAGAAAATTGATGTTGAGCTGAGAAGCCAAGAAGTCCAGTTTTAGTTGAGGAGGCTACTAAGGGAAAATGGTTACAAGAAGGTAGGTAGCCATTAGTTGAGGTTTGGTCAATGTGTGTTCTACCGCTGCCACGTGTAACAATCACGCGCTGGCAGAACTCAGAAGCTCTGTTAGTCAAGGAAACATTGTAACGCGCTTCGTAATCTGATGGAAGCTTCAGTGGTTCGTTATTTCCATTAGAGTCTAGTAGCTGCTCCTTACCCTTCATTCAGTTATGAATGATATTTCTTCATGGCTCTGTATCAATTCAGTTCATTTGGGTTAGGAAAAAGCGTTTGTGGGCAAGGCGACTGGAAGGTAGCGAACACACAGTATGGATTAGCCAATAGTCGTAGAAGTAGAATGCGCTGGCGCATCCAAAAAGGGATTCAGTAAGGCCTTCCTTTATCCTTTACCCTTACTTATTTCTCCTGGAAAGCAAACCTGATATCGAGCAGCAGCCTTACGGTGTTCGAGAAATGGTTAAGCAGCGAGAGAGAAAGAGAAGTAGAAGTCGAGCCGCCCCTACATAAAGCTGGTCATCTGCTTCGGTTCCACATATGAACATTAAAGAAAAAATCTAGCAGGAACTGGTAATGCGCTGTAAGAGGAAACTCTAAGATTGATTGCTTTGTTATAAAGCAAGTTGCGCCACAACCTGTAGACCCTACTATTTGCAGATCAAAGATCACATTTACGAAAATTTACGATTTACGGCCCAAAATGTCGTAAATCGTAAATCGTAAAAAATTTGCCCAAAATCGCCGTAAATCGTAAAATCGTAAATCGTAAATCGTAATTACGCACACCCCTGGTCCATAGACTCAAACAATGGAATTAAAACGTGCAAACAGTGGTCAATGAGCGTTCATCGGGTTTGGTACTGTAAAAGGCCACTTTTTTACTAGTGGGACCAATAATCTAGCAAGTCGTCTGTCTTGTGATTACACCTACATTGGACTGTATCAGTTAGCCTCAATCCGACATATTTTAATATGAATGTGATGTCGAGATTCCTAGAATCTCTCAGTCAACATTTACAATCTGCTGATTGTATTTATTTGGAATACGCTAGAAATTTTTATAAACGCCTGAAAGTTGAAACGCATGTCCACAACCACATTTCTAGTCATACAAAAGCGTTTGCTAGTGGAAAATGGATCTTTGGGTAGAATAATTGAGTCGTACGATAATTTCAAAACTTTCTATGTTCCGATTTCCTGTTTTCTGGCGTTTCTTGGCTTTTCTGTTTTCTGTTTTCTGACGAAAGCGATTTTCTGTTTTCAGCGAATTTTTTAAATTTCCGCCGATCCCTGGTCCCCACTGCGGCGGAAGCGATATGGACGAGTTTTCCGGGTGCTGCCGCGAGACTGTAGAGGCCCTTAATGGGATCAGGTGGCGACCTGCGACTGCGCAGGGCTAAACGCTCAGGAAAACATGGGACGCACCGCCCTGTCGTCAGTGAGCCAGCAAGGGTATAAACAATGAAAAAAATATCCACTAAGACCTCGTGTTGGAATAATACTCACATAAGCTCTACTGTCTAGCAAATGGCCTACCAGTTCAGTCTACAGTGTTTCAATGCTCCTGACCGGCCATACACATGTGCTTTATTCAACGAACTTAAAGGCAAGACGTACAGTACTTTGGGCTACACAAACTAGTATAAGGCTCAAAGCAACTGGCAAACATGACTCAGGGTCGCCAAGTTTTGATCCTATCACCCATTATGGATCTTCAACTTGAGACTCGTCTTGATATTTTCGTCACAAAGCAGTCGAGAAATGAAACCTAAGCACTCTTGCTCAGTTGTCCGCTCTTTCATTGAGTCGCAGGGAATTTGCATCGACTCGAACTTCCGAACTCACAAGGGAGGTCAATGAACGTCCCGCGAAAATTTTCAAAGTGACCTATGGAGGGTTGTAGGGGTTGTCTGAGAAGCACCGTAGTGGTTTTCAAATTTCCTGCGGACGTCAGGTTAGGTAAAAAATTGCAAACAACCGTATCATATAGCGCGGGCGATAAAGCAAAACAGACGTCTGGAACTGCCATGTCGTGATTAGAATCTAACCTACAAAAGGTTTGGGGCTGCAGTAGTAGCGGCCACGATCCAGACAGCAGCGACTGGATGACCCAGTGGGTGTGGGGAACTTGCGGGAAGAGGGTCATGGGTTTGGATGTGGGGATTGCGATTCTGCATTGCTGGGCATGCTCCTTGCTCTTTTGCTATTGTAAAGTGTATCTTGAACACCGTAGTGTACCATATTGGCGTTATAACCTTATTTTAACCCGTATGATACAATTTAACAACGATGCCGCCTATTTTCCCCACCGCTCAGGTCTAATCGAAGGTGTAGAGACACCAACGACTCTGGAGATCGAAAGCAATTTTCGCCCATACTTCGCCTTGTAGGCTAACTGAGGCGCTGATCGCAAATCGATAAACGTTTTCACGTGATCGCGTGATCCCGCATTTTCCTGAGTGATCAAGGTTATCAATGTCAGTACGTAGAATCCCTTTCTTCAGCTATGAGATCAGGCTTGCTTTTCAATCCTCTATATTGAGATGGAAAGTAGTGCACGAAAATAGATAGCTTAGAAAAAGGAATGACAGATTCATGGTCAGCAGCTTAAATGGTTTCCATAGGCGAGGAAAAGGCGAAAAAGTGATCATGACCCCGTCATCCTTACTCACGACACTCATAGTAACCTACCCTGTTCGGCCGAATTTCAAAAAATGGATACCGTGCTCGTGCTCAGCATCCAAAATAACAGTACTGGGTGATGTTTGGGCGAGAATTTTTTTTTTTCGACCTCTCCTCGACTTTCGTAGTCGCGACAGTATGTCCCATAAGTCCCCGCCGTTTCTTTCAACGATTCACTGCAGAGATTTCGCCGACGGCCTCTTGCATAGCGCTGCATAGCTTTCGAAAGAGAATGATTTGCTCTATCAGACCGTGTATTGCGTTTCTTTTTTCGCCATGAATTTTGTCAATTTTTAGGTCGTTGAAGTGAAAAGTGAAAAAGCGAAAAAGTAGCCATTTGCGCACTTGTTCTCTCCGCTTAGGTTTGTAATCTTTTGCGCAGTTTTTTATAGCAATTGTAAGAACATGTTCTCTACTACAAGAATATGTGTTGGTCCTATTTTCTCACCTGCTCTTTATTGACTTTTAGGCCATCAAGTTGGGAATTCCGACTTTTCCGTCCGAATTTTTACCAAAACTCCGGTTCTGTGGTTCGACTTTTTTTGCTTGGTGTTATGTCGATGTCGTTTGGAAGAGGACGTCTTGCTCAGTAAGAAGTTGTGTCGCGTTTATTGGCTCACGCTGATTTCTGTCGAATATCAACAACTGAAGAAGGAGAAGGAGTTGTTGGTGAAGACGATTTTTCTCTTTTGGCATTTTGTTGACATTCAAAAGAAATCAATAAACGCGACACATGTTATTATAGAGCAAGGCATTCTCTTTCGAATGACCTATAACACCAACCGAAAAAGCCCAACCACAAAGCAGGAGCTGTCGGCAAAAATAACCATCCTCCTTCGGACGTCCCAATTTGATGACCTAAAAATCAATAAAGGACAAATGAGCAAATAGCACTAAAACATATTCTTGTAGTACAGAACATTGTCTTCCAAATGCTGTAAAAAAATTGCGCAAAAATTACAAACCTAAGCGGAGAGAACAAGTGCGCAAATGGCTATTTTCACTTTTTCGGTACTTGTGAAGCAAAGGGCCCGTGGTGCCGTGGGGTTGCTGGGAAACATGTTAACGCGGCCATGGGGCCGGTACTTAGGAAGCACCCGTCCTCGAGTGCCGTGGGTTGCCGCGTTAACATGTTTCCCAGCAACCCCACGGCACCACGGGCCCTCTGCTTCTTAAGTACCTCATTCTCTAACTCTTTCCTGACCTCTTGTCGGATATGAAAAAGTCAGGTTTTCGTTGCATGGAGCTAGTCGCGTTCCCAAAAGACCATGCTTGCCTCGCTGGGGAGGCTCTCGTTAGTTGCTACAACTTTATGATTCTTTTGTAATGTTCTGTGCTTGTTTTGAAAATGTTTCTCATTTTAACCTCATTTACGAACACGATCGAGATCTGCTGCTTCAGCCCATGCCTTCGACGTGCTGATCGGTCTTCTGGTTTCTATAGAGATCGTTTTCTTGTAAATTTCACTAACTCTACCGGTACTTGTAGTAAGCCTTATGACTTCGAAGGTAGAGAATAAAATTCCGTCAAACTTTGTCTTCATGGTTAATTGGGTGGTGTTCACGAATCTGGTAAACCCTTTTGGTGTTACGATAAAATAGGTTACGGTGAGCATGTGCAAGTAAAGGGATGGATACAGAATAACTAGCAGTGTTGTACTATCGTGACTCGACTACAAAAGTCGAGGAGAGGTCGGAAAAATTCTCGCCCAAACATAGCCCCGTATTGTTATTTCGGACGCTGAGCACGACTACGGTATCCATTTTTGAAAATTCGGCACCGGGTAGGTTACTGTGGGTATCTTGAGTAAGGATGACGGGTCATGGTCACTGATCTCGCCCTTTCCTCGCCTATGGAAACTATTTAAGCTGCTGATCACGAATCTGCCATTCCTTTTTCTAAATTGTCTATTTTTCGTGCACTACTTTCCATCTCAAAGTAGAAGAATGGAAAGCAAGTTTGATCACATTGCATCAAGAGAGAGACTCCATGTACTGACATTGATAACCTTGATAACTCATGAAAATGCGGGATCACGCGATCACGTGAAGACTTTTACCAGATTTGTGATCTTCAATTAGCCTACAAGGCGAAGTATGGGCGAAAAAGTCTCTACACCATTGATTAGCAGAGTGGTGGCCGAAATTAGGCAGCATGGTTGTTAGATCGTACCATACGGGTTAAAATAAGACTACAACGTCAGTATGGTACACTATGGTGTGCAACATACGCTTCACATCGGCAAAAGGGCAGTGAGCAAGCCCAGCAATGCAGAATTTGAACCCAGACCCTCTTCCTGCAAGTTTGCCCCACACCCACTCGGCCATCCAGTCGCTGCCGTCTGGGTCGTGGCCGCTACTACTGCAGCCCAAATCTTTTGCAAGTTAGATTCTAACCACGACATGGCAGTTCCACACGCCTCTTCTGCTTTATCGGCCCGCACTGAAGTGATACGGTTTTTTGCAATTCTTGACCTACCCAGACGTCCACAGCAAATTTGAAAACCACCGGCTTCTCAGATAACCCCCTACAACCCTCAATAGGTCACTTCGAAAATCTCCACGAGAAGTTCATTGACCTCCCTTTTTGTTGAAGCTGTTGAAGTTTGAAATATTATTCAACAGTTACATATGCGTCCAGTAGACGTCCACCACCTCGGAAGCATTTGGAAGCTTTGAGTTTTTCCATAGTTACGGTCAACCCTCGAGATCTCAATGCACATCCTTTTTTACACCCCGAAGCCGAACGATAACCAGTTAGTATCCTTAGTTGTCGTTCTTGCTGCAGAGCCTACCAGCGAAGTCATCCCGGAGACCTGCCCACATCTGACAATAACCATACTCTCTGATATAACGTTTATTACAACTCTCACAAAAAATACAAAATACACATGACTTCAGCTGGAAACCGATTGATTGATTGACAAGGTAAAAAAAATAGCATTCAGATCACTCCGTAACATCATTACACCCTTCTCACATACAAAAAGAACACACACGCACTTAATCCATACACAATACACAAGTGACAATCTCCCTTATATGATGAGCTCACGACAAAGCGCTCTACTTCGCCGCACTCTGAAAAGACAAAAGATCAAGAACAGCGCGGTGATGTTAACGAAACCTGTTCACCCTTACTGGATGGGCAGCTGCGGCTTCCTTGAACTTGTCGTGGAATTCCTTAGCGATCTCCGCCGACTTGAACTTCGCCGTGAAAATCTCGTCTATTCCATCAGGCGACTCCGAGTAGTCCTAAAGACCACTGTCATCCCTCACCAGAGATCGGGCCACGCTTCACACAAGGACTAGCAATGAGGTCGTAAAACCAACCCGGCAGATCCAGTTGTAGACATTCGGCATTCCCTTCTTCTCGTTCAGCTCGATGGTCGGCAGAATTGCGAAGTTGGCGCAGACCTTGTGCACCTGTTCTCGACGCATCACCACACGATAGGCATTAGTCTTAGGATTGCGGAGTATCTGGAAAATTGCGGCTGCAGGGATCCCCGAAATAACCTCCTGTCTTAGACAACTATGACAAATGGCTACCTTGAGATCACCAACACCACGTTCCTTGTTCTCCTTAGTCTCTTTTATGAAGCGGAATAGCTTTGCACGGGCGGTGAACATCACCTGAAAAAATGATGTTTGAATGGAACTCTATGTTTCAAGTATAATGCTATGCTTTCGCGCAACTTGTAGAAACCAGGAGCAAATGAACAAAAGCTCACCCTCAGTTTTGAAAGATCATTCAAGCTAATTTTTAAAAATTTGGTTTCATAATTTAGGTTTTATTCTGCCTTTTAGTTCAGTAATTTAAAATCTATTTTGCTTTTTCACGTTAATTACTATTTGGCGCTGTGGTCAAAATATCGACGCACAGTGAAAACCAGAACGATTTGTCTTCAGCACTGTCAATGCCGAAAGCTTTGTTCACATCTCATCTTACTCGTGGTAAAATTGATCCAATGTCTTGACGATCAACCATATAAACTCAAGCCACAAAAGGTATTAGCTCGGTTGAACATAGTCAGACAGCTTCGCATTTGAAGGACGCAAAATGACAGCATGTTTTAGAGTTCTCGTAAATTCCACAGTGGCTCACGTTCACGACCCAGAATTACTTTGTAAACAAGTGCAAAATTTTATAGCTTCCCTCGCCCCTTTAGCGTACATCATATTCTTAGCATACTGCTATAGAGCTTCACAGCTGCATGCTTCTCGATCGACAGAGCGGGTCATGCTAGTGAAAGAAACTGACAGAGGTGAACGAGTGGTTTAGATAGCTTATAAGAGCGTCCAAGAAGCAGCAAAATAAAATAAAAAAGAGCCTTCGGCTCCGTATTCAGTGCATTGTTCTAAAGCATACTTTGGAGATCTCGGACACCTAAGTAGAACGAAATCCCCGCTCACTGTCACATGACAAAAAAGAAGACGCTGCCCCCACATTCCATAGGAATTGGTGCCATGTAGTGCCGAACGACCTACCGCAGTGGTTTCACCGTTTTGCTGTGGAAAGTTTACGACCAACATAATCTGACCATAGTACACGAAAAACTCAAAACTTCATCCCCTGACCTTTCCTTGTAAAGAGAAACACTGATAACAAATGCCAAACTGCAAGCAAAATTCATGAACCTGCTCTTCTTCCTCTCCCGTCACAACATCAACCAGGTCTGGAAGCGGAATAACCGGAGCGAAATGAACATCCGGCTCATATTCCTCATCGGCACCTCCTTCGCCTTCTCCGTCTCCACTGTCTCCCTTGCCCTTAGCATCGCTAGCCGCAGACTTGTCCTTGGGCTCTGTGAAGGGCTGAAACGGGCAACGTAGATCAACCAGGCCGCTTCAGTCTCTGTAAAGCAGAGATAGAAAACCAGCCTTGCTCTTCGCTTGCGCGTCGAACTCAGCCTTCGCCTTTTGAATATTCACAGGGTCGAAGATGGATCCGGAAGACGCCTTCGCTACGCTAGCAAACGAGAGGCTACCACTAAATCCACTCCCGAACACCTAGAAGAGGCTGCTGTTGGTCTGATGCGTGCTCGGCGAATAGCTCATACCTCCTGGTCTCCCTTTTGCTGCGCTCCCGAATCCGTCCCCTCTTTCTTGGGCTCCTCTTTTTTCTCAATAGGGGTTGTGCCCGAACCGCCGAACAACTTGCTGCCAAATACTGATCCTCCTGCACCAGGCGTAGTCGATCCAGCTAAAAGCGGCCTCACTGTACACTGTCATACCACCAAAACCTAGAGTAACGACTACCTTGTTTGAATGAGAAAGTGACAGGTGTGGATGCGGTTGTAGTCGTTGTAGATGTAGGAGTCGACGCAGAGTCAGGCTTTTTAGCAAACGAGAACGCGGGTAATGAAGGAGTGCCTTCTGAAAACAGCAGTTTTGAGTGGCATCAGATGCGATCCAATCAGTCCATCTTATTGCTGGTAGAGGATGAAAGACTTTTAGCCGACTTGAAGACCGAAATGATAGTGGAGACCGTGCTGAGGAGACTGCCTGACTACAAGCTGTGATCTAATTATGGATTCCAGCTCAAAAAGGGGATATCCTGAACAACTGTGAAAGTTTAGCAGAGTTGGCATCGTGAAGTATATGAAGAGTGAGGAATAGCATGTTTCCAACCCTATTAAACAGACTCCAAAAAGATTGAGATGGCATGACACCTTAACCTATTTTTAAACACTATCGACCGCTTCTGCGACGAGGGTTTTCACTAGCGTTCAGGTTCACTACGTAATATCTAGGACATTATGGATGTTGAGAGCAGAACGGTCTCGTATAGGTAACAATGCATGTATGCTCGGTGAATGTAATAGAACCTGTGCGAAAGCTGTGTTGTTTTAATGGTTCAAGTGACCACCATGATTCCAATGTCTGCTACAAATAGAACCCCTTGACCTAATGAGACAACTGAGAAGGACAGCATTTGAAAAATGCAGTTTGAGCACACTGTCCAATGCAGAAGTCTTTATATGATCCCTCTGAATAGGAATTTCCAGCTAACTACTAAAAAACTAACCTCCCGACGGCTTTGACACGGCTCCTCCAAAAATTGACGGTTTCGTACCGAAAGTGAGTCCACCAGATGGAGTTGTGGCAGAACCCACCAATGAGGCCCTAAAATTTCTCCATATCTGATAAGAATATGACACTTAAGCCTTGAAGACTTGCCCGAACAGCGACGACTTCGGTGTGTTCGATGACGAAGCAGCTGGAGAGTCCTTAGCCGCAGCTGCTGCGCTGAGACCAAACGTAAATTTCTGCCCTCCCGCCGGAGCACCGCCAAGTGGAATGGAGGACGCAGGAAGCACTGACCTGAGTGCGAACATAATGAATGCAGAAGATAAATTTGTAAAAGAAAGTAAAAGAAATGAAAACGAAATTTACGTTTTGAAATGAGACAGGGCTATGAATACGCCATCTAACCGAGGCACCCAACTCATAGAATATCAGGACGCAGTTATCCATACCGACACCGTCGGAACATTGACAGATAGATGCTAGAACCGACATACCTAGCTACTGGCTCTGGAGCCTTGGTCCCTCCTTTACATGCACCACAGCAAGGGCACTTCTCTGCATCCGTACGCGAATAGCACTCGGGGCACTCCCATCTGAAAAGATCTAGGTCTTGTCCGAGAGCAGGTCCCCTCGACCGCACCCAGACCCAAACTTACTGTCCAGGCTGCAACTTGAACTGTTCTCCGTAAGCCTTCGGCGCAGCCGCTGCAGCTTTCTCATCCTTGTCGCCTCCAGTTTTTATGTCTTTCACATCATCGTTCGATGCCTTGTCGAGTTCTTTCTTGTCATCTTGAGCTGGCTTTAAGGGCGATGCTAAAAGAAGAATACCTATTTAAGTGCATGTTCCTTGAAACGACCGAACAGTATACAAATTCATGTTCCAACATTCAGTTAAAAATTTAGTTAGTGAGCGAACCCACTACTGCGCCTAACCTTTACAAACAATTTTGAGTTATGTTTCCGCAAATCTAAACCTTAAGAAACAAAATAAAACAACGCAAGGAGCATAACTTTAATTCCACTCAAATTTGGAAGCCCTTTCAAAAAAGAGGTATATATTCGGAGTGCAATTTTCAGATCAAGTGCTCAGATACCACATCTATGTGAACAGCAAGTTTCCGGTCAATCACGAGAAAGCAGCATACAGGACAACTCAGATGACCTCCTGAGAATGACTTACGGTCTCTCATGATAATCAGCTATGAGATCAGTTATCCGTATGAGTCCTAATGGGTTCCACCTATATTTTATCTGTGGATAGTACATTCTAAGCGCCTAAGGGCAGCACTGTTCGCTTCGGCTTTTCAAAGCTCTAAAGAGTTCGATGACGCGACACGAGTTCGTGTAAAGTGGCTAATAACCTTCGCATGTAGCTCAATTTTACGAAAAGTCAAAATTTATGGCACGAATCGAGATAATTATTACTCTGAGATGCTTAGTTCATTCCACTCGTACAAAATAGAAGCACTCAAAGCTCTAGTCGGCCTACGCGATGAGTTCAGCATTCATCTTCTCCTGACCACTGCATTCTTTCCGAAGAGCAACAGTACCTACTCACTGACCAGGGAGATAAAAGGGATCACTTGCCATGGCAACAACTTACAACCTTGTTAGGCCCTACTCGAACTCACGAAAGCGATGTTTGCTGATACCGCAACCTTTTACCGAGGTTATGTCGACTGCTATTACAGCATACTAGACTGGAATTTAACACCTAGGCAGCCAGTCTGCAGCCAACAACAGATGACCGACTCGACGTCCCCTTGTCATTGAACTCCCAAATTCAGATTCGACAAACCAAAGCAATGAGTTGTTGGAAAAAAGTTGCTTCTCAACACTGGCATTATCATGATAAATGCACTCACCCTTTTCCGCGCTCTTCACTGCGTTCTCAAAGACCTCTTTAAACTTGTTCGCCACCTCCGAGCTAGAGAACCGCGCAGACAGCTTCTCATGAGTGCCCTCCTCCTCGGAGAAATCTTCGCAGTACCACACCATAGCCTTCTCCTGTCGTGACATAGGCTGGACTGTCATGCCCGGGAGCAGCTGGTGATTCGCGCACACTTTGTACACCTAAAATATTCGATATAACGGTAAACTGTTCAGGTCATTTTAAAATTAAACTAACCTGTTCCCTACGCATGACGATGCGACACTTCTTCGTGCTAGCGTTTTCAAGCACCTTCATGACTCCTGTTCCACGTTCCTTCCATTCTTTTGACTCATCCGAATAACGGTACAATTTGCAGCGCTCCTCGAAGATTACCTGGAGAGCTTTTGCTTAACCAAAAACTTCCTACTCATAAAGAGACCCAGTGAACGGTAGATGGAATTGTCTATACTCGACACTAGATTCTTACCTTCTCGTCCTCCTCTCCAGTCACGACTTTGACCAGCTCAGGAAGAGGACAAACTGGCTTAAAGTCGACTTGTGGCTCAAACTCTTCGACGTGGTCGTGGTCATCATCGTCAGCAGCGTCGCCCGACTCCTTCTTCAAGATTGACTTGCTTTCGGGAGCTGAACTGCCTGCATTTCCCACATAAATCTACTGACAGATTATCCAAAACACCCACTTTTAGAGAAGACGTTCTCGGTGGGCTTTATTCCCGCGAAGATACTCGTAGGTTTCGGTGGTTCAGAAACCGCTGGAGATGTGGTCGGTTTACTCGTGATGAAGGAAAGAACAGGTTTCTGTGCAGCAGTGTCGGATTTTGGAGTCTGGAAAAATTGTATTCCATAGATCAAAAGAAGGTAGGTAGGTAAGTAACCAAACGAGAAGCGAAAGGTAACGAAAGCAACGCGTCATGATGCAGTAGCGTTTGCTCACCGTAAAGGTGGATAAGGACTGTTGTGCAGCGCAATACGCACTAAGAGCGGTGCGCTAAGTTTCCCAATACAGCAGAAATACCTACTATCCGATAGAAATAAAAAGATCACATTCAAAGATTCGTTCTGGATCACAGGTCTGGAGCAATTCCATATCATACTCGTGAATGCAGATTGCAACAATGAATACAACAAACACCGGTCTGATAATTGTGTTAAAGGATGGGAAGCTTAAGGGCTCCTTGCTAATGCAATGCATAAATTGGCCGAAGCCCTGGTGTGCATCACGAGCTGAGGATGAAATTGACTCCGCTCAAGCTTGTGAACCTGGCATCCTCTGGGAGTGGTTGGTTGTGAAGGATAGATTTTAAGATGTCCATCACCTGACATTCACAAGTCCCTGTACATAAAGGCCGACAGCATAAACCAGCAACCATTAAAACAAGATATGACAGAGAAGTGTGCTTAGCGCATCTCCAATCCTGGTCTGGACCTTTGCCCATAGAACACCGATTGTCGTATCTCACCTGAGCCGTTCTAGACTTCCGACTAACCAAACTCCCTCCATTCATGCGCGCTCAAGGCGAGTACTCTAACCACTTGCTTATCTGTATATAAGTAACAACATAATTTGTAATGAAAAATAACTACTCACAGCGATCTCTGTTTTCGGTGGCTGCTGGGTAGATGATATGGGTAACGAAACAGTAGTTAGTGGTTTGCCAAATAGACCTAAATCATGGATTTACTATGATTCAACAATTCCGAAGCCGTCTAACGCAGTTGACAAAAAAGCTAACCAGTTGCCGGCGCAGCACTTGTAGCCAACGTAGGAGCAGTCACAGAACTGGGAGCAGTAACCACTGGTGCTGTAGCGAAGCTTGTGTTGGATTGCGGCATAGCTGGTGGTGGTGCGGAGCCTATAGCAGCCACTGGAGGCTTGGGGGCACTAGGTACGGCCGTAGGCAGCACTGGAGCTGCGGATTGGCTGAAATAATACTACTAAGACACGGTCTATTTATGAGAAAAATTTACTGACCTTTGTGGGAACGCGCCAGTGGCAGGAGCAGCAAAACCTCCCATAGCGACAGATGGCTGACTTCCAAAAAAGCCACCACCCTGGGCACCAGCCGTACGTATTCTCTGAAAATATATTCAATTTCACGGTGCCATTCAGTGAAATCCGACTTCCATGCTTTCAAAACCTGTTGCTCCTGAAGCTGTTGCAGATAACAGGCAGCGTAGTGGGCCTGCGCTTGAGCAGCGATATCGTTGACCGTTCCACCCGTCATGCCAAAGAAACTGCTAGCCGGTGCTGCATTTGCGTAAGCCTTGAATGAAGGAGGAAGGCTAGATGAATCATATTTTAGTAATTATGTGGTACTTACGACTTGAGCTGGTGTCATTCGAGGCGGTTCATTAGCAGCAAGCTGTGCCTGCGCAGCGCTAGCGTTCACGTCTCTAAGCAAAAGTATCTTGATCATCTCCATAAGTCTCGCGACTTCATTGTTGTGAGCACAACGCAGGTCATCAACCTTGAATAGCAATGTTTCTACTAGGCGAACACAAAGTGGGGCCAGATGAATACCTGCTTCTGAGATCGGTCCTCGATTCGCCTTAATTCCTCCCTGAACACTTGAGTCTGACTCTGCATTTCACTCTGAACAAAAAATCTTTGGACATCATGGAAAGAACTTTAAATCTATAGATAAATGCGAGACTTCGAACACACCAGAACCATAGTTAGAAGGCCTAGAAGGAACTCAAGAATAATACTGCCCCCGTACCTCATGCTCTGCTATGCAAACTGCGCACCGCTACGCTTATTCTCATTATAAATACATAATGGGATAATGAATATTTCCTGGCTCTGTATGATCAAATAGTATGAGCCTTTTCGAGGGAACATTTCCAGATGTCACGCTCAATTCTGACACGAATGTAGAAATCGCAATCGAAAAAGTCGCACTAAAAGAAAGGTTTAATCGAATTATCACAGTCGGTGCAACAGGAACGACACGAATAGCAATCTCCTGGAGCAGCTACTGCTGCGTAGCTAATTAATTAATACGGGCTTTAAGCCTGCACCGCGCAGACTCTTCGTAAGGTATAGCTAATGTGTTCGCGCATTGATGGCAGATCAGGAACAGCCATATACACCCCAGCTGTAGCGATGACGCATAGAGATGATTGACGAACGTTTTCATATACGAACTCTGACAACTCGCTGAGAGCTGTAGAGTTCGTGTGTGAAAACGCTGGTGTCGGCGACGTCGCCGAAGTATGACACAGGCCTAATGGAGTGAACACAAGCATTTCAGTGGACTTGCAGACGAGCAATAAATAGAGTGTATCGCACCCATCAATAAATCTGCTTACGATTTAGATTTCTTGAAATCTTGTACTGAAAGCCTAACAAGGCTCTCTTGAAGAGCATCACAAACCTTCACTCCATCCATCGAATTGACCACAGTTTGGTATTGGCTGACAAGGTGTTGCTGCATGTCCACAACGTTGGCTACTATTCTTGCCATCGCCTAAACAATCACTTGAAGACACTACTCGATTTGTAACACGAAAAAGAAGGCAACAAATGGCTACTCCGTAGATCCTCGCAGAAACCTGATAGCTGACAAGATTTCACATCTCGATAGATAAATACGTTTGCAGGAAGAAGAGACCGTTCCAAATGATAAGCAAATAAACTAAAGCGCTACAGTAGTTGGGGTGATTCACCTTATAAAAAGCGTCAGTGACACGGTAAACAGGGAAACAAGAAAAACTGATAGAAAAGAAAGCAAAGAAGCTATGCTATAGCTTTGTCTGTGCTCTCCTCCGCTTAGGCGAAGTGGGGCACAATATTTAGCAGGGGACGGAACTCCGGGATGTGGCCCGACTGCCGCACCCGGTACAAAATTGCTCCACGTCCTAGTGTTTCTTCCTCTGCCCTACGCAGAAGGAAATAGAGTTCATATTTATAATCGAAGAGAGGAGATAAGTGCGCAATGACATTTGCTGTATGTGGCTACGCGCCACGGCAGTCTATGAGGACCTCCCAAGTAATTAATTTGCGAGGAAAAATAAATAAAGAGCAGTGTTCGGCGAATCTGGACATGACAGAGATGACATCAAAACAGAACAGCGTTCACTCCCCATTCCTGCTGCATGAGCCTTACACTGGATACTCAGTGAATAATGTGCTATCGATAGCACATTTAACACAACCAAATAGACTGGCTGGTGATCATTACAGCGATCTTTACGGAAACAGTCGCACTGTGCTGAATAATAGAACTTCCTCAAGATAGAATTCTGACGTTAGTAGATTATGTCAGCCACCAACCTGTGCTTAATGCTCATATCATTAGAGTGCTATCTGAGAGCATAAGCACTAAATAATGCGAATGTATTGCCGAAACAGAAACTGACTGGAAAACTTTCACCAACAGAATTTATAAAGCCGGAGAGAATAGTAGTTAGATGTGTATTCTTGCTTCCAAGAAAACTAGTTCAGGCACACTTGGAAGAGCCCTAGCAAAATGTAAGGTACAAGGACCTGAATCAGACCGGCTATTTCATCTTGAGGTTTATTTCCTGTCTCTTGTTCTAGTTCATGGGTTACTGCGAACCATTTTCCAATGTGAAGGAACGCTACTGTCTTTACAAACGTTGAAAGCGTTCTAGTCCTAAATGACTTCCACCAAAAATTAGGCAGGCTACCGACCGCCAAGCTTCTGGTTGGGAACACCCCAAACCCCAACAATACAGCACCACGGCTGCAGCAGTTCTTGTCTTCTTAGCATAACAGTAAAAGTGGCTTGAGGCATAATATACAAGTGCTCCGTCACACCTATCGGGGTGCCTCGCACTTGCGCGCGATGTCGCAGTATCGCTAAGCTAATGACAATCACATCAAGCCAGCTGCTCTGCTTATGCAGCTCTCTCCCCTCCCTAGCAGTGAAAAAGGCAATAATTGAGAACCTTATTGTGTCCCAACCTTGCTCTGCCTTCCTTAAAACCCAGTGAGTAGTTTTCCGGTATGAAGCCTTCCAGACCGACCTCCCCCCTCCACTACCCTCCACTACTACGCCCAACATCGGCATCATCTCCAGACGGTCCAGTATTGCTGTTATGCTTTTGCTCGTAGAAGACTCGTAGGTATTTTCCGCAATTCTTCTGATCTCTTCTAATTTTCTTCTGATTCTCCCCCCCCCCCCCCAAATTTTAGCTCATCGCTTATAGGATTATTATACAGTACGATGGGATGATGATGGCGGTGATAGCGTGCTGCACACGTGAGCAGCACACTATCGTGAACGATCAATGGGGAAAATTACGGCGCGAAAATACCCAGACGTCTTCTACCTGTCTGGGAACTTCGGCCCTGGGGCAATCAAGGTCGCTAAACACGAATCTGAAGTTCGTCTTTGAAGTGTCGATCACCAACAATCGATGTTGTTATCGATTTTTCTGTATGACGTTAAACCGGTCCGAAACTTCTGCCCTGGGGTTTACGGGACGCAACTCAGGGGGCGCGAAAATAGCGGAAAATAACTACACGCCTTCTACCTGAAAGGGGATTCAGAAGTGACAAATACGTCGTGCAACGTGCCTGCGGATTTAGAAAACGTGCCGTAGACGTCATCCGCTAACAGGGATCATTGAGGGTGACCATTAGCAGTAAAGGGGAGTTGTTACGATAAGGTTTCACAGATAGATCAGGCAATGAATATCGATCGCTATAATCGACTTTCTCTCAGATTTAACCGTTCAGAGTGGAGATTAATTATGATCGTCGATGGAAGGCCTTCCACAGTAGGCAAGCTTCGATCGGAAGGCCAATATCAGTCGATTTCATCGATTTTCTCACCGGTGATTTCGGTTTGGGAGACACGCGGATACAATGGCCGACGGAACTGGCCATTACAGCAGGCGGAAAGATTCGGTCTGAAGGCAAATATCAAGCTACATTGTTGATTGCAGCTTGAAAGTGACGTTTCGTTGTCTGTGGATGACGGTTACGCAATTCCTAACTGTTGTAGCGGTTAAGCGAGGACAAAATATCTGTTCAAGATTGCATCAGAAGCAGGAATCTTCTGGCAAAAATACTTTTCGTCGTGTGACCAAAATAGATCAGCAGCTTAGTCCCTATCAAAAATGTCGATTTTTGCCTGAGGTTGACCGTTTGAGAAGAGAAGTGAGGGTGCCTGCGGTCAAGTTGGCGCTAGAGTGAAGTGAGTGACGTGCTGGGGATTAGGAGGGCTGTCCAAGCACCTAGGACACGAGGGCACTGATTAGCACAAGCAATGGCACCATTGAACCGTCTGGAGGTTACGCCGATATTAAGCGTAGTGGTGGTGGTGGTGGTGGTGGTGGTAGTCTGGATGACTTCATACCGCAAATCTACTCACCTGAGGCGAGATTCATCAATGATTCCGCCGGTATCATCTTATAGTGGACTCACCATACCGGCCTGCGTAGTAAGTGATACAGATACAGCGATAATCGATATTCCGTTAGGCGCCTTTTATACTCCCCCGCGCAGCGGCGCGGCCAGTCGCCCGAATTTGATGCGCCGCTGCGCGATTGTAGTTAGAAAGGGGAGCGTCAGCGACGCGCGGCGACCAACTTCTACGTATTACGTTCCGTGCGCCATAAAGGACGACGGAGGAGACGGTCCATGAGTCACTGAAGAACCAAAACAGATCCGCATTCCATCTGCATTCCGCTGATCCGCCAGACGAAAAAGGATTCGTCTGGCGGATCAGCGGAATGCATCTGGCTAATGTTAGCGGTGGGATTCCTGCGGGGAGCAACGAATCCTCTCTTAGAGCTGGGGTCGAAGCCGTCTGCTCAACCTACGGTTGAAATTGGTGAGTGTGGTATTGAGTCGAGTCCCCTGCAATGCAAGTGGCACTAAACGACTCTTTATTTTGCAACGTGTGCGATTTCAAAAGTAAAATTACCGGAAAATAGTCATTGTCGAAAATCGCTCAGAATTCTCTCTCATATTGCCATTCCGGGGTCATTGTTCACTGAACATATCTTTAGCGTAGGTAAAAGTTCGTGAATGTCTACAGATCTCCATTCTATTCCTAGATTACGAAAGGTACGGGTGACTAAGGTACTGGTCACCGAAAACGGATGTCAGATTCGTGATCAGCACCCTAAATAACCCCCCCCCGGAGAAGTTCGGTCAAAAAACCTTTTTGAGTTCTCATCGACCTCTGGAGTCCTGAAAGCACAATAGTGCCATAATTTTGCTACACCTTCTTTGTTTTGTTAGTTGAGGAGCCAAAACAAAGAGGACATAGCATCTTGGTGGTGAATCCCCACTCCACATCGAGTCTGCCGCAGCTGATCGCGCCGCGTCCTTCCCTCCAGCGGCGCGATTCGCCGAGTACCGTAATCCGAAATTCCGTCAAATGTGGTGTTTTGAGGCGGCGGAGTATAAATGCGATGCGGAGCCGCCTAGCGGCGCGAAAAATCGATAGCTACGTCAACCACCACGCCGCCCGCGCGAGGGCGCGAGGCTAAAAGGCGCCTTACCGGCTGCAAATCGGTTGATGAATCTGGCACCTAATCTTAAGCAAGGTAGGTAGGGCAAGGTCCGAACATAACGAGCTGCATAAGCACAGCAGCTAACTGGATTGATTGTCCTTAGCTTAGTGATACTGCAACATCTCACGACGCGTGCAAGTGCGAGGCACGCCGATAGGTGTAAGCGGAGCACTTGCTTATACCGAAAGAAAGGAGGACGGACAACCGCACACAGACGTTCCCACTTACTACATAGGATCGTGCAATTCCCACTCAGAAGTGTCTAATCCGTAGAGAAATAGATGAAATCAATCGATATGGATCGGCTCGTTGATACTGATGTTTACTGTCCAGTGACAAATCCATTCGAGGGATTTCTGTTTCAGTAAATCTCCCTCCACCCACGACATACGTACACGCACACACGCACAAACCGTATCTACAGACGCCTTACACTTATTATATGGGATAGCGAACGACGTCTGTGACATGTTTTCTTAATCCTGACACTAGTTGCAATGTGTCTATAATACGTCTTGTGAATGCGGAAGCTCGCTAAACGATAGCTATCCATACTCATTGTGTCCCAAAAACACGGCGATGGGCCGCTAATACCGGCAGTTGTCCGTGGTTAAGCTCATAACACAGTCGGCTGACTTAACAAACAGTCACACCCTGTAGTGATAAAATTTGGTTCACAGCACCCTCCCCTTTGGTTTCTCCTTCGTGTGACTAAATGACACACGGAGCTACATTAGAATCAGGGATGGGCGGAATTTCTGTTTTCTGATTTTCTGGCCATTTTGGACAATTTTTTTCTGTTTTCTGGGAAATATCGAAAAATTTGGCCAGAAAACAGAAAAGAGCTGTGAACAAAATTTTATCAGGAACTCCAATAAAAAGCATCCAAAAAGCGTCATAGAATCATGCGTTTCATTTCAAAATAATGTTTCTAGAGTATTCTAAGTGGCAAACATCCGGCGTTTTTGGATCTGCTCGTGTAGAAATTGCGCCAACAAGTTGATTGACTGTGTAAGCGCTGCTGACAAGGAGTTCCTTCATTGCACTATTTTTTCATAATTTGGCTTCGTATTCGTTTCGATACTAACATTAGAAGTGTTCTGATGAGCATTATGCATTAACTAGCCACCTTTTGCGTCCGAGTTGCTGTATGTAGGATTATTCCCGACCTCGGTTTTAGAAATTGAAAATTGTTGGCTGGTCGTCCCCAATTTCTGCAGAGCCTTTGGCGAAGCTGCTTTTCTAACTCTGAACCTCAGCTTTTGGTTGTCAAAAATTTGTAAGAAACAGAAAAGTTTTAGTTACCTTTGATTTCGCTTGTGGTGATACGGTAGTGATACTCGAAATGTTCCATGTATCATATGTATCATGGAGAACTAGTAAGAAATTTATCTCTCGTCCCGTTGGTCAAAGAGTTGCACGAGTGAGCGCCAGCAGCGTCTCCATTCGTCCTTGTCGCGTGCCAGAGTGGTCCAATGGATCCTCCCCGCTCGAGGGATACAAAGAGCGTCATATCGGTTGTTCAGGGCTTTCACGAAGAAGTCCGACCAACGCGTTGGTGGGCATCCCGGTGTTCTCTTGGCATCCCGCGGAATCCAGTCGGTGATGGCTCTCGTCCAGCGGGTGTCTGCGAATCGCATTACGTGACCGGCCCACCTAATTTTCGACGACTTGGCCCATGCGACAGCGTCTCTGATCTTCGAACGTCGACGAAGCTCCGAAGGCTTTCTCTCATTTGCGTATATCGAGTATCGTCTCTCGATTCCACGCTGCGCGGCGCTGGTCGCGTTACATCCTGCTCTCGTATGGCCCAGGTCTCCGAGTGATAGCGCAGAAAGTGGAATAGCTTGGCACGGAGCCGGACGTTCTTTGTCTTCTTCACTCCTTCGACGCTCTTAAACGCTCGTTCTCTCCTGCCCAGCTTCGGCGCGTCGTTTGCCATGTTGACCTCGCGACCCAGATACACGCAGCTGGAGCATTCGGAGATGTTCGTTCCGTTGAGCGAGAATGGGGCATCAGAAACTTCTCCGTTCCTCGTGAACATCGTCTTCGTAAGATTCAGCTGCAGTCCAACGTTCCTACATACACTATCGAAGTCGGCCAGCATTCGCTCCGCCTGGCTGATGCTCGGTGTTATGAGCACGATGTCGTCAACGAAGCGAAGATGGTGCAGTGGACCGTCGACGATCCGACGTCGTTGTAGAATGGTGAGATCTTGGTCGTGAACCCACTGTGCAGCTCCCGAAGGACTCTGATGTACTGACTAGGAACGCCCGGATTGCGCAGGGCTTCGATGACCGCTTCAGTTTTGACGGAGTCGAATTGCTTCTTCGGCTCGATGAACATCAGGCACTGCGACAGCTTGCACTCTAGCAATTCTTTGATGAGCTTCGTACAAGAAAATGTATTTTCGAAGGACGAAGCGAACAAGTAGAGATTCTGGCGCAGCCAATAATTCTCAACGAATCTCTGCACAGATTTAAAGTATGTAGCGAGAGTACGTCCATAAACTCAAGCAATGGAATTGAAACGTGCAACTAGTGCTCAATAAGCCTTTACCGTGTTTGGTACTTCAAAAGGCCAGTTTTTTTACTAGTGGGACCAACAATCTAACGAGTCCTCCGTTTTTACATTCTGGACCAGCCTTAAACCGCTATATTTTAATATGAATGTAATGTCGAGATTGCTAGGTCAACATTTACAATTTGCCTATTGAATTTATTTGGAGTACACTAGGAATTTTTATAAAAGCTTGCAAGTTAAAACGCTTGTCCTCGACCACATTTCTATTCATACAAAAGCATCAGTTACTGAAAAATGGATCTCTGGGTAAAACAATTAAGTCATATGATAATTCAAAATTCTGTTTTCTGGTGTTTTTGGCCTTTCTGTTTTGTGGAGAAAGCAACTTTCTGCTTTCTGGGAAAATTTTAAAAATTTTCACCCATCCCTGATTAGAATGTGTAAACATCTGCGCTCCGTGCTTCCACTTTGGACTTCACTTATTTGTTATAGAAAAGACCTCGATCAGTCTCTAGATTTACCCGGAAGTAAATCTCTTCCTGTCAACCCGTGCTGCGCCGCATATCGGTTTCCGAGACTGACTCGTTTCCCACCCTTCTTTGCCCTCCGCTACATTTAGTCATTCATCATCAGATTTCTTCTCTTCGCACTTATATTTATTTAAATATTTGATGGGTTCTTTTTTCACTTTTTCTGCAGCGTGTACCGCGGTTAAGAATTAAATGACAATAATGTCACTTGTCTCGTAAAGAACCTTCAAAGAGAAGCTAATGAAGGTGGCAAGGATAAGCGCACTTGCCATTACCAATGCGTTGGCTAAAGGAAATGATTTAAGTGCTGGATCCGCCCTATTCACATGAATGAAAATTCGGACGACCCAAGTCACGAAACTATGGTGTCAGCGGCCAATAGTTTCAAGACGACTTAGCATCGAACCGCAGAAACATGAAGGATTTCAACACTGCGCACGAGCGAATTTTAACACAAGACAGACATGAAAAATGATAAAAACTGGAGCAAAAGGATATAGAACTCACCGGTGCTCCTGTGTTAGCTGCAGAAACCGTGGATAAAAAGCTGTCATTAGGATTCATAGCTGACAGATCAGCGATCAGCTCGCTGAAAATAACACGACTGGCAAAATTACTAAAAAGTAAAGTCGTGTCGTGCGAACACGTCGAATGAGCAACGAAAGAAGCAATAGATTTTAGGAGATACCAATTTTCCCAGAAGCAAAGAGAGGTCCACATTAAAGCATAAAAAGCAAAGCAAAAGAAACAAAGCAAAGTAGCATCGACAGCAAAGCAGCATCGACAGTAGGGAGGAAGAAAACCGACAGATGCACCTAATATAGTTGCAGCGAACGTGAATATACAAGGCAATAACTGAAGAATATCGACCGAGTTTATCCGCAGCGTCTCTCCTGACCTCTACTTGGTGCCAGCAGCAGCTGTAGCCAACAACAGCACGTGCAGATGGAGGAGTCCTATCGATTTATCGATTCAAGCTACGCCCCCACTGCGTTTTCAGCCTTTCTCCAGCACATGTTCTGAGCGCTTCGATAGGGTACCAAACGTTCCTGCACAGCTGTGATGAAGTCGTAACGTTGAGCGGAGTTATTAGGCAAGCATTTTCTCGTCCTCATTTGACATGAACTTCACATCAAAGGGCATTGATAATCCATTTCTCCCAAAGCATCGCCATGTTTCCGAATAAATAATTTGTACCAGACAGCTACTGCAAAAAAGGCACTGAGAAAATCAAGCAATGGCAGTCAGCGGGGTGGTGCCCGCATCGATATCGCACATGCTCGTGGAACACTCGCAAAAGCGGTTTCCGTGCTCTCCGCATCAAAGGAGAGCAGAGAACTGGACATAGGAAGGAACTTTGGAGTCTCGATGATCCAGCTTACCCATTCTAAGATGCTTTGCAGGCGCAAAGCCGTCGAAGGCCGTGAAGTACTGAAATAAAGGCGCAAATAGGGTCGGCCAGGGGGGGGTCACTGTAGGACAGCCAACAGAACGGTTTGTGTTGTGCGAAACCGATTTTTTTTGCAGCACTGGTGCGTTCTACCTCTACAGTGAGCCGAGATACGTCATTTCTGATGTAACTTCGTATACACCTGTCTTCTTACCAAGGCTGACAACCACTGAGTAGGATGTGACCACCTCCCCCTCCCCAGCGACCCCATCTGCGCCCCGAAATAAATTGTAGAAGCGAATAGAATCCCGAAAATAGAAATGTTATCATAGCGTCAGAAGCAAGGAAAGTGGGATGATAAGATGGCCCAATGAGGGAATAATGCCCAACGAGCAAGGGAGAAAGAAGAGCCTCAAAGGACAACTTCACCCAGAGTGTTCCCAGAGACGAGTTCTCGCCAAACAACTATGATCGTTGCAACAGCAGCATCCGTTTGTGGAGCTCTCTTGAGTCTTCCCTGAACCCGGACCACTCATAATGACAGAAGACGACGTAGAAGGGAAGAACGGCGACACCAAAAGTGCAGTCGTCTGCATCAGGACGTCTCCACAGCAGACAGGAGGACGCCAAGCGTCTGCCTACTTCCTGAAGTCGGGCACTCGGATGCCACCAGCCCCTCCTCAGAAGCGGGACCACAAGGTCCAGGCAAACCGCAGCGAAACTTCGCCGAGACGGCGGCACTTTTCGAAATGTGGCGCACTTTCAGAAAGTTAAAGGGAGGAGCGGAGCCAACTTGGGGTTCGCGTCAGGACCGTCACACTGCGCGGCGGGAAACCCACCGCAGTGCGCTCGCGACGTCGCGCGCGGCTACGTGTTGCACCGAGTGCGGCGCCGCGATTCGTCCGTTGATGCTCCTTCTTTTCTTTCCCTTCTCTCTCCTTGTACTCAGGGGATATCCGCCTCGATCCATCAACCGCTTACCTCTTACCTAGTGAAGTTATCAGGCGAAGTAATAACATGTCGTCCTCATTCTCACTGAAGCGCCGTAGCCGTTCTCATTGTTCCCATCGCTCATATTTTGTCCCCAGTTCTTTCCTCTAAAGTTCATTAAACATTAGTTGCATTGCAACAATAGTGCTCTACCCTTTCTTATTAACATTGCATTCATCCCACAATGGTTTCTTTTTGTGGGCCACTTTATAAGCAATGAAAATTGAAAAAATAGCATAACTTTCTTTGTAGCTTTAGTTCATCTACCCAATAACTGGACACATTGTTTGAAGTTTTATAAAAATTTTATTTTCTGAGGAAAAATAATGGTTTCAAGCTTGTTTTGAAGAGCAGAAGGGCGGCAATTTTTAGTGCTAAAAGAGGTTGCGCCATTCTATCTTCGAAGAGGTTGCGATTTTTATTCGATTGATAGCAGAATTTCTGTTTGCATGGAGATTGACACCTGTTAACGGTGCAACAAAAACAGCCGTAAAGAACACACATCTTCACTTTAGTGGTTCATGGAAGTGGCATTTACTCTATCAATCAAGTAAAATCTGCGGTGAACTTTTTGAGTGCACTCGCGGGGACTATTGTACTTATGGTACCCCATTTAATCTTGTTCAAAATAGGTCTACTGGGGTAATTTGCCATGGGAAGAACGAATATCGTAGTCGATTTTTGCGGAAATGCCTTATACGCTCGTTACATTGAGTTCGAATTGCCTAAGGCCTTGCGAAATAGCGCGCGCTGATAAGAGACGCAGAAACACCGCCTCCTACCAGCACGCAAGCGGGGGGGGGGGGGCGGTGTAGGTCAGCGTGCAGGCGCGGCGACTAGCTACATGCAGCGAATGCAAGTGCAGCCTTATTTCCTCTTTTCAGATCCGCGTCTTACTGGTTTTCATATTGGTAGTGGAGGGAACTCCAGGATGAAGGCAATTTTAGCGCGGGTGCGCTAGTGGGCCCACAATCCAGAGTTCCTTCCCCTGCCCAATTCTGTGGGGAGGAGAGCACACAATAGGGTTTTCAAGGTTTCAAGACTTATGCTCTGGCTAACCTCTGCTGCAGACTAGAGACGGCGAAATAGTGCGCATCGATAGGAGGCGGATTCTCTGCGTCTCTGACCGGCCCGCGCTATTTCGCAAGGCCTTCGGTAAATCGAACTTAATATAACGAAATTATAAGGCGTTTCCGCAGAAAACGACTATGATATTCGTTCTTCCCATGGCAGACTACCCCTAGCAGACCTATTTTGAACAAGATTAAGTGGGGTACCATAAGTACAATGGTACCCAATCGCGATCTGGTCTTTTAATGTGCTACGTGTTTGCCTCTTTGCTGTGCTTTAAGGCAAATTTTAATTTATTATTTTTTCTCTAAAAATAAATTTTTTATAAAATTATTGTACTTATTGGGGCAGGTAAATAACTAGCACGATCCTGACGAACACACCCCCGAATGGCTACCGTATAATTTAGGCGCGCGTTGGCGATGGAGCGCGAAATCCTTCATTCCTAGCATTACACACGCGAACCTCTCGTCGTCCAGGGAATGCGGGTCTAGGTTCTGCGCTCGAAGAGGTTTTCTACATGGAAACTGCTTTTGTCCTTCAGGGGAGTCTACAGCAGGGTCCTGCGCTCTTCGAGCGCAAGTCCAGGCTAGGGAAGGAACTCCAGGGTGGGTGCCATCCAAGCTGCTCATGTGGAAACTGCTTTCGTCGCTCAGGGAAGTACGCAGCAGGGTTCTGCGCTCCTCGAGCGGCGAAACGCATACGGCAGGAAAAATTGGCAAAATAATGCTACAAAGTTGCATGAACGTCAAAGCTCCTCAAATCCCAAGTAGTCAGCTGAAATGCAAGTATGCCGACGCGATGAATCGATATGGGAGCTTATCATTAGGCTTCGCTCCGAGTGAGCGATGGTATAACATAGGCCTAATCCTCTTCTAATCTTTCAGATGGCTATCCGAGGTAGAGACGAATTCGACGACATCCCTGACGATGAACTTGAAGAGACGCTCTTCGAAAGGCTAGAGGGTCTCACTGAGATGGTACCACAGAGTCTACGCAAGACGATCACTAACGGAGCATCTTGGAGCATATGGGGTGTGAAAACGATTTGCTACGTTACTCGCCAAGCAGTATGGATTGCCGCCACAACGTCACTTATCATGTTCATGCCTTACGTCATCGAGAAGGAACGAAGCGATCTTGAGAAAACTCAGGTTCGACTTCATCTCCTTTCCTCGCTTGTTTAATATCTTTGCTTGGTACAGAAATGTTGCGTGCCATTTATCGCGTTACCGCAGTAACCAGACTTTACTTTTCCCTTCGGTAAAAAAGACGAGTTTTCCAATACCAAATATGTCCATGTTTTCAAAATATGGAATATCGACGCGTCGAATATTACTCGTTTTTAGAATTTCTGAACTTTGAAGTGAACGAATATTATTCGGTTTTAGAAACGACGAATTTTGAGCGATCAGGTTCATTCGCTTTCCAAATCGTCAAATTCCGAACTGTCCAATACTACTCAGTTTTGTATCGGATATTCAAATAGTTGAATATCCGAGAAACTATTCAAGAGCGCAAAGTTACATTTACCTTTTTTTTGCATAGTGTCATATGTCTGAAAGAGAATGTCTCGTCCCATCAGAGTATATGTTTTGTTCTTTGGCCAATCTGAATTTCGGTTATTTTTAGGTCATTAGGTTCATGTTTAAAAAATGAAGAGTAGGAGCTGTTGTTAAGAATAATATACTTCCGCACACTTTAACGCGCAGAAAATAAACGACAATGAAGATAAACGAAGACAATCAACACGTGTACTTCTAGAGCAAATCATCCTCTTTAAAATAGTGTATAACCTTGTGCAAATAATCTCAACGTAAGTAGAGAGAAGGAGCTGTCGGCAAAAGTCATTTCTTACCTTCCACATTATTGACCTCAAAATTCAGATGAAAATGGAAAAAAAGGGAACCATACTTTCTGATGAAGCAAATCATTCTCTTCCGAATGGTGTATAACATTGCGTAAAAGACTTTCTGCGAAATTTAGAACAAAATGGAAAAAACGGCGGGAGCTCGGTTTCCAACTTAATATCTACATCGACGCGCCACCAGACGAGATTTGCTTGAAGTATTGTGTCCTTCACGTTAAAAATTTCACCACTTGATTACTTGGTTCTCAACGTTGCTGCCAAAGTTATCCATGGTAAGCCGGTTGGTGCAAGTCTAGAGAGGGTTCACCCTGTGTCATAGCTAGAAGCCTTACTCTAGCAGTATGAAACTAAGCGCTCCTAGCGCTTCTATTTTTAAAATGTTTTCTGCAAATTCTCCGGTAAAGAATGGGGTGGGCCTCGTTAGGTATGCACCGGACGGTTTTTAGTCCACAAATGAAGTAATGCGGAAAACATACAAGTACTTAATTAGTTCCTTGCAGGTAGCCCAACAACGACAGATGCTGCTAGGACCAACGGCCGCACTACAAGCAGCTAAGCCGCACTAGGATTAACAAACATGCTTTAGATATACTGCTATTGCGACAAAAACCGTGATGCAATTTCATTGTAAAGCCATTTTTGGAGCCTAGAGTAGTCGTTTAGCTGCTTTTTTCCGACGCACATATGGCTCGGGTCCGTATATCGCTAATTGTTTGACAATAGGTCGTTGTTATTGTTATTTTGGCCACTGGTTATGCAATGAACATTTGTTCACGTCAACATATTGCACAGGGGGAGTGTTTAACTTGTGAGGGAGTTTGACATTTTTTTCTGCGGGCGAGATATCCGGATACTAGTCCTTATCGTAACTACGGAATCCAAGATGTCAAGGTATTAAGAGAGTCGAAGAGTTTTGCCTATTAGCTTAAAAGCGTCGAAAGGAAGGAAGAGCAGCAAAAGTCATGTTAATTGTGATTGCACTGGGGCTCTGAAAGGAAAAGATGTTATACTCAACATTTCCGCCTTGGATGCCTGTGCGAGTGGACCCACAACAAAACTATGCCGCGGTCGTTTTATTTATTTATTTCTGTACGATCATAAGGCATACGTGATATAGGATGTGGTACAATAAGAAACTTACCAATACAATAGGGCGGAAATGTAAACACTTGAAATCGAAAAAAGCAAAAAGTCGTTTTCATTCATGTGATTGAGCAGCCGATGATCCGCCGACGACCGAGGAACGCAGGAATTCAGTGAGATGAAGCTGGGACCAGCCTTTCACGTAAGACTACATCATCTAGTATTCGTTTTGGGTGCACAGTAAGATATTTTTTCTGAGCTACCCACAGTTCTGGCCACTACTATACGATAGAATTTTCCAACGTTCACGTCAGCTGTACCAGACAAGAGTTTGAAGACCATAGATACACCAGTAAATTTACGTTGAGAAACTAAGGAATGCAGATTATATTCGCTATTTTTAACTACAGGACGAGGAAATCTTACAAATATGTTACCAACTGTCGTACAATTTGCGATATTAGATTTGTAGTTGTCTTGCGCCTTCTCAAGAAAAGTAGTATATTTGATTTCGGAGGAAAAAAGTGAACCAAGTGCCACCATAGAACGAATATATCACTTGTAAGCTTAAAAAGCATTTTCTCATCCGCTATAGAGAAAGCTTTATATCAGGAATGTTGGAGAATACGCTTTACGTATCATTTTGTATGCTCAGAGAGGTGGAGCTTACTATCATAGCAAAATCTTTAATCTTTAACACAAGAAACAGCTGCTATTGAGTGACCCTTAATGCTCAAGTAGGCGTCATACCCATCCTCAAAAACACTGTTTTCTCAGGGCCAGTGGAGGCCTCCATGTTTCAGACCATAACCACATTTCATCCAAAGCAGACTGAGTAGACATTATGTCACTTGGGCCACACATTTCTATATATCTTTGAATCAGCGAACTGCTGACAACTAACACCACATCTTTATAAAATTGCTGGTAGATCAGAAGTAAAAATAGTAAAGAATCATTGTAGTGGTACCTTACTGGATCTCGAGCGGTTCTTCCTGCAATAGCATTTGAGTAAATTGAACGTTCTTGATCCATATTCCATTTTCCTATGATTGCCGACCACGAATGGTCAACGGCATCTACCGTTGGCAAAACCGGAAGGTTAAGATGACATTTCAGAGGGAAAACCTGTTTACACCCATAGGACTGCCCCAGATACTATCGGGGAGGCGTTTTAGAGAGTTTTGGCACAATACATTGGCTAGCGATTGCCAGCCACAGCGTTTTATCTTTCCTAAATCGATGAAGCAGTAATTCACGACAAGTCCTATCTCGCTATGAGCAAACATAAATAGGTAATTAGGTCTCTTAATCCATGTGCTCATCTTACCTAGGAACAGCTACTGCCGGTCGCGTACACATTTAAAGGAGGCTAATTATGATTCTCTGTGCAGGTTTGCTTGGGTCACCTAACACTTTGACTTCTGTCGTCTTCAGAGGCTTTCAATGGACAACACAGTATAAGTGAGCCACCCAGCGTTCTCGTTTGCTGCAAAATTCACTCGTTCCTCTACTGTTGTTGGCGCCCTTGTAAGGTTTCGACACTGATCGCGAAAATCGTTGTACGGCGCGTACTCATGCAACAACACACATCAACGAAATGATGTAGCAAAGAGAATACGTACAGTATCTGTGCTACTACGCTCCAACATACATAAACCGATAAAGTTTTAATCTACAAATTAGCTTACAAGTTTATGTACACCACGGGTCTACTCACCCAGACCTGCGCTCTGTGACCGCACACATAGACATTCTCAGCACTGCTAGAAACAACGCAGAATCTCGACAAAAACGATATATTAGCACAATCTAGACTTCGTCTTTCACGGCGGCCTCGAAATGGAGGCGCCTAAATTATGAATTGATAAGAGGTACACCTTCTAGCCAAGTAGATGTAGCAGAGGAGACAACACAGTGACGTACTTTGCATGACAAAAAACCAGCAAACACATAAATACGTCGATGAATCACAGTCATATTTGCCACAGTGGAGGCTGACTCAACACGTCGTGCGCGGTTCTACATCGCCGACACAGCTTGCTTACTCTCGACCACCCGCCTCGTATATTCCACTTCAGCCTCGCCCAATACCGCTTCCCTGAAAATTCAGGAATGTATTCCCGCAACACAATGGCTTGCAGAGGCAGCGCACCGTGTGACGTGTATCGACTCAATGTCACTGCCTGGAACTGTGAACTTCGCATCAAGCAGTACTCCTTCGAGAATTGAACGCAGAGCTCGAGCTCCTAAATGATGAATGGCACTGTCCGCTCACTTTGCGGAAGAGAACGGTAAACACAGACTGCATCAGAACAAAGAAGGTTTTATTATTTTTATTTTGATGGCGCTCGAATGCAATGAATAAAAAGCAGTCTATTATCCACGAACACGTAGATTTACGAAGTCTAATGAGGAAAATGCTTTAAAAAATAAGCGAAGTTATAGCGACCCTTAAGATGCCCAACAACGAAATTAACACTCAATAGAAGGTGAATAGAACACGGACACTAGAATGAACGCAGCTTATCGAGTTATGTCCAATCCGTATTCAGTCCTGCAACAAAGGCTGCCACGTTTGCTACCTCAGTCTCCTCCACGCCGCCAAATCAGGAAATTCGTTTGGTGTCACTATACGCTGATGAGAAGGCTTGTCTGCCTTCTCCCTCATTCCCTTTTCCACTACATCTCACTCTATCATAAAAGATAAGGGTAAAGGACGGCGTCACTCAATCCCATTTGGAACGCGCCACGCATTCTACTTTCTGGGATGTCGTGGAGGCGATTTGGATGCGTATTTGGCCAAAATGCACCTTTCTGCTTCCCGGACAAGGCCAGCACCATCTCACTCTCCTTGTAGGGATGGAAGGTTTGGCTCGCCTGGGCAGGAAAACTTGGTCTCAGGTGCGAAGAACAGCCAGCACCTCCTCCTACTGCGTTATACGCACTGCTAAAAATGCATAACACATGCTAAAACATAGGAATAGAGTCCTAGCATTCATAAAGTAAGCCGCAATTGACCTATAACTTAATAGGCACAGTTCAAGAAATTGGGCTTCAAGAATGAGATAACTTATGGTTGGACTCTTGTGTCAGCACGCTGTATTTTCCCTTTTCCCTAGATGAGAACGTGCCTCATTTTCCAATTCGCTCAGTAGGGTAATCGATAGAGAGGCCTCACAATGGTTCCTTTAATTGCATAGCACAAAACTCCTCTAAGCATGAAATGGTACAAAGAACTACATGTTCACTGTGTGTATTCACTCTGAAATGGGATATCTTGAGTAAACGCGAGTCTGCATAATTTAGCGACAACCGTTGAAGTATTATAACTGAACAGATGGTTCATAGCAGCTCACCAATTCCGCATTTGAAACAGAAATTCAAGAAGCATCTTTAGTGCTTCTTTGGCTAAAACTAATTAATAATTATTAAATACTATTTATCAATTACATTCAAAATAGAGGCTCTTCGAGACCGTTTAAATGATTTCCGCTCTTTCGCTTTCCCTGACATTTTTTAAATCACCCAATAAGTGAATGCGCTGCTTGAAATTTTATAAATTTTTCACATTTCTAGGAAAAATATTATTAACTAATTAAGCTTTGTTTCTAAGCGTGGAAAAGCACTGATCGATAAGTGTACTAAAAAAGAGACTGCGCCATGCACTTGACTAGATCGCGATTATTATACAACTGACAGAAAATTTTTTGTTTGCGCGACGACCTAGTGATGTGCATAGCGCGATCCCTTCTTTTAATATATAATATTATACTAAAACTTTTTTGGGGAAAAATTATTTTAGTCTTCTCGGAGAATCCCCAGTTTAATGTAAAAGAGTATCTAATTTGATTTGAAAAGTGTGCAATTTAAAATCAATATAAACGTGAGCATCTACAGAACATAGCTTCTAACTAGTGCATCCTTCAAAATCATAACACCAAGATCAAACGTACCCGTCTTCCTTTCTAAAGCCAACTGTGCAACTTGTTGTAAAGCCTCTGACGAAAATGAAAGATCAACCTGAAGTGGCATGAAATTTTGAAAAAATCATAAATGTTTTGAAAAATTGTCCACTCTTTGAGGAACTCACGTTATCTATAGCAAACTGCAACTTCAACTGAGTAAGCAGAGAATTCTGTGGTTCGGTGAGCACACGTACTAGCATCTGAAATCGTCACAATGAGGAACACGTCTGTGCATTGGTCATGGCAAAATACTCACATCTTGGTCGAACGAGTGGAACGGCACGAGTACTGGAAATCTGCCAACTAATTCTGGCACTATTCCAAAATTGATAAGATCGCCTTGATCCGCTCTTGAGAGCAAGTAGTCGCGTTTCCGGGCTTGTTCTGAATTCGCGTCGTCCGTTGAGATCCGCAGCTCGCCCGAAGACGATCCTGGATCAACACATTACTGCTGAGAACCTGGTAATGTTACTTCCTCACAAGAGCCTCCACCATTCCCTAGTATAGAACTCACCGAATCCCAAACTCTTTTTGTCAAGACGACGGGCAACGATCCGGTCCAAGTTATTGAAGGCACCAGAGGCAACGAAAAGAATGTCGGAAGTGTCCACCTGCAAGAAATAATAAAATTGCCTCGGACTCGCGCAAATAATCCCTACAATACAAATAAACAAATGAAGAGAAAGGATAAAGGTCTGGTTGGCCTGGACGGGATATCTGAAACAGGATTCTATAATCGCGTACACGAGAGAGCCGACGCCTCCTCCGACCGCGCTACCACGCGCCCTAACAAGGAAATGAAGGGCCAGAAATTAAGACCTACTGGAGCAAATAGCGACATACAAGGTGAAACGATTCGATCCACCACTTTTGAAACAAAATTCTTCAGAAGCAAACAGTACTTCACACCAACGCGCTCATAGATCACTGATACTTTTATAAGGTTTGTCAGAAAGTTCCAGTCATGATTTAGCATGTGGCAGTTGTGGATCATTCTCGAAGCTCCTTGACAGGCATATTTATGGTGCCTTCCTTAACTTTAATCACGACGGCAATTTCACTAAAACACCGAGCCATCGCCTTCTGTCAATGGAGTCAAGGCACTGGAGCAATGACAGACGTTCGAAGCATCAACAGCGCATTGGAAGACGGCCCCACTTCCACCACCATTGGTCAAGCTCCGATTCGTTCGCTTCACAGTAGAAGACACGTACTTCGAACACAAACCCCAGTCCAGACGCCCGCGATAGTTTCTTTTGTGGAATTCCTGATTACTCGAGTTGGGACGAGTCCCTCAAGAGACGCGCCGACGCAAGATAAATCGGGCCTGCAATTCAAGAAGTGTCTTCTTTGCTGCTTTTGGGACTCGCCAGGAGAATTGTATTAAGCAACGACACATCGCCACAGGTAACATTAACATCAATACTCGCTCATTTTGGTACAGAAGTTTTGGAAACTGGCGTACGCTGTTCGAAAAAAGAGAGAGACGAGGCTCTGTCCACTCTCTACGATAACGCTTAGCCACATAGCTAAAGTGACCCCTGCAAAACCGGAGGAACCGCGCCCAATTCCTCTAACATTCCGCCTCTGATTTTCACTAATTTAGGCACTAAAGAAACTCTTGACGAAGAAGAAAATCGCCAAAGTTAAAGATGTTGAAACGGCAGTCATCGAACTCTCGATCACACGATTCGGACTATTATATACCTGGGCAATTCAGACCATCAGTCGTTTTTATTCGAACTGCCTCATGCTCCAGTATTTGTCCTAACGTAACAATAGGGAACTTACGTAGCTAATAATTCTGACACTACCTCTACTCATGCCTTCCAGTACGCTTGCAGCGGTGATGAAGAAGAAATCCAAAATCCACGTTATTAAAATAACGTGATCTGTTAAAGCAATTTGTTACAGTCCGCAATTTTATCTGAATATCCTAGACACGATACACCACAAAAGGGAGAAAAGCAGCTTAGGCTAAAAGTTGGTTGAACTTTTTCTCTAGCTCGATCTCCCAAAATGTAGGCTGTGCACAGCGCTGACTTTTGGGAGCAAAACCGTCAACTAACAATTCAGATATTATCCCCCGTTAGTATTCTGTGTGTAAATCAAAAGCTTTAAAACGAACCATTTCTTGTGGCACAACAACCTTATTCGAACATCGTGTTTAGGGGGCCTTATTCACCCAAATTTCTACGCATGCTAATAAACTGGACGCCTGAAAACCTCGTCCGACATGAAGAGTTCTGTCGAAGTAGAACTATCTAGTGTCCACCTGTCCTCCAGAACCACGGCACCTAACTGTGGTTTACCTTATTGTGAACATTTCGATAAACGCCGAAAAAATACAAGCACTTGCCTGAACAGTGTCCTGTTGCGCACCAACGCTTTTCCTTCCACTTTTTACATTTACTACAGTGCCTTCGACTAACTTCAGAAGAGCATGTTGGACTCCTTCTCCACTAACATCCCGGTACGCCGGTGAGTGACCCTCATGTGCGGCAGCGATCTGAAACACTTTTTGACATACACAAGGCGTAACTGCAATAATTCTGCGGCAACTAATTACATAAAAAGGGTCCTCACAAGAAAGAACAACTGCAGCAGGAAATAGCGAAATATTGCTCAAGAATGTGTTAAAAAGGCATCCCTTACTCGTTCGAAATGCCCACCTTGTCCACTTCATCGAGAAAAACAATACCCTGCTGCGCTTTCTCGGCATTTCCACCTGCCGCTTGCACCAGTTTCTGAAAACTGTCAAACCTTTGAACTCCGCGGTCATACCGGTCTTAAGCTCCCACCTGTATTACACTCTCGACATCTTCTCCAACATAACCTGCCTGAGTCATTGAAGTGCAGTCACACAGTGCGATTGGAACATCTAATATCCTGAAGTCACAAATGCAACAGTTCCTTGAAAACACTTTGAAACTTTTCCCAAACTCTGCAACATGTACTTCAGTTAATGATGTCAAAGGTGCGAGTTGATCAAGGCTGAAGAGATAACGGCCGCAGAAGGGAATTAAAGGCAACTCCCAAAAGAAGTGCAGTACATGGAAGGAAATGGAGTGGACGGATATGGGGAACGAGCTCAACTTATGAAAACGTGCGGCGAATGCGGGCCCGTGGCATGGCTGTCACGTTCGCGACCTATACTGCGCTTCTATCTGCCCCTTCTACTGATGTTCGACTGCTCAAGAGCCTTCAGTTTCACTTAACCAAAGAAATTTGTTCTTGTAAGTACAACTGGGTAGTTTTGTTGAGGAGGCAGAAAACTGTTCTACTTGTTAGGGGTTCGATGTCCCGAAGCTACATATATTTCTGTACAACATGACATCAACTGAAAGTCTGTCAGAGTTCAAATTCGCGTCGAAGCCACGTTTTATTAACCACAACCTGCGACATTGGTCGCAGCGAGCATTCGTCAGCTCAAGCATGCAGCCAACGTAAACTGATGTCAGCCGTATGTACAGAATAACGAACACCATACCCTGAAGGGATCCTCGGAGCGAACTGAACTTACGCAAACGTCGGCGGCTGTGGCAACAGCGACACCTGTGTACTATGTGCTGCCTTACTCATGTTTACTGATAATAACTACGTAAACTTCGTACTGCTCGGAACCTGGACTTTTTGGCTCATGCAATTAGAGGAAATTGGTGTGTGAAGGCAATTCATACGTATAACCGAAAATTTGTGTAGCAGTTTCCGTTGTGAAGAATTTTGTGTCCAAGCTTCATTTCTCTAAACTACACATTATTCTGCAGAGTATAGCATCTTAGGTCAGTCTGCGCACAAATTTTTCATCAGAAATAAACTATGAGCGCTGATGTGGTGGATAAGTGAATCGCCTAGTTCGCAGCTAGGTTCAGGGTCCGGATTCAGCAACAATTAAACGCGCGGTACGAGGGGTAAAGATAAGATAAGGGACAGAGATGATGCCTCATCGTGGGTAGCTCTACCCCTTATACTCTCGGGTTAGTAGTTGATGAATCCGGCCCGAGGTCGCAGCTGAGTTCCTTAGGGTATGATTTGCATTGCTTTTCTTTATCACGAACACATATGGCGGGATATTTCAGAAAGGACTCTCAACACGTTGGCCGTTCTTTGAAGAACGAGACATGTGATGCTTCTGATGTCCCTCAGAAGCGCAAGGCCTGTTGATCTGCTCCAGCACGCAATAGGACGAAAAGGAAGGTTGCTGGTATCCGTCCCAGCAAATCCACGATGAACGAGACGATAGGGGATGCTCTGATTTCATTCATATGGAATTTCTGAGAAAGTTTACCACTATTTTCGCAAGGTTGCAGACTTGCAACTAATTTTATGGTATTCAGCAGCGCAAAACAGTTGATGCCTTATATTATGGAGGATGTCCAGAGGCGGATAAATGTAGATAAATACAGACAGAATTTCCGTGAGGAACTTCTGCTTGACATGACGCAGTCTCTATGAGATTCTTCAAGTGCATTACATAGAGGGACGTAACGGTAATACGCAGGTTTCCCGACGTTCAGGCTAGTGTGAAAATGATATCCTTGCCTTTTTTGCACAAGAATGATGATGCGATCAACATGAAGAAAAATACTACATGCAGACAAAACTTCAGAAAAAAAAACACCAGCTTACCTTGCCAAGGTTTGCGTGAGGAAAGTTTTCCCGACACCAGATGGACCAATCAGCAGAATATTGGATTTCTCCAGTCTAACTACTGGATCCTTCTCCGGAATCGCTCGAAAAACCGGGGGCGCACGTCTGGTCGGAGCATTCTGCATGGCAGGCACTTGCTTAATAGAAATCATAAATGAAGATGCTGAGAATCACAACAAATGTTCAGACTTCTCGGTTGTTCATTGTGAAACAACCTCAAAAAGACCGCGCTTGCGCAGCATCCAGTACGACAAATTAGGCTTTTGGTTGAAACTTAAATAACGCTGGCCTGTTGAATACTAGTATAGAGTGTCGAACAACGATAATGTGGATAACAACAGTAACAGAGATTTACTATTAAAAAAACTCGCCCGGCAAACAGAACCTTAACAAAATAGCTTCTCGGAGAAGTTATGTTCTCCTAAAATATTGGTGTCGCATTCCCCAGCAAAGCTGCGACTGTTTCCAGTTGAAATACTGGCCTTCCTAAAAAAGCGTTCCGCGTCCCGTTTGAATGGTCATAAAATCCTTACCATTTTACCTTGAGAGGTTAGCTTCTTTTATTAGGCACTACTTGTAGTCCTGCGCAATTAAAAACTGGAGCAATAATTCGTTACTGGAAAACTCAATTAATTTGGATCCCTGCATGAATGCATGGCGCCATTTCATAAACCTACACAATGGAAGACGTTGTATCTTCTGCAGTGAAATCTCTTATATTCTTCTTGGAAACAAGCCAAAACCTTGCTGGAGTTGAAAGAGCAGGGATCCCTTGACCACTCAAACAATGCCACATTTATTGGGACACACTACATATTGAATATTAAGGACAAACCGCGCGGAATACTAATTATGATCGACATTTCCCTCATCTCACATTGAGGAGATCCTTGAACATTCTGTTATTTTTGATCGTAATGTAGGTAGCGGAACTCTTTCCTGAAGAGCTGCACGCACATCGAAACTGGCTTATCAGAAGAGCAACTGATAAAGGGAACAAACCTGTATGTATGCAGAAGCCATGGGAGACGTTCTGAGTTCGCTGGACGCGATGTGACCAAGCCTGTTGTCATCCTTAAATCGTAACAGACTACGTGATTCATTAAAAAATTGGAAAAATAGCAGTATAAACGCACCTGATACAGTACTCCCCTCGGCGTGTTTTTTACATCCTCCTTGACCTGATGAATTGAACCTGCCCCACTCTCGATGTTATGCTCAAGACGTCTGTAATGCTGGTAAACACCAACTGCGAGTGTTTTCTTGGCCTGCTTCTGTCCTACCACGAAGCGATCCAAGTATTCTGCGATCTGGAAGGAAACTGCAATGAATGAGGGCTCCCGCTAGATTGTAGTCAAAATACGATCTTTACAGAACAAGAACGACAACTAATGCAAGGTGTTGACACAAAGTGGGATTTAAATTTCGCTCAATATTTCACCCGCATACATCTTAACATTTCAATTGTATGCTCATCCATAGGTAAAAGTATAGAAACCTGGCTCGGGTACGGCGGACTCCTCCTTTGCTCACTTTTTACCGTCCACTGCTTTGAACTCTCTTCTATTATGTTGCCGGCGTACAACTTGTTGCAGTTGTCGCAATGTATATACCTCGTTGTCGCTAAAAAGAGAAGCTATTCGACTCATCAGTATCTGCATAAACAAAAATCGATTTTGTGATAGCCCACAAAACTGTCACAAACATTGAATCCGGATGGGAACAAGAACAAGGATACACTTCGCAACCTCTCTAAAATACAGAAGTCTCCACTTCTGAGCAATATTGCTAGGCCCTAAAGAATTTCTTTCGGCCGTCAAATTTTATATTACTACATATCCTATCTTACAAGTATAATGCAGCAACGGTGTCATGGAACAGGTTGACCCGTTCATATGATCAAGGTTTGAAGGATACGCCGAAACGGCAGAAACAAATCGCATGCGAGGAATCTCTACCCATCAAATACTAGGCTGTCCAATAATTCTTGTCCGAAAGTTTTCAAAATTCTATAATTTTCCTTAGAAGTGTTATAATATCAGGCAAGTGTAAAAACCTTCTAGAAGGTTCTCCAGAGTTCCACGCTAGGCGTATATAAGGTGCAGTCGCCGCGTCTAGCTACCAGTACAAGCTAAAATTTACCAAGGTCGAATTCGTGCGTTCGTGTACTACGAGTGGCTGCTGGGCAACGACACGGGCACCGCGGTCGTCAACATCTGCAGAGCGTGCAAGGAGGATGCAGTGTCCCAACGCACAGTCAGGCGCTGGTTCAATCGTTTCGAGAGCGGCAACACGAGCCTCGAGGACAGGGAACACCCGCTGAAGATCATGCTCTGCTGCTGGTGGGACGCCAAGGGCATGCTGTACTTCGAGCTGCTCCCGCAAGGCAGGACGGTCACAGCCTCCATCTACACCGATCAGCTCGAGAAACTAGCCGCCGCCATCCGAGAAAAGCGTCCCCGACGGGCCTCGGTCCACCTGCTGCACGACAACGCGCGCACCCACGTGGCGAAGGAGACCCAGCAGAAGTTGGCGACGCTCGGCTGGGAGACGGTTGCCCATCCGCCGTATTTCCCGGACCTCGCCCCTCCCCCCCGACTACCACTTGTTCCGCCCGCTGAAGCACCATTTGGCCGGAAGAAAATTCACCAACTACGACAACCTCAAATCCGACATCGCGGACTTCTTCGAGTCGCATCCCCCGGAGTTCTGGGCGAAAGGCATCGGCGACCTGCCCAATCGATGTACCACTGTTGTGGATAACTGTGGTGATTATATTGTTGATTAGACTTGTTTTTCAATAAAGTTGAAAAAATTAAAAATGGTGAAATTTTCGGACAAGAATTATTGGACAGCCTGGTAGAAACAAAAGGTAGCTCGTTCTTGCCGAAGCCTTTAGAGGAGGAAATTTCAGGCTCTTAATTACAATGGCTAAGAAGTCAAGGAAAGCGTTCCGAGAGAGCACACGGTTGCAGTAGGCTCAGTGCAAAGCTTAGTCAGCGTAAGAGTACCGCTTTAAAAAGGTGGTTCTGTTCCTGCACAACATTTTCGTCTTGCACACTTTGATCTCTACCAAACTGTGATAGTCCATGCTCATTTAGCAAAGAACCAATTGGTACTACCGACTACTCACTTTCACATCGACTATTCGAAAGTAAACAGTAGGCACTACCAATTGGCACCTTGCAAATATGCCAGACACGACCGTTTTTCGACCATTACCACTTCCTTCACTACCTGTGCCATACAGGTACGAAGAGGTCATGCTATCAATTCAGCTATCAGAATTCGTTGTCTGAATTTTTCACGTGACTCAACGTTTCGAACGACGGACAGCGCGTGCGATAAAGTTAATTTCTTGGCAAAGGGCTTTTCTTGGCAAAGAGTTACTAATAATGCTGTTCAGAAGTGTACTGAACTACAATCGATTCGGCAACCCGTGTCGCCTAGAAAAAACCTCTTGCATGACCTTCTTTTCGATTTGTTATTAGGCAAGCACATTCCATATGAATAGTACAGCGGTGGTTGTATGTCTCGCTTCCACTTTGCCTCGAAAACCCGGAGCAGAAGTTGCTACTTTTGAAGAGTGCCGATGGTAAGACCGATGTTTTGTTGTAAACGCTACGGGTATAACGCTGGTGTTCAATATGCCAAATGTCGAAAAACTGTCACGTAAAACCTATTTCTAAAGTTGGTAATGAACTGCGAATAGACATCTTCCGCATTTTTAACAACACACATAACAGCATACATATAAATGAGTTCCTGATCAAACCGAGATGGATAGTAAGAAAGCGCAAAACGGCAGTATCTTCCCAAATCCCATTCCCGAAATCACTCCCGTGAAGCTGCACGCTTACCGTTACATCATCTAAACCATAACTTGTCGCTGCTACACCTGCAAGGTATCTCAAAGCGCATTCGTTGATCCCCCTAATCGTTCCAACTCCGAGCGCTCAAACTCGCTTCCTTCAAGGAATCAGCAAAAATGGAACATCGCACGTTACTTGCTCCCTACGTCCTTTATCTCGCAGTGGCGCACATCAAAGGAAGCATAATTGTCAGCAACAAAAACCGCAGCACCAGTAAACGACCATCTTCTAATCAGCACATATGGCGCCCCTTAGTAGACCTTCCTGAAAACGGTAACACCTGTCCAAGAATGTGCAACGTCGCGTTCATCTCCTCATGACGCCGCCTGGATTGCCAAAGGGCGTGTACAGACCATACTTGTCTTTGTGCTAAAGTCTCAGCAGCACCGTTACAATACTTCGAAGTGGATTTCGCGTGCTCTAGCGGGAGAAAGGGAAAGAAGACTGGAAAACTGAAGAAATCCGACACAGTTTTACTAGTGCAGCTGGGAAAGTACCAGTTCCCCAACCCAGTAGGCCTTCGAGTAGGGTACAGGCAGACGGCAAACAAAAAAATCATGAACATACGTGTAAGTGTAGGAGCAGGCTTCAGTACTCCACCGCACTCTCGGCATGTGCCAAGTGAGTGAGTGGCCTTCGGAGGGTTCGTCGTGAGATCGTTGCCGCTGCCGTCACCCGATGCCGAGCACTGGACTGCACAGCTGGTACGCACACCTCGTTGAATCGGTTTGCGAGTCGACGAACGGCAAGCATTCAACAGAAGCGATGCCGACCGATGCATCTGAAGGCGATCTGGAACGCCGCGTATCGATCAGAGCCAAACAGCAGTTAGTCGTTCCGCCATTCATCACGTGCACGTCTCACACGGGTGCAAAGAACGCGCACACGAGCTGGAAAACTGACAACACACTTCGCTTCGGTCTCGAGACTTCGGGAAAAGAAACGAGATACTAACCAGGAACAGATCGCAAGAAGTGTGTTGGGAATGTCTCCTAAACACTCACCGATACACTTACAACCGGAAAAAACCCGTCCGAGTTGTCCGGTGCGCAACGCCCACAGCCGCACGATTCAAACCAGTGTTTTTTATTAGCCATGGAGCGCCCTTACAGTCTCTATAAGACGGAGCCAGGGATGAGGGACATTAACGACGTTCTACGGGATTTGCTGCCCATCAGAAGCCTCCCCCCTTCGATCTTATTTTCGCCGAACAACCACACAAATATCATTAGCTGCAGCGACTGAGTAGCAGAGGGATAGACAACTGCTTGGTCCCGCAACGATTTCCCTGAATTTTACTCCGAAACTACGGTGGGAAACTCAGACGGGTTTTTTTCCGGTTGTAAGTTTATCAAACACTCTCCTAAACAACGGGATCAAAAGAAATAAATAAGAATAGCTGTACTCCTTTACGAAAATAATGAGCTTTCCTCAACTTCTGCGAGAAATACGACACTTTTAAGCCCCTAGGCAAGATAAGGCCGTACGTTCAAATACAGTCTAGCTTTCGGATGAACCGTTCGGTTCCTGGAACATCGTTTTTCATCGAAGCCTACCTAAACCGAGCGTGCAAAATGTACTTTTACTGGATTACTCGCTGAATAACTCTGTTGGTTTTTACTCCCAAGAATATAGCTTACATGACGTCTAGAAGTGAATCGTCGCCACCTAGTAAAATCTCACCAATAGCAAAACGACTGCTTTGAAAACGCTGAAGTATCACCCTGTCGGGATATCCCACCATATATAAAGGAGGAAGGCATTAGTCACTGTCTGAAGCGCTTCGCTACTGTCTGAATCGGTTCGCCTTGAACCCATATCTGAATGTTCGTCGCATCGCCACCGTCCACCATAAGCACCACAACATGGCAGCGTGGCAGGCAGCGGTCTCGAACCGGTGTTGACTACGACACAAGAATCTAGATTACGGAAAATGCAGTGCCGACTTACCGTAACCCAAAATTGCGTAAGCGGTGTGTTGTGCAATCACGACCGCCTTGTTCCGGGATTTTCACGCCATGCACAAGGAGCATGCTTTGGGAATAATTCCCTAGCTGAATAAAGATAAGAATTAGTGCAGAATTGTCCAGATGTCTAGTATAAAACCAGTTTCATTCCGGGAAAAGCACTTAATTGTTAGTATTTTAAGGTTAACGTCAATGAACCATAGAATTTCTTGTGTAAAATCAGACAAACGTTTTCCTAGTCCTCCTTTAACGCGGTTTCTTCTTCTTGGAGTTTGTGCTTATCGTTACATCTCTATTCTCTTAATCGTGGCACAGTTGAACGGTTGTTTGTTGGTATCAGGACGAAAAAGGTAAACTAACTAGATAAATCAAGGAAGACTAGTTACCGGGATGTAAATCAAAACCATACTTAACATTCGTTTCACATTTTTTCAGTTTAACATTCAGCTTCAAGAGCACCAAGTGGAAGTACAATGCGCGGAGCACACCGATGTGGTGAAATACTGATGAATTTAGTGCACATTTATATCAAAGGCTGACCTAGCAAGCGAATTTACACTCTGGAATAGTTACCACTCTCCGAATTCTATATTGGAACACCTCTTACGATGCAATGAAACGAAGACGTGAGCAAATACTTGTAGCATACAGAAGTTTAAAATGTAAAAGACAGCCTTACTCCATCCTTCTTGGGATCCGCCACGCTCTGTTCTTCTACGTATTACATGAAAAGGATTTTTATCTCAACAATGACTTGCGGTCGCCAGCCGATGTACTTAGTGCTTTATCCTTCCGATGTGGTGTTTCTCGATGGACTACAGTTCAATTCCATGCGGACATCAACGGGCGATTTACTTTCGTCTTTCATCACTGAACGCAAGGCGAAAAGTTGCAGATCTTATTATGCTGTATAAAATTTTAGCTAAAAAGCTCCAGTGGATTTTATCGATGGTGAACTGACACGTTCTGTAAGAGGAAAGGTCATTCTTCGACTCCCAATTGATAGATCACGGGTCAGATCAGATTTCCTTACTTATCGGATTCTCAAGGATTTCAATTTGCTACTTGGTATGTACGAGAACTTGACGAGGTTGTCTGCTCAAGCCTGTAGAAGTTATGCCAAATAGTAAATGTTGTTGAGGCCTTGCAGTCATTATATGTTTAAGTGTTAACAGGAAGATGTGGTTAGTACGCATTTGTTCCTCAAGTGTTGTTTTGTTCATTTTTACGCTAGACATCCGTTCTATGCCCATAAATAAACAAATAAATAGTATCGATCGGTATTGATTGCTCCCCTCCCCTACTTTGAAATCCTTCCGTCGGACCATACGAGCCCCTAAGCGCATTGGACGCCGTGTTCGGCACGTCTTCTGAACCCCTACGCACATTGGACGCCGTGTTCGGCACGTCTTCTAAACCCCTACGCACATTGGACTGCGCAGACCTTACTAGCAATTCTGTAGATTCCGGTAGAATTCATTAAGATTGAGTCTGAACGGAAATACTTCAATTTGAATGTAACGGCTTAAATCCGACAGACTTCGATCAAACTAATAGAACAACAACGTTGAAGTGGACGCGATTCCTTAAGAAAATGTAGATTCTAGGAGAGCTGCATGAACAAAACCGACTGCGTGACACATAAACTCAGTTAAGGAACTGAATTTCACAACCCCGGTTCGTAGGACAAGTTCCAAAGTGCATCTCCTTCGCATTCACTGTCTTCCGATTTGTTTGTTTTGGTTTGTGAGCTGTTGTAGAGTACTTTCTCCAAGCGTTCACTGTGAAACGGTGTGTCGTGATTGCACAACACACCGCTTACGCAATTTTGGGTTACGGTAAGTCGGCACTGCATTTTCCGTAATCTAGATTCTTGTGACTACGACGACGGTTGCACTTGTGAACGACCGGCGCTATTGACTGCGACGACGCTTGCACTTCCGGACGACCGTCGGTGTTGATCACAAACGACCACCCCTATGATGATCTTTAACACTACGGCGGCTACGGTGTTGCTCACCAACGAACACCCCATGATGAGGTTTCCACACTATCTACAGCGGTTATGAGGTCTTGGACAATTGCCAAATGTCCCCAAATTTGGGTGATTAAGCCGGCTGGCCAGTATAGGACGCCCGAGCCTTTAAGACCCTTGCTCTATCGCTATTGCCTCGACGTTGAGTTAGGCAGCAGTGTCCCTCTCCTTCTCACCTTTCCACCTCCTATTCCCGTTCAACTGTATAACTCTTCCTTGCAACCATTTCCCGGGCTTCCTTTCGCGCCCAATTGTTACCGACTTTCTCAGCGGTGATATCGCTTCCCTCACACTTAATCGACCGCGAGGGAGCTGCGTGCATATGCGACGAAAGGGCTTCAAATAAGGCGAGGTGTTTCTATCAGGCAGTCAACTCTTGGACAATTGCCATTTCCTCAAAGTTAGTGGCTAATGAAGTCACCTTCTCCGGAATTCCCCACACCTAGCGGCTCGAAGCACGACGACTGGACAGAAATGTGAGACATTTCTTTAGGCTTGACGAGCTGCAATAGGCTGTGAACACAACGCTAGACGAAGAAGGAGTGCTGAGGACATTCTTCTGCGTGCTATACTGAGATGTGAGTGGGAGCAAGCTAGGAATCAATCAGGAGTAGGCGCAAGTTTCAACGTGCTCGACACTACGGATGCTTCCTCACCCAGCGTTGGTTGCCGGCGAAGCCGGCGACCGACGCTGGTTAAAAATAATAAAGGCAAGGGTAAGCTATATCTGCACCTAAGGGCTTGTTCATACTTCGCGACAAGAGCGACTGGGGCGACTGACATATTGTGGTGTACGTAAATAATTGCGTACTCCACACTTCGTTCGCGACGAATGCAGTGTGAAATGCGTAATTATTTACGTACACAACACTACATCCGTCGCCCCAGTCGCTCTTGTCGCGAAGTATGAACAGGCCCTAACCACCAGTGTTCCAATTAACCAAACTACTACAGTTAAAGGAAAGTGCTGACATGGAGGACAACACAGAACACTGTTATTGCACTGTCTATTTCCGTTAGGCAAGACATTGTTCGAATTCGAACGTCGAAAAAAACCATTTTTCGGATATTGTTCGAAATCGAATATCGAGACAATGCAATATAAATGGTGCATGCTGTG